>JAOTQR010000007.1:13826206-13838978 GCA_025774065.1 Solanum ossicruentum
CCCCACTGGTTTCTTCAATTCTCAAAGAGGACTGAGGCAAGGTGATCCTATCTCACCTTTCCTATTCATTCTAGCTAAAGAAGGGATGAGTAATCTTCTTCATTCAGCTAAGGAGAAAAGGTGGATCAGAGGCTTCAAGGTGATAGACGGGGCAGAGAACAATCTTGAGATCACTCATCTCCAATATGCTGATGACACTCTGGTTTTTTGTGAAGCTGAGAAGGCCAATTTTTTGACTCTCAGAGCCATCTTTACCTTTCTCCACATCAATTGGGGAAAAAGCTACATTTACCCCATCAATGAAGTAGCCAATATTGAGGACTTGACTACCACTTTGGGGGGCAGAGTAGGGCAACTTCCCACTACCTATCTGGGAATGCCTCTTGGGGCTAGGAGCAGATCCAAATGCATCTGGAGTGGGGTTTTAGAAAACTATAAGAGGAAACTGACCAGCTGGAAAGGTCAGTACCTCTCTCGGGGTGGAAGATTAACTCTGATCAATAGTGTCTTGAATGCATTGCCTACCTACATGATGTCTGTTTTTCCTGTCCCAGCTTGGGTGATTCAAAGAATGGATGCTACCAGCAGAACATTCTTTTGGTAAGGAACTGAAGATAAAAGGAAGTATCGCTTAGTTAAGTGGAAAGAGTTGATCACCAGTAAGAGGATGGGGTGGGGGGGTGGGGGGGTGGGGGGATTCAGAAACTTAAAGTGCCATAATCAGTGTTTATTGATGAAATGGCTATGGAAGTTTGCATCTGATGAAAACTCACTATGGAAGGAGGTGGTAACAGCTAAATATGGAATGGAAGACACCTGTGGTGTCTACCCCCTATGGGTCCAGTGTTTGGAGATCCATTAGGAACCTTTGGAACCTGCTGATAGAAAGATCTTACTGTAAAGTGAGTAATGGGAGGAAGATTAGTTTCTGGAAGGACAGATGGTGTGGTCAGCTATCCCTCAGTCAAAGATTTCCTGAGTTGTATGATATGAGTCAGAATCAACAAGCTAGTATTGCAGAACTGTGGAATGGGCAGGGCTGGAATCTATACTTTAGAAGAGACTTCAATGACTGGGAATTGGGAATTATTGCAGAATTTTTGATAAGTATCAATCAATTCAAGGAGCTTTCAGGGATGGAGGATTGTCTGGTATGGAAGTGTGACAGTAACAAGGGACACACAGTGAGTTCTGCATATAGATATTATAGTCCAACAGGAAGTGAACCAGTAGATTGGCCAGGGAGGATGATTTGGAAAACCAAGGTTCCTTTCAAAGTAAATTGTTTCACTTGGCTGCTGGCCAAGGAAGCCATACTAACTCATGAGAACCTGTACAAAAGAGGGTGTCAATTGTGTTCCAGATGTTTTTTGTGTGAAGAACAAAGAGAGACAGTTAACCATCTTTTCTTACATTGCACATGGACTGAGCAGCTGTGGCAAATGTTCATATTCAAGAGGAGAATCACTTGGGTAAAACCAGGAAAGATTAAAGAGGCTCTGAAATGCTGGAATAGGGATGGAAATGCTAGTAGGAATGAGGAGAGATGAAAATTGTCCCTTCTTGAATTTGGTGGACAGTATAGCTAGAAAGAAATCAAAGATGTTTTGCTGGAAAACAGAGGACCATACAGAATCTTAAGCATGACTGTCTTGCATTATTTTATTTTTGGTGTAAACAGATAGTTGTAAACAATGTTGTTACTGGTAGTACTAGTATTAACTGGTTGTAAGAAGCTTACTGGGATCCTTGTATGTACTAACTTTTGTGGGACACTACCCCCCTCTTTGTGGTAGTGTGCTTGTGTATATATAGAAGTAACTGTTACCTATCTCCAAAAAAAAAAAAGAAGCTTCACTGTCCACACATACCATTCTACATATATACTTAGCGGGGACCAAAACAAAGTCATGGTTCCCCTCAAATACAAAAGACATGAAAACAAGATAGAAAGTAAAAGACTCCAATGAACAACTCTAAATACATAGGTGTCTCAAATTACATGGCATGAAGAAAGAAGGTGGAATCCCCGAACTAAGGGCTCACCAAGCTACTAGTCTTGATCATTGGAAGCAAGCCATGTGCTGGTGGATGAGGTGGAATGCTAGTCCCTACATGGTGACATCATGTAGGCAAAATATGTGTTAGTACGTTGGAACGTACTAATTATGTGAGATGCCACGCAAACGTGAAACTGTAATGTCATCATGCATGAAATTATAATGTCATCATTCAAAACATGCAAGACATGGTCAATGAATAACACTCAATATGCAGTGAAAATCAAAGTATCATATGAAAGCACATGTGATGGAATGAAGACATCAACTCATAAACCTTGTGGGAAAGGACCGTACCCGACATACAAGGCCATGTGAGCTATTACATGGAATCCAACATAACTCCCTACGTTGGCACGGGGAGACCACTTGCCGGGTGGAACTTCGTCAACTTAAGCATGCATCATTCTTTATCATTAGGACTTCTATGGATCTAGTAGCCTAGTTTACGTGGGCTCCTATGATGGCGCATAGTTAATGGGGCAAGGGCTTGCTACTACTGTTCCTTTACCAAACCCCACCTCAGTGCCTTATTCGGTGCTAAGTCAATCCCACGGAATGCTTTAGAAACAATAAGCATAGTCATGTAATCATAAAGAGCAATCTCATAGGAGTAGCTCGATAACTCAGAAACCACCCAGGTGAGATTTGACCTTTCACGTTGAGGGTTCATCATAAAACATCTTCAAGGGTTTTGCAATATGCTTACATCTTTGACAACATTCATAACTTTAAAACTTACTTTTAGCCCTTATCCTTATCATCAAGTGAAATTCATCATAGCTTAGTGGGCCTATGTAATCACTTGAAAACCACATGATTTAATGGTATAATTCATGAACATGACAAAATAGGCAACTTTAAAAACTAGGATTATGCAGCCCACACATCATTGGAAGAGCCTTAGGTAATGAAATCACAACACCCGACTTGATAATCCTAGGAAATCATGGTATATTATCACATTACTTCATTTAAGGCAAAATACTTCAAAATACTTCACAAAAACGTCATTTCAACCATGGACATGCAACTCAACATTTTCAAGAACTTAAAGGTAAATGGATTTATTGAGGAACTTTGTGGGTGGAAGGTACCCACAAATCAAACTCACATACCTGAATATGACTTTAAGGAAAAGCTTAATGAAGTTTGGGGAAGAAGCTCTTGGATGGAAACCCTAATCCTTGCCCTTGTCTTGCCTCAAGTGTTTCTTGCATTAGAGAATTTTGAGAGAATTAGGAATAGAGTGAATGAGAGGGTTTGAGAAGGTTTAGGGTCTGATATGGGAGGCAAAGGAGTACCAAAATGACGTACTTATAAGCCTAGGGTGTGAGGAATGGACAAAATTGCCCTTCATTAGAACTTCTGGAACCCAGTTCATGACCCTGTTTACGGGCCATAAACCAAACCATGAACCACACTATAGGTTTCGTCTTGTTCAATTTCCCAAACTTCTGAAACTTGGTTTATACGAGTCAGTCTACGATCCCATTCTACGACTCGTAGAATGAACTACGGGTCGTAGAAAACCCTTGTGGTTTCCTTCCGCACTTAGCAAAATTGTTGGTCTTCAGATGCCCATCTACAAGACCTAGAAACGGCTCGTAAACAGGACTGCGAGTCGTCCTATTGTTCGTAAGTTCAACTTCAAAAATCATATTTTCCATCCACTCAGGGCATCAATCCATGACCCCTTTGTACGGTCTGTAGTCCCATTTGCAGACTGTAGGTTGCCCTCGTAGATCCCTTAGACACTTGGCCAAATTTGTTTCCCCTGCACCCCAAACCACGAACCATAGATTGGGCTCATAATTCAACATGCAACATTTCTGGTTCCACTTCTTTTGCACTTTTCTAACCTTCTAACTTTTGCGGGTCCTTACAATTGTGGTTGACTCAGGTTGAATCATGGAAACTTCTTGTACATTCTTTTATGACAGTGATTTGATGTTGCAACAATGAGTTTTATCGACTTATCAACAAATAACACAGTAGAAATTAAAGTTGGTTGAAGAAATAGCTTCTTGTTTGGTTCTAAGTTGCTCCTTTGCTTACTGAGATGATAACACTGTGCCAATATAAGACAATCAAAATGTTACTTGAATCCTATGAAATTAATATTCATCAGTCACATATTAAGGAATGATTCTGAATAGTTTATCTTGAAAACTGGTTATATATCTTTCTAATGTCAAAAGAGAGCTACTGGAGGGCCTTCTTCTCTCAGACTCTTAACTGCTTCCATGTGTTTTCTGCTACTGAAGGATGAGAGTATTTGATTGGACCATAATCTGCTCAAGTTACAAACATGTGTGCCACTGTTTATGCAAAATCTCAGGAAAATGGATCCACTGTCAATATGTTCTCTTGTTTTCCTCTTCCTTAAAAAGGCTCTGGGAATGGAGAAACTCCGAGTAGGGAGCGCTTCTCTCTTTAATGGGAACTATGTGGTGTGAATCTAGATTAGTTGGGCTAGTGGGTTCTGGATACCAGATGGTCATACCCTTAAAAAATCCCTCTTATGTATTATACTATTAAATAAATGAGTTTCTTAGTAAATCATGAGCTTCGTAGTACAGTATTTGTTATCATCTTCTTCTAGAACAGGATGTTTAATCTTGGCTACTGTTTTCCAGGATGAGTTATCAAGCATAAGAAAACAACTCCTGGAAAGGTTTGAACCGGAAGATGCATATCCACTTGGGATTCCTCTGTATATGGAAACACCTCACCCCTGCTCTCCTCTTGCTCAGATTGAGTTCGAGACTTTTGATGAGGTTGTAGAGGAATCATTTGTGTATTTGAGATATTCATTATTTATGTCTATTTGGTTACTATTTTTCTTTTGTGATGTCTTGAACTTTTTCTCCCACCCCGACGACATGACTTTCAGATAAACTTTCTAAGAGAGGTGATTGTGTTTCTTTACTCTGTTAGGTCATGGCACCTCCTTCCCTCATAGATGACGAAGCAATTTCTGATGCTAATGGAAGCCAATCAGGTCGAAAGACATCTCTGTCTATCAATTCCCTTGACATTCTAAGTGTTAACCAGCTTTTAGAATCGGTGAGTAACTGCTTTGAAGAACATGTTTTAGAATATATGTGGAGTTGCTTATGTTGTAAATTAGTCTATGGATATGCTTACTTACATATTATTGACATTTAAACTTCGAAAATCCATTTGGTCTTTGTACTATTGCAATGAGATCAAAAGGGGGAAGGATTAGAGAAATATGTCTGCATACTTGTCTAGCCTTCTGCAACCTTACTATCTCCGGTTCTCTATTCTGCTTCGAATTGAGTTGAAGCTGTAGTTTGTAGGGAATTCAAGGTATGCAAGCCTATGAATAGAGTAATCTTTAGCAAAATCCTGAAAGTTGTAGAAATGAACACGCCGAGTTGGTTGAGCAGGGGATCTTCCAAATGGAGGGTGTCAAGTACGACACGTCTTGCATGCTTTCTTGGTCAAGCTAGTGGCAAAGGGCTTACCTAGTGTGATTTACCTCTTCTGTGTTTGTGGACTATTACTCTAGAGCATTACCCTGTGCGCACCCAACACACACCCAAAGGAGGATAGCAACTGTGGATTTCCTTGTCATAAAAAACTGAACATGAAAGACCAAAGGGCTACATTTAATCATAAAGGCTGACCACCTGCAAAGTTCTCGTCTATGATTGCCACTTTTGTTTTTATAATCAAGAGAAATTCCTAAAACTACAAAACAACACCTAAGCATTACAAACTAATCAAATAATAATGTTATGAATTTACATTGTTATAGCTCTTAAGCTACATTCCGCTAACTCCTAAACTACGATGGAACTAAAGAAAAACAAATCAGGTTTTCAGTAGTCTGACAAATACACTTGTACAATACCCTTTCCCCTCCCTAAACTTGATAAATTCACTTATCTTACACTAGTCTAGTGTAGATCCTCTCCAGCCTACTTGAACAATTTGAAATAACCCCATTCATTCCTATAGAAGTAGGGAACTTGTATTTGTCATTCGCGAATCCACTTTGTTTATGCTACTAACTCCCTGTTAAAAAGATTTGTCCTCATTTTAACTTCCTTTGATCAGTAGTTAGCCCCTGTGTCCTTTCTTTTCTTGCCAATTGAAGTTTATTCAAGTGTAACTCTCTTAAAGTGCTTCTCTTGCCTATTGTATAGTAACTCACACCCTTGTATAGCATGCTCGTGCCAAAGAGAAACTTCCCTAGACAATGTGTTAGGCAATTCATTAGTATTCAAAAGAAGTTCCTTATTAATAAGGAGTTCAAGTGCAGTTTCATCCTCAATATCGTCCAAGTACTCTTTGGCTTTTGATACATTACCCACTTGTTTTTTTTAATTTCTGAAAAAAATATTCACTTGGTTTCCTTTATCCTTAGCCTCTTCCTCTCATTTTAACCGCTCTTCTTTTTACCACTTAGCAGTTTGTGATTTAGCATTACAAGGAGGATGCGATTTAGTACTACTTATTTTAAGAAACATATTGGACCAGGGGTCTTTCAGAAACCTCTCTACTTCCACAAGGTAGGGGTAAGGTTTGCGAACATTGTGCCTAGACTCGACTGTGGGATTACACTAGGTTTGTCGTTGATGTTGTTCTCTTTACCACTTAAGTCTCTCTTTCGACATGACAATTAATTGACATCGTTCAATTCTTCCCCTCCTTTTTCGTCTCAAAGTTGCCACTTGTCTCACCCTTCTCTTGTTCATCATTTCGTTCACTTTCTCACTTTTTGACCCTTTGCTTGATTCTCTCATTTCCTTGGAATCCATGCTTATCGGAGGAGGTATTAAAGGAGCAAGAGTATACTTGTTCCCGCTCGAAGAAATGCCATGCTTGTTGCGTTACCATCATGGCTGACTTGTCTATCAAATTGCCAAGGTCTACCAAGCAACCAATGACATGTTTGCAATGTGAACTGCGAAAAATGCAGCTTCATCAATGTGCTCACCATGTTTAAAATACAAGCATTTGCTTGGTTGCCATTAATTCACCACATTAATTCATCCTTTGAATATATCAAAGTGGTACTAGCAATGTTGTACAACTTCATTATCAACAATCAATGAACAAATATTACACTGTTTATGTAGCATCTCGCATTGAACAAAATAACTTGGGTCATAATCCCCTTTAACTTGTGCCCCCATAAGTTTCCTGACAACTAAATTGATATTAAGTTCATTATCCTCCATAGTCTCATCTTTCACATTCATCAACATCAAGCGATCCAAGGTGGTCATCGTCACTATTTTCCGTTTGATAACCATTATCCATAAATAGAATTATCCTCTGGTAGGGGCATTCATTCATTCATTCTGTGGAGGATCCAGGATTTTGACTAACGGGGTTCGGAAAACAACAATGTAGTGGCTCGGATTTGAACTTGGAACCTCAAGTGAATTTTGAATCCCCTCAAAACAACAAAGCCAACATCTAGTCTCGTGTTCAATGGATTCAAATCTATATCTGTACATAAAAAATAAATAATTACCTTATATTATATAAAAGTTTAGTTTTTCGCGGAGGGGGTACAGGTGCATACCCTCCGACTCCCTAGATCTGCTCTTGCACTCATCATATGTCCTCTGCCTAGAAATTTGAAACATCTGACGTTACCTCAATTATTATAAGATGTAGGTTTAGCTAACTTACTTCCATCATTCCCTTCCATACTAGCCTTGATTGTGTGTTAACTTTGGTTGTGCAGTCTTGTTTTCCATCCTTGGATTTATGTCAACTGAAGAAGGCTCCCATCCCTCTTTTTTTCTTCCCCAAGTGTGGGTAGAAGTCTTTTTCTTGCTAACCTTAAGTTGCTTCTTGACTTACGAGCCTTTTGATATGCCTCATCTAAGTCTAAAAATGAACGAAGCTCCAATGAATCGGCAAATTCTTTGTTGATGCTGGCTAGGAACTATGTGAGCATGAACAACATTTTGGCCCTCATTCTTGTGATTCCAATTCATTTGAGCAATCTTCTATACTTAATCCTCCTGTTGTGAAGTGTAGACTCTTGACGATGTATTTTTGATAATAATTGGGCACAAATTTGATCTCATAGCGGGTCACATGACATCCCATCAATGAATAGGCCCAAGGCATCTCTTTGCCTCTTTTGGGTTACTTTCTCCCACCAAGTTGATGTAGACCCAACAAACTCAGTTACCGCATACTTAATTCCTCCTTGCATCTGGAGCATTATTTAAATGGAAGATCCTTTCAATCTTGATGACCCATTCTAAGTACTCCTCGGGGTCACTGCTGCCCTAAATAAAGGAACACACACCTGATATGCAAAAAAAAAAAAAAAAAGGAATGCTCACATTGAAGTGCTTCTTCTTCCTTTATCGTAGCTCTTCATCATGATTTTGCCTTTCAAGTTTCACCACATCTCTTCTCAATATCTGCATATATGCCCCATTACCTCATACAGATAGTACCCCCATATACATAATATATGGAAATCGATATCAATTTGAGAAAATTCTTCCATTGAGGTAGAATTAACTTACTTTTGTTTGAAGTAGCTTTAACCTTCTTGAACCATTTTTCCATGCTTCAAATTCTATGCGAACTTGATCTATTCCAAAAAAATTACTCCACGAGGTAAAATGAATCTGCTAGTGTCATTTTTATCATCTACACTAGGTTAAAGTCAGAGTCAACCCAAAAAGTCAATTGTGAGTCTCGTGGTCAAATCCCAAAATAAATTATGTTCTTGAGTTACACATAACATCTATAGTTAAATTTTTAATCTGGTTTCAAGTCTATGTTCAAATCCTAAGAGCTGCATCATTTAAAAGTCCGTTCTAATCCGTTGAATTATTCGACTTTTGATGCAAAAGATTTATAGATGGAGCTCAAATTACATGCTTTAAACCTAGGTCAAAATCCCTCAATGTCACTTATTTAATGTGTTTTTTGGGTGGGAATTTTGTTATATTTCACCATTTTTTAGTTTGGGTATTGGGTGAGGCGATTCACCATGATACTTTTCACCTACAAATGTTGGATAAGTATTAGTTTGTGGGGAGTCTTTGTGTTCCTAGGGCTAGACCTCGCGTTAGCGAGACTTGGTAGCTTAGTAGGCTGCTTTTGTGGGGGACCCCTTGCGTTCGCGAGACACCAGGAAAAAAAATAATCTCCAGTGTTCAACTCTCATTTTTCTTGTCGAACTCACCCGAGCCCTTCAGGTCCCACCCTTAACCATACCAAGTAGTAGCAAAAGCAACATATGAACCTATGGGAAGTTTCAAAACCTGATGGTATAAATACTCAAAACGAGGTGTTAAGATGTTACACCTTGTTTCAAGGGATTACGAGTAACCAACAAATCTTTATTAGGTGAGATCTAAATGGTCTTATAGGTAAATAGAATGATGATTTTGACTAAGTATAGATATGGTTGTTGTCCTTAAAATGATGAAGGAAAGGCTATTGTGGAGTTTGTTTTAGCTTATGATGTACACGGGATATGTTGATGTTGTTTTAGCTTATGATTTAGTGAGTGAACCATAGTCAAATAGATTTATCCTTTCAAGAAGACGTGATAAAACCAATGGTGCGAACTGTAGGGTCATACCAGGAGAAGCAATGGCTGCACAACTAGGGTGGTTGTCTTGATGTATAGTGTAAGCGTATAGTATGTAAAAGACTTGCAAGCTACCAAGAATTCTAAAGGACAACGTTTCAAGAAGCACTATAAAAAGGACGTAAATGGGCCGCTGAGGGCAAGAAAGACATCCCGTTGTAGAAAATATCAAGTTGCATTAAAAAGCAACAAGTGAGGTGTAAGGTGTGCCTAAAGGTTTAGAACCTCGATCACTAGAATCCTGTTGGTGGAATCATGAGGTGCAGAGAGTTTTTTGATCTAAAAAAGGAGTGCTATATAAAGTTACTAAAAGTAGAAGGCAGAGAAGCCTTTGAAGAATATATGAGAGCTAAAAAGGCTATAAGTAAAGCTCAAGGGAAAGCCTAAGCTGGTTTATATCAAAAGCTAGGGATAGGAGAAGGGATACAATGCCCAACTACCAACTCCTTCCAGAGTTGCATTATCAGAAGAGAGTTAAGAATTATCATTAGTGGACACCTACCACTCTCTACTGGTTTGAGAGTCTCTTTATATTTTTATAAAGATAAAGATATTCACAGGGGCTAGAAAGACTCGGCCATAGGAATTGAGTAACACCTAAAGTGTTTTTATAGTGTACATCCTTTAGTTGATCCCTCATCTTATAGATGTCAAGTAACAAAGGAAACATTTAAAGGGGGCAACTGATGTCAACATATGTGAGAGACATGCTGTCGCCTTTTAAAGCTATGCTTTACCAAGAGCATTTCCTAAGAAAAGGAGGAACTTTTAAGACAGGGAAAGATAGAATTTCAAGGCCTGATTGAATTTCTATACAAACAAAGCACACCACATGATCTCCAAGATGTCTGGAGTGGGTGGGAGGGGGGGGGAGGGGGCAGAGTTGGTTTTTCCAAAGTCATGTTATGAGAAGTACTTCTTAACCTGGGAGGGATTGCCTTTCCATATATCTTAGTTTGGATCCTCAAGACATGAGAAATGTGTCTTTCTTTCACTTGGTGTTGGAAGCAAGAAGGGTGATCTTGATGGGGAGAATTTGATCTAGATGGAAATTACTTATATCAACAGATGCTTTTATGTGTAAGGCTCGGGTGAAGACGTGGATCATCTTCTTCCACATTATTGAGTAGCTTCTCGGTTCTGATGAAAAATTCTGAGATGGTTTGGAATACATTGTGTGATGCCAAGCACTATGAAAGATGTGTTACTGAGCTGGAACTTGGGAAGATGTCGGAGAAGATGTGTGGCTTGTGGAAGGTTGTGCTTATGTTGGGTCATTTGTAGAGAGAGAAATAGGGGTATTTTTGAAGAGGTAGAGAATGATCTTGCACATGTGAGGAATAACCACTTATCCTTTTTTTTGGTGCACCCATGAGGTTCCTTATAGAAGATTGGATGCCATTCATAAAAACATCTCTTTATTTAGGTTTTTTACCTTTTGATGTACTTCTTGGGTACCACTATGTTTTTGTCCAGCAATAAAACTTTATTACTTCATCAAAAACTTAGGAAAATAAAATTATAAAAAGGAGGAGCTGAGGATAACTCTGTAGAAAATAAGTTCCTGTAAGCAACTATAACTTAGGAGCATTTCACTTCTGAGGATCTCTTAGTTAATGAAATTGATTAGCTCATTTGACATGTCATTCAACATGCATAATTACTTAGTGTTTCTTTTTTTAAAACACAGTCAAATTGGCTGTGGGACTATGAACCATAAGATCAGTACCATGTTCCTGTATCTAACACTATCTCTTGCACATGTAGGTTCTGGAGACTGCTCGACAAGTTGCAAGCTACCCAGCTTCCTCTATGCCGATACCATATGACCAAGTAAAAAATCAGTGTGAGGCCCTTGTTACTGGTAAACAACACAAGATGTCAGCCCTCCAGAGTTTCAAGATGCAACAGGAAACCAAGGCATTACTATCCTATAATGAAAATGACAGGAAGAACCCTTCTTTACCAAAGATGGTGAGAATAACTCTGTTTGTCCCTCTTATCAGTTGGTCTATCCAAGCTTTTTCTTTTTGTGCTTGAATGATATATTTACTTATCATCACATGATTTTTGATATTCTGAATAGCTAACTGTTAATTGATAAATAGAGCTTTAAGTGCTGCGATATCCTTTGATGCAGCTTTCTTTGGTGATTAGTCTTCCCAAGAAAAAAGTTACAGTACAAAAAGTCAGGATTTATAGCATTCCATCAAACTTACCTGCCAGCATATAATTTTAATGACACCAAACGATAGGGAAGTTGAAGAGCTCTTCGTTCTCTAATGGGATTGAAGTAGAGTGCTCCATATGTGGAATGAGCAAAGTTCATTCAGATCCTCTTAACATATTCAGCTTTTTTTAGTGGTTTCCCGAAACTTTAGAATATGATATTATCATCATATCATCATATCATATATTGTTATCATATATTATTAATAGTGGGAAACTTCAACTTGCAAAGTTGAATTACCATTTTACCCCTCCACTAAATAAAAATACTATAAAATATCTAAGTAATTAAATATAAAAAAGTAATCATATCAGATTATACTTTATACTAAAAGTGGGAAGGTGTTAGGTCAAAAGTTGATCATATAATGATAATGATAATGCCTCTAAGTTGAAAAATTGAATTACCAAAATGTCCATATAAAATTGAATGAACTATTTACCCTCTAATGTACCATTATCTCTAGAATATTTCTTGTACTAAAAAGTAATTTCACATTCCAATAAATAATATTCAACTAAATACTTTCTATAATATAACAAAAACAAGTTAATAAAGATAATAAAGTATGAAATGTTGGCTGTTCAAATCACCACAGATGTATTCAAGTATCTAGGTTTTAATAGCACAATCTATTAGTATGGCCTTTGATTTTCCACTATAAAGTTAAAGAAATATAACACCCTTAAATAAATAAATAAATAAATGATTTAGTTTTCCATCAGTTGCTACATTAAGTTATTAACCACATTTATCTTACCCCAATTTTTCATTGCCATAACAAAATAGTATTTGAAAAGTTACAACCAGTTAATCATATATATATATATATATATATATATATATATATATATATATATATATATGTGT
>JAOTQR010000007.1:13839078-13856401 GCA_025774065.1 Solanum ossicruentum
TATATATATATATATATATATATATATATATATGTTATTCATAAGATGTGAAGAATAACTTGTCTTTTACTCAATAGAGAAGAATGATATAAATACACGAAGAAGATAATCTAACTATGGTAATGAAATATTAAATCCTAAAAATCAGCTGTACTATCTATATACATTAATATTATGGTAACTAAGTATTAAAATCCATAAAAATCAGCTATACTATCTATATACATTGATATTCAGATTTTATAACACTCCCTCTTAGACTAGAGCATAGATATTGATCATGTCCAGCTTGTTACAAATGTGATCAATTCGAGTTCTATTCAATGCTTTTGTGATCGAATAAGCTATTTATTCTCCGGTCTTCATGTAGCTGGTGGAAATAAGATTTTCTTGAATCTTCTCACTAATAAAATGACAATCAACATCAATATGTTTAGTTCTTTGATGGTACTCTAGATTTGAGGCAATATAAAGAACAACTTGATTATCATACTAGAGTTTTGATGGTGTAGGATGCTGCAATCCAATTTCAGTTAAAAGATGTATCCACATAATCTCACACTTACACTATGACGTAGCTCTATACTAAGATTCTGCACTAGATCGAGATACAACACCTTGCTTCTTACTCCTTCATGACACTAGGTTCCTTCCAACATAAACACAATAGCTTGTAATAGATCTTTTATTAATTTTGGATCAAGCCCAGTCAACATCTGCAAAACACTCCACACGAGTATGACCATGATTGCTATACAGTATGCCAAGTCTAGGAGATCTTTTTAAGTAACATAAAATCTGTTCCAAAGCTTTCCAATGTTTAACTGTAGGTGAGGACATGAACTAGCTAACAACACTTATTGCAACTGCAATATCTGAACGAGTCATGGTAAGGTAGTTTAATGTCCCAATCAACCTTTTATATCTCTCTGGATCATCAAAAGGATCACCATCATCTTTCATAAGATTTACATTTGGAACCATTGGAGTACTGCAAGGTTTGGCTACCAACATTCTAGAATCTTTAAGCAAGTCAAGAATATACTTTCATTGAGATGGGAAAATTCCCTTCTTGCTTATATTTACTTCTACACCCAGAAAGTATTTCAACTGATCCAAGTCTTCTATATGAAAGCTTGTATGCAAAAAAGACTTGAGAGAAGAGATACCTACAAAATCACTTCTTGTAATGATAATATCAGCAACATATACAACAACCAGGATAATGCCATCTGTTGATTGCCGATAGAAGATTGGGTGTTCACATTTGCTCATTATCATCCCAAAATCTTGAACTACCTCACTGAACTTGCCAAACCAAGCACGAGGACTTTGTTTTAAGCCATACAATGACTTGTTCAAATGACAAACTTTTCCATACTCCCCCTTATTAACAAGACTGGGTGGTTGCTCCATGTACACTTCTTGAAGATCACCATGAAGGAATGCATTCTTAATATCCAATTGCTGTAAAGGCCAATTCTCAGAAGCAACTAGAGAAATGAATAAGCGAATGGAAGTGAGTTTCGCAATTGAGGAGAATGTGTCTGAATAACCTATTCCATACGTCTGAGCATACCCTTTAGAAGTTTGTCCTTAAGTCTTGCTATGGACCCATCTAGATTAACTTTGACTGTGAAGACCCACTTCCATCCCACTGATTTCTTTCCCTCGGGTAAATCCACCAAATCCCACGTGTGATTTTCCTCTAAGGCATGTATTCCATCAAGCATTGCATCAGACCATCCAAGATGATTCAAAGCCTCCTTCAATTCTTTGGGTATAAAGAGAGAGTTCAGAGAAATAATCAAAGATCTAGATGTAGAAAATAAGTGGCCATAGGACACAAAGTAATGGAATATGTGGATTTGCAACTATATGTACCTTTGCGAAGAGTAATAGGGAGGCCAAGATCTTCTAGAGGAGCAAACAAACTTGATGACAGAGGGATTGGTCTTCTTTCAAACCACGAGTGACTTGATAACCTAACCATTTATCTTCCTCCTCCTGACTTAAGAAATAGGAGGTGCATAGAAGAATGGTGTAGTCTCGGAAAATACAACATCATTGGACACCAAATATTTTTGTGTTCAGTATACCTCTCACTACCTCATCGAAATCTTCTCAAAAAAGTTTTTTGACTTCCTCATCCAGGCCTATTGAGGTGCGTAGGCACTAACTACATTCACAATATGACTACCGACCACAAGTTTAATAGACATCATTCTATCATTAGTTCTCGTGACCTTAACTACATACTCCCTAAGGTCCACATCTACTAGGACACCAACTCCATTTCTAGCCCTAGAGTCATCCCAGTACCATAATTTAAACCGATCTATGTCTCGAGCTTTGGTACCTAGCCATCTAGTCTCCTGAACACACACTATATTAATTTGTCTCCTCTTAAGACTCTTAACTAGCTCTATGAACTTCCCTGTAACTGATCCTATGTTCCACGTCCCTATTCTCAATTTAAGCAAGCCCTTGCCCCTCTAACCTCTACTATCCCTAGCCTTTGATCCTAACCGATGACATGACTAAGAAGCTAAACTACACTAAGAAGCTACACTTTCTTGATAACAACAGCCCAATAATACAAAATAGTAAAAAATAAAGTATAATTAACAATATTCCAATATCCGAATACAAAAAGCAAAATGAAAACAATAATCCTATAAAAATACTTGCAACCACAATATGTAACAAGCAAGAAATATGTAACAAGAAAGAAATATTGCAAAAATAGAATATATTAAAAAATATGTAACAAGCAAGAAATATATAACAAGCAAGAAGTATAGCAAGAACTATGTAACAGGCAAGGAATATTGCAAGAAATATAAATATTTCAAGAAATATGCAACAAGCAAGAAGTATAGCAAGAACTATGTAACAGGCAAGGACTATTGCAAGAAATAGAAATATTTTAAGAAATATGCAACAAGCAAGAAAAGAATATATTCAAAAAAATGTAAATAGAGAGGAATTTTGAAGATATCACCTAGATGATAGAATAGAATGAAGCTGAATTGGAAGATGTCAGTGGAAGTTAATAAAATTCACCTAAAAAATGATTGATGGTCGTCGAAAAGAGATCACCGGAAATTTGCCGTCAGAAGTTTTGTCTAGTCCACTGTCGGTGGAGGAAATTCTGAGTCAGAGCCCAACTTCAAGATCGAGTGGGTGATGGAAATACACCGACAATGAGAGACAATGTACGAACACCGTCGAGTCTTAGCTATGGATCGATTTATGTTCTGGTAGAAGCTAAACCTTCTGAAGCAGACGGTGAAAATTTTCCGCCGTTTGCCTAAACTTCGAGCTTGAATTTCATGCAAATCGGCGATCAAGTCGCCTGCAATGTGAAGAAGAACGACACTGAGAAAGGCGCGTCTTGGATGGTTAATTTCCTTAAATTTTGCCGGAAAGAGATCACCAGAAATTCACCGCAGGAAATTGTGGGCTATACTAATTATTCCTCAATGTAGTTTATCCCCGCGAAGAGTGAAACAACGGCGACACAGCTGTACTCGAGAGAGAAAGTCTAGTGAACCATTTACATTAGAAAGCTTGAGGAAAGGAAAAAAGAAAATGAAATGAAATGTGAAAGAATTAAATAAAATGGAAATGAAAAAAAAAGAAAAAAAGAAAAGAGAAAGATGAGAAGGAAAAAAAAAAGAAGAAAAGAAATTAAGGAAAATAAAATAAATTTTTCAATAAATCAAAGACTCATCACAAGGAATTAATATCCAACTACATTGTACACCCCTAATAATGAGATTTTAGCCAATCTTGCTGAAAATAAGAATAGATTTACCAAAAGGGTTGTCGATGGCTACAGATTTCGAAAGCGAGAAGAAATTAGATGTAAAGTCTTCCTTTCTCCTCTTAATTCTCTCTGAAAACCAAGTACAATCTTCAGGTTTCTAGAGGAATGAAAAGTGCAAGAATGTGTTGTAGAAGTTAGGATTGTGTACTCTCAAAATCTCTCCCTTGGTTTTTTATATCAAAAGTAAAAAAATACCCTTTGTTACCATTTGGCACACCATTCGATGGTCAAAGTCGAGAGCGTTGTATGGTTACCTCGTCGCCGATGTGAACTTATTCCTTCATCCTGCTTTCTGTAACATTCAGTGACACACACTATAGATTGTCGACTTCATTCGGTGATCCGCTGAATGGCCTTATTCATTGTCGAATTGAACCATAATTTTTGACTGTTTCTTGCCAGGTTCTGTAACTTTCGGTGACGGTCAATTTTACCGCCAATGCGCACTCGGTGATCTGTCGAATTGCCATTTCGTGTTCGAGTTGCCACATCAGTTGAGAGGGGTTGGGTTCTGCAACATTAGGCTGTTGGTTTTTTTTAAAAGGAAGATGGGCAGGAAAAAATGGTTGAAAAAGTCTCTCAATGGATTGAAGCTTTGAGTAGCTTTCAATATTTTTATTAAGCATTGAAGGTCTTTAAGGAGCCAACGTAAAACAAAAAATCTTCATAATTTAAAATTTAAAATGACCTAAAATATCTCAACAACTTTACTAAAATTCAAAATTCAAATTATCTTAAACTAAATAACTTATTTTACTAAAAACTACTGTAGTAACAAAAAGCAAATCTCAACACTCCTCCTTTGCTTTAGTTACTGCAATTTAAAAAAACTGCTCTTCAATTTCTGCTTCTGCTGCTTGTGCTTGAGGATTGTTTTTAGGCTTGCACACTTTTCTAACATGACCGACTTGTTTGCAATTTCCACATACTGCACCGGGTCTCCACCAACAAAACTTCTCCAAGTGTGTTTTTCTTTTGCAGTATCTACAAAGAGAATAATTACCTTTTTCTTTTCTGCTTTGTGCATAAAAAGCACTTTTAGTAACATTGTCTTGTCTGAAAGCTCTTTTGCTTGAAGTGCACTTACGAATTCTTCAACAGATATAGTCGAGAGATCTCTAAACTCTTCCAAAGATGAAATTTTAGACTCGAATCTCTTTGGAATTGTCACAAGAATTTTTTCTACAATTCTGTCATCTTTGAAATCCTCGCCAAGCAACCTCATTTTATTAACAATAAAAAATATCTTATCAGAATAGTTAACAATAGTTTCATTCTCTTGCATCTTAAGAGATTGAAAATTTCTTTTCAAATATAAATTTGCATTTGTCCGACTCAATCACTTCCCTGGTATTCTTGTTTTAGTTTTTCCCAAGCTTTTTTTGCTGTCTCATAAGCAATGATTTTAGAAAAAAATTGAATCCGCAACTGAATTTTGAATTACAGTTTTTTCTTTGAATTTTTTGATTTTTTCATCTGAATGAGCGTTAATCTGAGCAAGAGTAGGATTTGCAAGAAGAGGTTGTAAGGGTATATCTACCATCGCAACTTCCCACAAGTCATAGACTTCAAGATTTGATTTCATTTTTACTGACCAAATCTGATAGTTTTCGCTAATGAAAATTTTTGGGGCACTCAAGGAGACACTACTGCTTGCCACTTCTAGTTAAAATTGGTTAAAAATAGCCTATGCTTTGAAAAAAAACACGGGTTAAAAGTAGCCCTGACAGTTTAAAAAGGTAGCCCTTGCGGGTTGAAAATGATATGGTAATTCTTTGGAATATTCATAGATTCTGTAAGATCAATGAGGCTCTTGATACCACTGTTGGTTTATTAAAAGGAAGAATGGAGTAGCAAAAAAGGATTGAAAAAGTCTCTCAATAGATTGAAGCTTTCAATATGTTTATTAAACATTGAAGGCCTTTAAAATAGCCAACATAAAACAAAAATCTATATAATTCAAAATTTAAAATAACATAAAATATCTCAACAATTTAACTAAAATTCAAAATTCAAATTATCTTAAACTAATAACTTATTTTACTAAAAACTACTGCAGTAACTAAAAACAAATCTCAACATAGGCGACCGGTGTACCTATTCGGCATACCACCGAACATATTAGGCGATGTCCCTTTTTAACCGCCTTTTATGCATTTTCGTTTTCCTTGCCAATGCTCTAGATGTCTAGTCCTAGCCGTAAAGCGTCCCACATCAGATAAAAAAGGAATAGTCTCCTTAAATGGTCTTGGACAATCCCTCCTTCATGAACTAGCTTTTGAGATGGTTAGGCCTAAGGTCCATTTCTTTAACAAGTAGTATGTCATTCAAAGTAGGATTGTGAGGTAGTATACAATTCCTACTAGAATCCTTGTTCCTAGTTTATCAAGGATAGGGTATCCTTAACCTCATCATTTTTACTCATTTTAAGGCCTATTTAAGGGCTCAATCTGCTGAAAATAACATTGGTGATTAGTGTTTTAAGAGGCTACTTCAGAAACATGGTTAAACATTCTTTTTGTTTTTTTTCTTCCTTTATTCGAAGCTTCTTACTTTCTTGGGGGATTGAGGAACATGTGAGTAAGGTTCTTCATCATAATATATTCTTCTTGCGTGAGTTTAAAGAATGCATATGCTAGTTTTGTGAAAAACATGAACGAGAGAGCTTTTGTTTTTATTTTCTTTATGCTTGAGAGGTGCAAAACCTTGAAAGTACATCAATTTTGGTGTCGGAGCCCAATTTTTGAGTCTTGATTCGCTATCTTGGTCATCAAGTCGATGGAGAATTAAGTAGTAGGTTTAGGACCCTATATCAATCGATGATCAACTTCAGATTGAGAAATTAAGGATCATAGCCCTTGAACATGAAAATAAAGAAATAGAAGTGCAATTTGATGGTTTGAAGGAATCGATGGAACATCTCACAGAATTGGTTGAACATTTGATGCTTTAGAGTGAGCTACCAAATTAAGCTATATTGCCTACAACTTTCCTCACTACCACCTCCAACAGTACAACATACTGCTGCAACATCTCCCATTTCAAAATCCAACACTTCAACCATGAGCAAGCATGTTGAGCAAGCTGAAGAGGTTGAAGCTGACCAAGACATTAGAGTACTGAGGCAGCCATGCTCAATATGATGAAATCATAGAAGAATATTCAGATAATCAGGGGAATAAGGAGGATAAAATTGATCAAGATCAATATCAATGTGCTAGAAGAGACCCCATAGAAGGCCACACAATAATCGGGAGAGGTATCAACGTGATGATATTAAGCATGATTCTGGCTGCGATGGCATATATGAAGGTGACGAATCATTGATTGGCGTATAATTATTGAGATTTTTTTTCTTTTTTGGGTGAAGTAACAATTACTACAATAATATACCCAGTGAAATCCCACAAGCGAGGTCTGGGGATGGCAGAATGTACACAGACCTCACCACTACCTTATGAGGTAGGGAGGCTATGTCCCAAAGATCCTCTGTTCAAGTGCAACAAATCTCGGTATAAAGGAGGAGACAATGAAGAGGATATAGCAAATAACAAGGAAACCGCGCAAAGACTACCAAATAAGAGCCAAAATAACAATAGAATCACGTCATAATCAAAACACAGTAAACAACATACTAGGATAGATTATTAAACACAATAATACTTGGATAGATTATTAAAAAAACAAAAGAGAACTACATTAATATGACTAGTACCATCGCAAATTGCACCAGTCACCCTAAGCAATGCAACACTACACTACCTACTAATCTTCTATCCTAATATGTGTCCTCCGCACTCACTTATTTAATGTCATCTCCTTGGTAACATGAAGTTGCATCATATCCTGCCTTATCACCTCTCCCCGTACTTCTTTGGCCTACCTCAGCCTTACCCTCTATGACCAACCTCTTGCACCTCCGAAGAGATGCATCTACGCATCTCTTCTTTGCATGTCCAAACCATCTCAGCCTCACTTTCTTCATTTTTCCTTCACGGTGGCCACTCCTACCTTATCCCGATATCCTTATTTTCAACCTTATTGCTTCTAGTATTACCACACATCCACCTCAATATACTCATCTCCAAACATGCATCTTCCGAATGTGAGAGTTCTTGACTGGCCAGCATTTTAATCTGTACAACAATGTCGCTCTGACCACCACTCCTAGAACTTACCTTTGAGTTTCGGCGGTACCTTTTTATCAAAAAAGGTTCTAGAGGCATCCAGTGAGTGTAAGAATTACAAAACCGGAATAGGCAGCTCCTAGGAAGGACAAAAAGGAACCTATCATAGAACAAGGGAGCTGCCAAATTCCAAAAAGAGATCACGAGTATACACAGGTGTAAGATTAATCCAACAAAGCAGTGAAACTAGATATTTGGCCTCAATTGTAGAGCTTGAAGTTGATGTACCATCAAAACATCTTTGATTCCTTTCTAAGCCATTTGACTCTCCAATGCGCCTGCACATTTATGAGGCTAAGCTGATGATGCAAATCTCTCAGCCATACATGGGAAAAAATATGCTGTTTCTTTTGACGACATTCTTATTTACAACAAGGATGATCATGGGCAGTTGAAGCACTTGAGGAAGTTCTTGGTGCTATCGCTAACACTCCCCTCAAGCTGGAGGGAATATATCATAAGCTCCAAATTTGTTAAAAACTCTGTGCTTATAGTGGCAGCAATCTCACTAGCATTCTTAACCAAGTGATAATCATACTTGATCATCGTATATCTGACCCATAAATTTTTTATTCAATTAAAGTCGACCATGATATGTACTTCCTACTTACCCTTCAAGTTAATTGTGAAAATAGTGGGAGAACTTGATATGGAGAAGTGAGTTTGAATGTCACATGTATTTGAAAGTCACCTTTTTTTTAGGGTCATATTGAGGTTTCCAAGTAGATTCCCGAAAGTTACATCAAAGAAAGTGATACCGTTGGAGTGCCAGAATACATCTGGAAATGCTAAAAGAATTAATAGTAAACGTTATATATAACTGGAGGGTGATGGAATACTACCTATAGGAGCCGAAAGAGGGATGTCAGATTGGCTAAACCACTATGTATGCCAAAATAACATTGTTGAAGCCTCGAATTTATGATTTGAAGCAGTGCCAGTGAGAAATAGATTTTGGGGACCACTCAGGATGAACTGATGTATAGCGAGTCGACTAATACCGGATTTGATGAGAGAAGACGTTGGAATTTGTCTCACCTGCCAGTGCACAGTACTAGTGAAACTGATCTGTGCGTGGTTGCCAATGGCGAGGTTCCTGGTAATGGGCATCTTGGCCTGAAGTCATTAGAGCTCTGCGAATCTTTTGAGTCAGAGCTGAAGCTTAGAAATAACTTTACACCTCCAAATCAAAGTTATTTCAAATCAGAAGGATTGTTCCATTGCAGAGGCTTATACTTTTTTTTTTTTTTTTGTGAGAAAATGAAAGAAAAGAAAAAGGGTGTTAGAATTTTCCATGGCTGATGGCTCTGATTCCATGTAGAATTAGAGAGAATCTAGTAATTACAAGTGAATACAATTTGTAAGTTTCTAATTACAAAATCAAATCAAATCAACCAATTAATAGTTAATCTTGTATTATTTTAATGACGAGTGTGTTGAGTTTATTGAAAAATTAATAACAGTAATTGTTTTGCAATGGCAAAGAGAGAGATTTTGGACAAAAGGTTTGGGGTTACGCGACTAAGAGCTCGTTTGGATTAGCTGAAAAAGGGTGACTTTTAAAAAGTAATTCAAAAACATTTTTTAAAATGCTGAAACTTATTTTAAAAATAAGCAGTTACGTATTTGGATAAAACCGCTTAAGCTGAAAAAAAGTTGTTAATGTGTTTGGTACCTAAGTGTTGTTAAGCACTTTTTTGATCAAAATGTCTGAAATACCTTAAGTTGTTACACATTATAAAATGCTAATTATTACTCTAAATTTTTCTTTTCAAATTAAATTAAATTAGAATTAATTTATTTTAATTCATCTTCAATATAAATTGATTATATATGTTAATTTATATGTCTAAGTTATTTTAAAATTTTAAAATATATAATTTTGATAAAATATATGAAATATTTGAGTATTTTTTAAAATTATGTTTATAATAAGTAATTGATATATTTCTTCTTTACCATAACTAATTTATAAAAAAATAAAATAAGGAGAAAATAACGTAGAAGAAAAGAAGAAGAAAAAAAGAGCCCCCAAAAAAAAATGAACGAACGGAAGAAAAGAAAAAATAGGAAGAACGAAAAAATGGAAGAAAGAAAGAGCAAGAATGAAGAAAGAAAAAAGACAAAGCAAAATTTAGAATTTTTTTTTTAAAAAAGTAGGAGCAAAATAATATAGAAATTATAAGCAAACATTAGAGATAAAAAGGTAAATTTATTGGTCAAATATAAATGGCTTTTAAGCCACAAAGAAAAAAGTGGGAGGGGGGGACCAACTTTTAACTTTTAACTTTTTTAAAGCTATATTTAACTTATTTTAAGTCATTTTAGAATTTGCCAAACATTTCGAAAAGCTAAAAAGTGCTTAAATCCAAACACCCTCTAACACTAAATGACGGATCATTTGACTAAGTTTGTTGGGCTTCTTCGCCTATCATTTGACTAAGGTATTAAAGTTTGACTTCATTGATAATTTATGTTAAGAATCACTATGTTGAATGTTGGATAGTGAAATTATGGTGGACCAACTTTTAACTTTTAACTTTTTTAAAGCTATATTAACTTATTTTTAGTCATTTTAGAATTTGCCAAACATTTCCAAAAGCTAAAAAGAGCTTAAATCCAAACACCCTCTAACACTAAATGAGCTTAAATCCAAACACCCTCTGACACTAAATGACGGATCATTTGACTAAGTTTGTTGGGCTACTTCGCCTATCATTTGACTAAGGTATCAAAGTTTGACCTCACTGATAATTTATGTTAAGAATCACCATGTTGAATGTTGGATAGTGAAATTATGATAGAGGTGTGTAGTCTATAATGATTTTTCAATAGCCAATGACCCTCTAATCTTCTCGAGCTTTCATAACCTTGTTGTCTTTGGAGGCAAAAGGCACTGAGTGGCTTAGAGTAGAATATTGCTATAAATTCAACATGATATGGAAACACCATCAGGATGGACTCTTCTCAGTAAATAGGGGACTTCTGAAATCACATGGAGGTCAACAGGACCCCGGTAGTCTTAGTACTAACTTAGGTGAAATGCTTCACCTAGTTAGCAGTCAGAAGAGCTTGTCTGACTCATGAAGCACTACAAAAAAGGGAATCTACATTGCTTCAAGATGCTCATTATGTAAGGAGATTTTAGAGACAAACAACCACCTTTTCCGACTTTTTAGAGTTGCACTGCACGTGCGGGTTCATCAAGTTGGCTAAAGTGAACTGGTTTATGCCAGTGCATACTTTTGATCATTTAAGTTGTTGGATTAGGAAGGAGGTAGCAAGAGCCAGGAGATTTAGTGGAAATTAGTTCCTTGCTGTATTTGGTGGAAAACAGTAATTGCCTGTATTTGGTGGAATATTTAGAAGGAAAGAAATGAAAGGATTGTTGAAGCAACGAGAGCTTGTACAGAATATCAAAAGGAAGGCCATCACGTCATTATGTTTTTGATGTAAAGAACAATGTAATAGAAGGGGAAGTTCAGTTAATAGACTTCATAGGGTTACTGTTATTAGTTTCCAAGTGTAAATTTTTGGAGGTGGCCAACACGCCCTTACTGCTGAGGAACATTAAGTCACCAGTTCCAAAAATAAGTACTGCTAGAAATTCAAGTATTTGGGACTTTAAAAATAACAAAACTGATTCTTTCCAACCTTAGAAGATTTATTTCTAGCTATGAACTATGTGGACCGACTTCTGTCTAGCTGTTGATCAATTCTTCTTTTGCTAAAGTTGTGAGTTAGCCTTTCAATATATCATTGTATTAGGATTTTACCTAGCATATACGTATTTTATAGTGAACCTTGAATGCTGTACATTATTTCTTTACAGAATAAATAATTTTTATCTCTAGTTTATAATTAGCCTAACACTACCACTCACTACATTAAACCTGCACTGCGAGATCATGTAAATCTACTTGACGTCTCTCTTGCTTGAATCTAAATCCACTTTGGCTGAAGGTTGGATCATTTTGATCCTACTATCTAGAATCTTCTGGTAGCTGAATGAGGAGTACAAAAAAGGGGAATAGCCTTGCTCTCACTGAATCCAGGTTAGCCAATTTGCCTGAAACTAAGGCATTCCATTGCTCATTCAGTGGCCTAGTAAAAGTACGTATTAGCTACATGGGAGATGATGATCAATGCCCCAGTAATGGTTTCTAGTACATCCCTCAACTTTGATGAGGAAATTCTGCAGGTGACACTGCTTCTGATGTGGAAAAAAAGAATAACATTCTGTCAACATAGGGATGGCACCTTATTTATTTCTCGTGTTATAAATGACAAATGTTTCCCTGGAGATCCTGCATATGGAGAGCATGGTCCTGAAATATTATCGAGTATTTTAAGTTGTTCCTTTTCCTTTTGTTCAGGATATGGTGCTTCACCAGGATCTAGAATTAACAACAGTTGAATCAACTCATGCACAAAACCCTCTCTCTTGTTCTCGGGAGTATGGACAACAGTCCTTCAGGCTGCCTCCTTCAAGCCCCTACGACAAGTTCTTGAAAGCAGCAGGATGCTGACTTTGATATTTTTATTTACACGTAGCTTCTAATACTTGTAAGTATTCTCTCAGCGTGCCTACCCAAAAGAAGTGTCTTTCTGATGTAATTTAATTTGTATTTAGTTCATATTTATGTGATGTGTGTAATCTGGAAAAAGAGTTACCAAGTTAAAAAAAAAAGTGTGTAAGCTCGAAAACATAAGCCGAAATAATTTATATCTGTTTTAGCACAAGAAGAGGAAAAGATTGTCCGTGGTGTCTTTCTGTCTTCTTTTTTGTTTCTTTGCTGAACTGGTATGTACATATGGAAACTGTTTTGATCTTTACGAAGAGGACATTGATTACATATGGTTTTCTGGACGAAGTTTTCCAGGGTATGTTTGCAACAAATTTTCTAAGTACCCAAAATAAACTGCGATGACAAACAAAAGATGAAGCAAAGAGATTTTATTGATGAATATTTGTTAAGTATATTTCTAAGTATTTCCTTGATTCTTCCTTCAAACAATCTCCATGATTCAAGGGATGAAGCAACGTCTTAAGATGATGGAGATCTTGTGATATAGATGATCACCAAATTGTCGGGCAACACTTCGTCTTTTCAGGTTGATCTTCTGAATGAACTCTTTGACCATTAAATTCTTGTTGAAGAACTATATTAGTTGATGTTGGATCACACTGGTTGTGGATGCCTTCACCAACTGCGGAATGCTTTACTCTAGAGCTTATGTGACACATCTATTTGTAGTTGTAAGGTTGAGTTGTTCCATTACATACAACTTTCTTGCTTCTTTTTTTTTTTAGTTGGCTCATGTGAGTCATCAAACTAGCATAAAAACTGTAGAAACTTAATTATGACATTTGTTATTCATGTTTCTTTTTGTTTCACAAGTCGGTGGGTTTAAAGTAGGGAAAACTAAACCCATGCACTTTTTGGATCAAACTATTACATCCATATTTCCTTTTACATTTGTGCCATGTTAATTAATTACAATTAGTATCTTCCTAATTTATCTACGATTCAAATTTGCATGCTCATATCATATTGGAGTCAGTGCTCACATCCTATGATATCAATAGGATATCAATATGTCGGCAAAGCAAAATATCACAGAGGATTAATATTAACAAAGTATCACAAAGAATGAATTTTCTACCAATTTAGAGTTTAATAAATACGTTGTGACATTAATAATTTTCTTTTAATTATTTTATTTTTTTAAAAAAGAGTGCAAAACTATATGATACCTATAGGGTATATTAATATGTCGATGAAGTATTTCAAAGAATATATTTTTTACTAATTTAGAGTTTACTAAATAAGTTTGTGATTTTATATAATTTTCTCTTAATTATTTTATTTTATTTTTTAAAAAAGCCCAAATTATATATACCAGTAGGATATCAATCTATGGATGGAGCATCTCAAAAGATATATTTTTTTTACTAGTTTTGAATTTAATAAATAAGTTTGTCATTTTAATAATTTTCCCTTAATTATTTTATTTTTAAAAAAAGAGCACAAAATATATGATACTGTTAGGGTATCAATATGTGAATGGAGCATTTCAAAGAATATATTTTGTGCTAGTTTAGAGTTTAATAAATAAGTCTGTAACTTTAATAATTTTCTCTTAATTGTTTTATTTCTTAGAAAAAGCCAAAAAATATATGATATCGATAGAGTATCAATATATTGATGGAGTATCGCAGATAATTAAACTCAATTCTATACGATATCGATATGGTATATATATATATATCGATATAGTATCACAAGAATATATTTTCTTCTACTTTAGAGTTTAATAGATAAGTTTGCAATCTTAATAATTTTTTTAAATTATTTTATTTTTCAAAAGAGAACCCAAAATTATATGATATCAATAGGTTATTATTAATAAACCGACAGGGCATCGCAAAGGGTATATTTTCTACTAATCTAAAGTTTTAACTTTTTTTTAACTGTTTCTTATTTATTTCTTTAAAAAAAGAACATAATCCTATATAATACTAATAGGGTATCAATATATTAATAGAATATCACAGAGGATTAAGCTCATCCTATATAATATTGATATGATATCAATATATAGCTAGGGTATCACAAAGGATTAATTCATAGCAGTCATGCCAACGTCATGCTGATGTTATGGGCAAAATAAAAAAATAAAAAGTGGGATAAGAGGATAAATAGTTAGGATCATGAGTTCATTAAGGGTAAATAGTTTGGATCATGAGTTCATTAAGGATAAATAGTTTGGATTAGATCCAATTTGAGTAAATAATTTTATATTGGGTCTAATTTATATTGTTTTATCTTTAAAATTATACTTTTTTGAGCAAATTTGTGAGTCCATTAAATTATGAGACAAAAGTGCCTCACACATCCAGATGTGTAAGCCAAGGGTCCAATAGAGGTGAATCTTCTCCATTTTCTTTCTCTCCATTTTTCTCAAATTACTATTTTGATAACTGACACATGACATAATGTAACACCCCACATTTTACATGTACTAATGCTATGTAAATGAATCATATTATGATTTGGTCAAATTAGCGTCAATTCTTGAAAGTGCTTAAATCTCGTGTTAATGGGCGATATGTGAGTCTAAATACTTAATAGGGTTGAGGGTATACATGTGTTGGTGTTAAATTGAGGATATATCAGCCCTAAACTAAGTAAAAAGAATTGAGGTTATTATATGACCTAATAATCTAGTAGGTGAGTCAACTACTTTCTTAGCTTAAAATTGATAGCTAAACAAAGACGGGGCTCGACATCGAATTTGTTCAAGTTCGATTATGAATAAATTCCGTGTTAAGGGTGTAACTTTGACCCATGTTTTAGTATCATAAATGGACCTTATTTTCAGTCCAAGAAGAATTTAAAAACGTCCTAAGTACACTACAAACCACTTGGCCATTTGGATCCAAAACCAACTAAGAACAAAGCTGGAAATTGATAGCAAAGGTCCATCATATTTGAGACCTAATTAAGCCCAATTTTGGAGGATAAGATGCTGAATCAATAGACTATTAATGAGTGTCATTATGAGGTCTCAATTGGAAGATAAAGTTGGCCAAATTGATCTTTAAAAACAGATCAAGTGTAACACTAATTCATTCCACTAGGAAATAAAGTTTCAGCTTTCTTAAAAGTCTTTTGTCTTCTCTCTAATTCACTTCACCAAACTACAAACACAATTCTCTAAGGATTTTGAAGGGAATTCAGAAGCTATAAGGCAAGGTAAGCAATTATAGTTGTGTATTTAGTATGATTTCTTCATAAACAAGAAGTATATGATAGTATATTATGCTGGAAATCTGCTGGAAATTCTGGACAGCATGTGTCCAAAAAGTTGCTGCACACTTGCCTTTTATTTTAGTGACTTCTATATGGTTTGTGGGCTGTACTATGAAGAGAATTTGATGTTCTTAACATGGTTTATGTTATAGATATTGCTAGTATGGTTTCTTCATAAAAAACAAGAATTATATGCTATTATGTTATGCTGAAAATTCTAAACAACATGTGTCCTAAGTATTGTTGTGAACGTTTCTTGTTGTTCAAGAGGATTTTCTCTTAATTAGTTGGATGAATTTTGAAATAAGACTTGTGTTATAACAATATATAGGTTGTTAGTCATGTAATTAAGCTGTTGTACCACTTTTACAGTCCACAAAGATGAGTTGTTGTACAACATCGTAATTTCACTTTTAAAAGAAACTTGGGAGCTGAAAATTGTAACATGTTGTTCCATGACTTTCCCTATTTTGGACTATTTTTGGACTAGCTTAAGACTGGTTGTATGTGTAAAAATATTCGATATAATTTTGGTAAAGTTAAAACAAGTTTGGGAGTGTTGACGTCGAAGTGTGGTGAAAGGATGTAACATTATGCCGCTTGTTGATATGGTGTGAAGAATTGTTGTGTGTTGTACTTTGTGTGATGTTTTAAGACTGTTAAGGGTATGAAAATAAGATATACATGACATGTACATAAGAATGGTTGTTAGAAAATACGTTTATAACTGAAAAGGTTGAAGAAATGCCTTTGCATCATTAATTGAAAGCTTGCTATCCGGGTGATCGTTTTTATGATATGGGACTGCCCAGAAGTGTTGTGTTGCTGTTAACACTAGCCTTATTGCTTAATATACTATAGATAAATATTTGAGGAAAACCACAACCACTACAAGGTAGTAACAAGGTCATACAACGAGGTATGTAAGGCTATTTGATTTCGTATCATTTGGCATGAAACATAGATTTCTCCTTAGTACATAAAGGTATTTACCAACTCTAACAAAATAATTAATTGTGTCTCTACTTGTGTTACATGTTCATATGATTCCATACACAATCACCTTCGAATCTACATCCATACGTGGATACCAAGTTACATGAACTCTTGTTGCTAAGTAATGTTCACGAATTGTTTCATTTCATAAGCATCGCATTATTAATGTAACATATTCTCTCCATTGCGATATTGCCTTTTATGATTATCTACATTTCATATGTTATATATACAGCCCTATAACTCCAATATTATGACCACCAAAAGAATCATCTCAAAGATAATTGAAAGATAAAGCATATTGTTTGTTGATGGGTAGTAGCTCGAGAGGTGGAAGAATCACCTAGCCAGGGATAATCCTATCACGGGTGGTAGCCCGAAGGGTTAAGGAAGAACCTAGCCAGGGACGTTCCCGATATTCCGAGGGGTGGAAGAATCACCTAGCCAGGGAAAAATCTTATTACGGGTGGTAGCCCGAGGGGTTAAGGAAG
>JAOTQR010000007.1:13868168-13889064 GCA_025774065.1 Solanum ossicruentum
TCATTCAATTTTGTGTTTATCATGCCAAAACTAATTTTCTATTTTTGTTGGTCATATTTTTATATTTTGCATCTAGTTTTGCCCAAATCATCTAAACAATAATTTCACTCAATTTTTCATATTTTGCATAAAAATATGACATATCACTCCAAAATAAGTTAATTACATCTAACACAATTTTAGAAACCTTCCTCTATGTTTTGCCTCATAATGTATCTTCATTGTAGTTTATGGCGTTACATTTACCAACTTTTTATTATGTTTCTGACAATGCCAACGCATTATCATTAATGTAAAAAAAATATAATTTTACTACTTTTCCCTTAACCGATATACTCCTTGTGTAGTGAACTTCATGAACACATTTTTTGAATCAACAAATCATTTGCTCTATGAGAATAAAAGAATTCAATGGCAAGTGCAAAATAATCGAGATTAACATAATTAATTGTTTCAAATTGTTAAAAATAAATCAAAAGTGGACATAAATATGATTTCATACACCCTTTATGGTTATGTTTAATATGCTTTATCGAGCTAATTAATCTATTTTGGAGACTCATATTGTATTTTTAGTATAAAATATAAAAATTCGGGTGAAATTTATTTTTAATTGACTTTCGCAAAACTGAATAACCATATGTGAAAGAATATAGAAAAAAAATGACTTTTACCTAATGAACTTTAAAGTTTGATAATTTTTATGTGGTATAAAATAAAAATAGAGAAACACTTTTAAAACACTTCTAAACAAGGCAAGAATTATTAGTTTCATTTCTCAACTATGGTAGTGTAATTCACACCTCTCTATTTGACTAAATGAACTTAAATATACTGCTGATCTTGTAAGAAGAGTGAAATATACCCCTAAATTTTTGTTAAGTTAACGAATGTTTTTAACACTTGTGATAATTCGAGGGTTTATTTTATTTTAGTTAGTTCAGCAGAGCGATGCTTTTAAGATTATCAATAGTTCAGGAATTAAACTAATAATTTGTGTCAAATTTAGAGGTATTTTGAATAGTTTTCTCATAAAAATATAATTTTTTTTGGCCACAACCTTTAAGATTAAATGATTATTATCTAACAATTCTTTTCTTTTTTTAAAAAAAAAATTGTCTGATTTGTAAAGAAAAAATTAAATGACCAGGGTGCAATTTACTCAACAATTGCATAAATCTTTAAACTGGATACTAGTAATACCCTGAATTCGCAATAGTCATTTGTTTTTGGTTGCAGTAGATTCATAACCAGATTTTTTTCAAAAAAACTGAGAGCCGAATCAGTTTTGAAGCAATGCACATTTACCAATTCTTTTCAAAGCTGGTGCATTTGAAAACAATTTTATTCAAATGATATTAAATACGAAAACAGTATGTTGAATATAAAATAGAGTATAAGTTAAAAGAAGAAAGAAAAAGCAATTGACATACTCTTGGCTCCATGAGAATTGTCCCTGTAGTAGCCCATTTGGTCACGTGGCCTTCTCCTTTTGCGTTTACAGCAAGATATGAGGAAAACTAACATGACAATAAATAATAGCCCTGCTCCAGCAGCAACTCCTACAATGACGACTGTCCCGTTATCATTAGATTTGTCATTATTATCTAACGACTTGCTTGGTGGTGGCTTGTGCTTTGGGGGTGAAAGATACCTAGAGTTAGGAGAAAAGGGAGAAGGAGGGGGTGGTGGAGGAGGTGGTGGTGGTGGTGGGGGTGGAGGAGGTGATGAACCTCCATTTGAATTTGAGGATTTTGACGGAGGTGAAGATTTGTCACCATTATTGTTGTTGTTGTTGTTACTATCATTATTGTTGTTATTGTCATTCTTGTTGTTATCATTATCTTTATTACCATTGTTGTTGTTGTTGTCGTCGTCGTTGTTGTTGTTACCATTGTTATTGTTACCATTGTTGTAGTAGTTGTTGTTGTTGTTATTACCATTGTTGTTGTCATTATTATTGTTGTTGTCATTGATTTTTTTGTTACCGTCAGAAGAAGATGAATTATTATCCCCTGATGGTGGCGAAGACGGTGAATTATTTTGAGGAGGAGATTGAGGTTTTGAATCATTTGATGAAGATCCGTTGTCTTGGGATGGCGAAGAATTTGAAGATGAGCCAGATGGTGGAGAACTCAAAGAGAATGATGATGATGAATTTGATGAAGAATCTGAAGATGGTGAATTTGATGAGGAATCCGAAGATGGGGAATTGGATGATTGATCATCCTCAGATGTAGGCATTTTTACAAGGTCTTGATCACTTTTTATGTACTAAGATGCCGATTAAACCCTGCCGTTCTCCCAAAATAATAAATCCTGTTCATTAAAGATCGATCAAAATAAGCAATTTTCATGATAAAAGAATAAAAAATGAGAGAACTCAAGTCCATTTATTACTTAAGAACAACACATTGTTCTTTGCATCAACATGTGAATCATGAAATAGAAAAAAAAACATTCGTTACTATTAATGAATATAAATGTATGATAAGATATTATTTAAAAAGGTATGAAATATGTTTATTGCTCGTAAAGACTGGAGACAGAGAAAGAGAAAGAAATTAAAAAGAAAGACAATAGAAAAAAGATAACACCTTTAGGAGAATGGCAGGGAGAGAATTCTCAAAGCAAAGAAAAAAATTGCTGCATAATAATAGTTCTTACAAGTAAACAAAGAGTCATCTTTCCGTCCTCATATTCCTCCTAAAATGAGGGAACTAATCACTTTATTTAGTTAACAATAACAAGATTGCTACTTTTCTATGAAATGTATGTTTAACTTCTAAATAAATTGGCTAATTAGAGGACGCAATATCATCAAAAACTTTTATTGGTCAATAAAATAATGACTAGAATAATTCACATTTATTTTATTATTTTATTATGAGGCACCAGAATCAAATGTGATGATTCCTTTTCAAAGCCCAACATATGTCACTCTTTATCACCTATAGCATCCCTTTCTTTCACGCAATGTATTAACCAAACGTTTAATTTAGATTTTTTCTTGTATTTTACAAAATGTTTAACTTTGGCCCCAAAATTTTCTTTTGAATCTGGTAGACTAATATTACACTAGAAAGATGCTGAAATTTTCCCTGTGATTTGTGAAAGGTGTAATTTGTGGCATTTTAAAATCTAACTTTGTGCTTCAAAATAAATACACCAAAAAAATATATTTAGTTCACTACACAATTTTTCTTCCACTTTTATTTTTTTAATAATAGTTTTAACTTTTTTTAAAAAATTTTATCGAAGCTAAAAAAAATTCACTATCCTACTAATTTATGCTTTTCAATTGTCACGTTCATTTGATAGATGAAATTTTTAAATAAATCATTTGGTAAATTTCTTTAGAGTTTGTTTGAAAAGTTATTTGATAATTAAAATTACTCTAATTATTATGTTAATAATATACAATTAAGTAATTATATACATATTTGTTTGTTATAATGTAATTACACTAAAAAATTAAGTGTATTGTTTGATTGCATAAATGTTGTTATGGTGTCGATTAAAATTTTAGAATAAGAGTTAACTTATAGATTATTCAAAGTTAATATAATATCTCGAAAGTTGAAAAGTTGAAATAAGAAAATTGTTGCAAAAAATAATTTTTTGGAGCAAATTCTATGAGTCTATCTACTGCCCCTAGATAGAACCACATGTCATAGAAGGGCAGTCAGAGATACCACTAGGACTTGGGCAAGATAATAAAAAAGAATTGATGAAACCACTAGAGATAAGTACCTTTCGTGCATTGATCAGGTTTGTTGAGAAGAATGATAGGTTGCGGCTTTTTTAGTAAGACCCAGCTAGATAGGTCATACATTATTATTATGGGCCGTAGTTTGGGTTCATAGAACACCCTAACATTTAGACAAAATTTAGAATTTCTAACAGTCTTACGACTCACCACTTGTTTGTATTTTCAGGATCTCAAAACATTAATTACTAAAAGGTTCTACAAAATGGGCCTGTAGAACATGGTCATGGTTGAGATTTAGAGAGGATTTTTTTTTTGCCAGCTTCTATGAAAGGGATTGTATGGGATATATATAGGTCTATGACTCGTAGTCATTTTTCTGTTAATACCTTACTTTATTGGATAGACTTTCGTATAGCAATCTTAGGTTATTTTTGACTTCCTAGCACTAATAATTTGATCGTTTGGTCGTTCTTTTATGTTTTGTGGAATTTTTTGTGTTTAAAGGATTTCATAACTTGAAACTTGACTTCAGTCCATAATAGAGGAAATCAACCTCAAAATAAACTTTTGATGATTTTAGTAGCTATTTTGGGCTAGAAGTATAGTGAGCTCTAGTTCCAAGGCCTTCGATGTGAGTTTGAACTATTTAGCGTTTTAACTTGTGAGATTCAGCCTAGTGTTGACTTTTGTCAACATTCTTGAAAATTATGCCCCAATGAATATTTTGACACTATGATTAGCTCTGACACATTGAGTTTTATCTAGAATGATCTTTTTCAGATTTTTCATCAAAACTCATTTTGAACCCCTTATTGAAAGTTAGCAAAAAATGACCTTTAGGAGTGTGACTCACTTTTTTATCAAAATAATGTTGTATAGAAATTTCAAGTATGTCATTGAGCCTGGGATGCCGATTTTTGTAGGATAGAATAATTCATTTTTGTACATGGGGTCTAGAACGAATCACGAGCACTCCATTAGAAATTTGGACCTTATGAAAAACTAGCAATTTCCATTGGTATTGGTGCAAGACACTTTACCCTTCATGTTCATCAACCCTTTGGCCGCATTTGTTGGGTAAGTCTCTTTCTTCTCTAAGATCATGGAATAGACTCAATGTTTGTGGATGTCTATTTGATCTCTCATCGCAGTCTAGGAAGAACCTCCGCCTATGCGATGTCTGAAGATTTATTCTCTGCGATCGCGGGCTACTATAGTCGCGATTTTCATTCTCAAGTTTTTCTAATCCTTTAAATAAAAGACAGACGCACTTCATCTTAGGTCCTAAAGTTTAAACATGATTTCTTGTTCATATCAAGCTCGATTTTAGTGATTCAAAAGGTTAATTTGTCAGAAATTTTTCAAAAGAATGCATTTTGTGGTTGAAAATGATATTGAGGCATCATCTGAGATATTTCAATCATTTTAACTTCTTTCATTGTCATTATTTGTTCCTTAAATTGTGATTTTCTTGCATGATTCAATATGGTCTAATTTTGAGCCCTAAATTAGGCTTCATTTTAGGACACAAGTTTGAAAAATTATTGTCACAACCCGAATCCTCAGGCCATGATGGCATGTACCCCTACCCACTGGTAGGTAAAGTGAACCCATAACCCTGAATTATTGGTGATGAGCTACCCAGTGGAAGACAACCTTACCAAGCAAAAACATCCACAATAAAGGTAATAGATACAACTGGCAAGAAAGAACATATTGAACCCACCTCAAGACCTGACATCTTTGAGTATTTGATTTCCTAATACATAAAATAAGAGTACAAGACTTTTCAAATGCAAATAATCTATTATACAAAATGAAGATAAGTCCAAAACAAATAAGATGAAAATTGGCAATTCTAGATGGTAGGAGTTCACATGATCTTTGAAATCCTTAGCTAGCTCTGCACGATAGGAAATCAACAGTGGGGTCTTGCATTACGATTTGTAGGAGATAGAAGTATAGTATGAGCACCAAAGAAATGGTACTCACCAGGGCATAAGCTAACTGAGCTCCACAGATAAAGGAAATGTAAATATCATGAGAAGTAGGTAAGTAAAGCACAAGCATAGAATAACAGCCAAACTAACAAACAATTAAATATACAGGATGATGAGCAAAATATAGAAAACGTACCTGAGAGGATCATATCTACCATATTTTAGCATAAAAGACAGGGCAAGAAGGCATATCCACAATAACAATAAAAATAACTATATGCTGTGGTGTAATGACCCGACCAAGGGCCTAGTCGTCACACGACCAATGAGGTACACGAAGGCACCTCACCAAAGACATCTTTAATATTTCAAGCATTCATAGGCTTTGCGGAATAAAGCAGAGAAAGGACGTATGAGACACCAAATGACAACAAAGCAACATTAAAAATTATACTTAAATATATTGTCCAAACACCATACCATCTAAACAATAGAATGATTGGAATTGGTATCGATCGATTTCTACCAAGTAGAAAAACTTCAACGTTGAACAACATAGATAGTAAAAGCCTCTACAGGCCAATATATACATCAATGTCTAAAATACATAGCAAGAAGAAAAAATGATAGAGATCTGCACTAAGGGATCACCAAAAAAGTACTAGACTCGAACACATGAAAACTAGCCATGAGCCGGTGGAAGAGCACTTGCCCCTATCTAGTTAAATCACGTAGGAAAAATATGGACTAGTACTTTTGAAATGTACTAAGTATGTGAGATTCAATGCGACATAAAATTTTAACTTAAACCCACACCATTGTAGTCATCATCATTAACTTAAAACACATGAAAATACTTAATATGACATCATATAGTAATAATTGGGGACATGTAATATTATAAAGTATCATGAAATCATCATTAGCATGCATAGTAATGTTGATGGAACTTAAAGAAAAGGTAAAACAATATGTAGGATATTTGGGTAAAAGGAGACCCACAAAATCAAACTCACATACCTTGGAAAATCATCGAAAGATGGAATATGATGTTATGGAAAACCTCCTTGAAATCCTAGCCTTCTTAGTTCTTGAACAACAGGTGAATGACTTAGAACTTTTGAAAGTAGAAGAATGAAAGGAATGAGAAATTCTTAGGGTTTAAGGTCTTATTCAGAGGCCTAAAGTTCACCAATGACCAAGTTTAGAATTAGGATCGAGAGAAAAGACAAAATTTCCCTTCATTAAAACTGTCGAATCCTATATATGAGACCTCGATTAGGGGACGCGTTTTGAACCCCACAGACCATAGTCCTAGTCATCCTATTCTTCATTTCCAATCTTTAAAAATTGTTGTCCTATCCCAAACCATAAAACCTTTTTTTACGGGCAATCCTTTGATCTATAAGTTGTGGTTGGACTCGTGGAGCCCTTCTACACTTAGCCAAATTCCACTTCTTTGGGCCCTTATCTAAGAAGGTTCTCTATGGGTCATGGAATGGTCTATATATTTTCCTATTAATCGTTGTCCTCCTTTGAGAAAATCCAAATTTCCTTTATGTTTGGTGCACTCACCTATGACCTTATCTATGAGTCGTGAAATTACTTACGGGCCATCGATGGATTCGTGGGTCACCCCATACTTGGAAATTTTCTCCCTTTCTTGAAGTTCACATTCATGAGTCATACCTATAGCTTGTGGTTGGATCAACGGGCCATGGACTCGACCTCATGAATTGAACCTGGTTGCTTTTCAATCCAAAGTTTCTGTACTTCTAGACTTTTCTCCCTTGGGAACATTCATCCCTAAATGTACTTAAAGGTAGGGTTTAAGGAGTTAAATATCAACTAACAACGTAGCATTTGTACAAAATTACATTTAAACATTTGTAAGGCTCTGCATATCGGAAGGTACAAAAGTGCAGAAGAAATGAATTCTGAAAAATTTTCTAAGTGTAAGTGGAGTTTATGAAGGGATGTATGGATAATCAAATGAAACATGCGCCATGTATGTGTTCGTCGGTATGAAGGGTATAATTTTAGTATACTAAGTTGGGAGAGCCACCGATGCACGAGGGTAATCATGAGCTGTAGGTTGTTCCACGAGTCATAACTTGTGTCATGGAATAGTGGACCGACTTGTTAGAACAAAGAGGCTTTCTGAAGTTTGATGCATGAAAAACAGGATAGCGCATAGATTGATTGACTAGTCATGGTTTGAGTTTTAAAGAAGGTTTCATAGGGTTCAAAGACCAATAGGATGAAACCTTTTTTCCATGGCCCATGGATTGGACCACGACCTGTAATCGCGGTTTCGTGGTCTGCTATGACATATTTTTATAAGGGGAAATTTTTATGTCTTCTAACATACTAAGCCTATGCAACATAATTTATGCCCCTAAATAATCTCTTCTAGCCATATACTACCCTAAGCTACTCCATCCTTATTCATTCTAAAATATCCTAGGTCCTAAGCTCCTCTTAAAGGCTCTCAAGCTTCCTCAAAACATTTAAGTAAAAAATGCAAGATAGGGTTCCAGATTCTCTTCATTCTCTAACAAGATTTCTATCTCTAATCATACCAAGGTATGTGGATTTTGATTTATGGAGACCTTTCCTCTACAAAGCTCAACCAACCCTCGTCTTCATGTACTTTCAAGTTATTGGTAACTTATGGTAGTTGCATGGACTCTTTTATACGATATTATTTTGAAGTAACATATGATATTTTAGCCTTGTACACTACTATACAATGATATGCAATGAGAATTTTATGATTTTCCTGAGGGCTTAATGATTCCCTAACTAAGCTTTACTTTGTATTTTGGTGGTTTACTCGAATAATTCTCAAATGATTCTATTTTTACTCCTCTCATGTCATTTACTCTTGAATTGCATAATTTAAGCATATATACATACTCTTACCGTGATTGATTAAAGTGAGTCATACTTACTCACCCTTAGTTTTTATTTGCAATGTGATCATGATAATCCTACTCCCTATAACATCCCCATAGAGTGAGTAAGTCCAACATCCCTTAGAATAACTTTCTTATTGTTTAATTATGCTTTTGCAACCAAAAATGTGCTTTGTATGCCTAAGAGGCTTGTTTGGGGTCCTTTCGGGTTCCCCATTTGCCGTATCATGCATTGGTCCTAGGAATGGGTCATGAAAAACTTGGTATTAGAGAACTAGGTTCGTAAATAGTCCTCAGAAATCGAACACACCTCTTCAAGTAGAGTCTTGTTCATGGTTGTGAAGCCCGCCACAACTGCAAATTGGAGGCTGTGAGGCTTTTTAGGAAATGATACACATTTTCATGATCTATGTCATGCTTTAGGACTTGATATAAGACTTCTATCTCTAACTATTGGTCTTTTGCACTTCTAGATTATGCAACTCAGAGGAATGGCACACGAAGCTCCTACTCCTAAGGGTGAACCGGCCCCTCTGGCACCACAAGTTCCCTAAGAAAAAAATGGGCCACTCATGCTGAATATTGTAATGTGGCTACTCTATTGGCAAGGGCCAAAGCTAACGAAGGGATTCAAGCACCTTATGCTCCTACCCCACCTCAAGAGTGAGGGATTTCATGGATGAACTCTCTGGAGTTCTGCAACTCAAAGGTAGAGGAAGACCACCAAGGATTTATTGATAAGATGTACAAGGTTCTTGATATTATAGGGCTAAACTCGGAGGATAAGACTAAGTTAGCACCTAAAAACTAAAAGGTCTTGATAATTTATTGTTTTCCCGATGGAACTTTGAGAGAGAGAATGAAAGGCCTATCTCTTGGGAAGAATCAAGGATGCCTTGCTCAATCATTTCTTTCCTATTGAACTAAGGGAGACAATGATTATGGAGTTTATGAACCTCAAGCAAGGTCCCATGAGTGTTAGAGAGTATTTTCTTAAATTCAACAACCTCCCAAAGTATGCTCGTCACTTGGTCACCGATTCTAGGACAAGAATGTACAAGTTTGTGTCGGGAGTGTTTGACTTGATTAATGAAGAATATCGCACTGCCATGCTCATAGGAGATATGGACTTGTCTGTGCTCATGACTTATGTTGAGAAAATTGAAGGAGAAAAGCTTCAAAAAAGGAGGTGTGGGGAGTCCAAGAGGGTTCATTATGATGGCAGATTTCAAGGTGCTAGAGGTGGTCAATTTCAATAAGGTCACAAATTTCAAGGCCAAGGATCCTCTAATGCTCAAAACTGAATATTTTCTAATGACATGTTGTCCAACCCTAGAGCTCAAGTTTGTAATGGTGGGATGACTCTTCCAAGGTGTCCAAAATGTGGAAGGAATCATAGTGGAGTAGGGGTGCTTGCTTCAGCTGTGGCAAGATGGGCTACAAGATTGTGGATTGTCCAAATGGTCAAAATAAGGGTAGAGAGGGTTGTCCCCGAACGCATGGTGATCAAATGGAATAAGGTGTAAAATAAGGAGGTGATATATGTCACAACCAATTCTGTGCTATTCAAGGGAGGTAAAGGGTGGATGAAGCATCTAATATTGTTATTGGTATGTTAAAGGTCAACAATTATGACGTGTATGGTTTATTGTATCAGGGTGCTACCGACTCTTTCATTACTCCATTTGTTGCTAATAAACATCATATGTGTCCCGAATGATTATGTGAACTCATTGAGGTGTCTACCCCTAACTGTATGTCCACTGTTGCTAAGTAAGTTTATAGAGGTTGTCCCATGTCTATATTGCATAAAGTCTTTCCTTGTGATTTTTCTTGACATGGTAGATTTTGAAATTATTCTTGGGATGGATTGGTTACATGCATATCATGTTTTCAGTTTTTGTAGAACTTGTATAGTTAAGTTCCATTTTCCTAATAAGCTTATCCTTAAGGAAGAAGGTCACTATTCAGTTGTTAGGGGTAGGTTCATCTCTTGTCTTAAGGCTCACGAATTGATTTCTAAGTGTTGTATTTATCATCTTGTAAGGGTTAGGGATGTTGAGTCCAAAATCCTAATTATTGAGTTGGTTCTGATAGTCAATAAGTTTCTTGATGTCTTTTCCAATGAACTTCTCGGTGTTCCTCCACAAACATAAATAGATTTTGGTGTATTTCTCCTAGCTTAAACTCAACCTATTTTCATCCTCCCTTATGTTACTATTATTGATGGTTTGATTATCTTGGAGGGTGTGGACCCAAGTCCTACTTCTGTTTACCATTCAAAGCATCATTTTGATGATAAATCTCCTTATGCTCTAACATAAGAACTTGGAGTCCATATCATGGTGAAGATAAGGTTAACTATGATTCTTGCTCAAACAATAGACCGTACGCGTTCGAGTTATCGATGTGTCCAACCCGATAGCATTCATGAGTCTCTAGTTCAACTGTCCCTTAGAGATAAGGTCGGGAAGTACCCTGCATGGTTACCCTTGTCCTTTCAATCAATGTTGTTCTCCCTCAATTTCCTTATTCTTGTGGTCATGCAAGTCTGTTCTTCATCCTTTTCAGACGTTAACACTTGGTTGTTGCCAAACAAACCTAATTTTAGTGGACAGGGGAAGAAGAGAAATCAAAATCAGAATGAGAATCTTGTTCTGAGAAAGTGTATGTTACAAGGGAATTTATCCTAATTAATTAAATAGGTTTCAGATAACATAGACCAAGCCGAAGTTGGTTTCGCACTATTATCCGGCCATTGCTGAATGGTTTGATTTTTCAATAAAAGATTAATTTGAAAAATGGTACCAAATTATCTTGATAAGTGGGGATGATTCTTCCCCTTTCCCTACGAAATTTCTTTGATTGACTGAGATCTTGGTTCTTTCAAGAGTGATATGACTCCATGCTAGTCTGATAGGAATTAAGGCTTGGGTTAGGCTCCCAATATGAAAAGCCATAATTAGGTTACTCAAGATAGAATAGGGCTTAGTGCAATAGTAAATCAAGTAAATATAATAAGACAAGAATTAGCATAAGAAATGCCTAGTCTTTCCCTTATCGATGACTGATTACCCTTTTTTCTCTTTTTAGTTGAGTTGGTGTTTAATGTGCCTAGGGGGTAAAAGCAAGATTGAAAGGGTCAACAATCCCATACATTAGTAAGCAACTTTAGTTCCCTTGTTCAAGTATGCAAATCAACTCATTAACTTGTTCTTGTAAATTATTTCTTTCTTGTACTTTAGTAAGTAAGCATGTAAACTACCATCTCTCCACAGATAAAATTACTAGAGTAGGCCCTATAAAGATGTTGAAATCTGTGTTCATTGACCTTGAAAAACTAATGGAGATAAGGTTGATAATGATTAGTTGAAGGATCTATTGGAGAAGGGTTTTATTAGGCTTAGAAAATCACCTTGGGGTGCACCAATAATGTTTGTTAGAAATAAAGATGGCTCACTTAGAATGTGTATCGACTATCGACTACTCAATAAAGTCAATATAAAGAACAAGTATTCTCTACCTCGAATAGATGGCCTATTCAATAAATTGCAAGGGGCTAGTTACTTCTCAAAGATTGACCTTCAGTCCGAGTATCATCAATTGAGTGTGACATTCCCAAAATGGCTTTCCAAATAATATAAGGGTATTTTGAATTTGTTTTGATGTCCATTGGCTTAACTAACACTCCGACCATTTATGGACCTCATGAATAGGGTCTTTAAAGCCTACCTTGATATGTTTTTGGTGGTATTCATTAACAATATTTTGATTTATTCCTGGAGTGAAGAAGCGTATGTGAAACATTTGAGGATGGTGTTGCAAACATTGAGGGAAGAAAGGTTGTTTGCCAAGTTCAACAAATGTGAATTTTGGATGAAGGAATTTGAATTTATAGGGCATGTAGTGTGGGATGAAGGGATTAAATTAGATTCGAAAAAGATATAGGTGGTGAATTGGCCTAGGCCCTTGACTCCAATGGATATTAGGAGTTTCTTGTACTTTGCGGTGTACTACCATAAGTTTGTTAATGGCTTCTCTTCAATTGCCTCTCCCTTGACAAAGTTTACTCAAAAGAAGGTGAAATTTTTGTAGAAAGGACCGATGAATGTTAAAAGAGTTTTCAAACTTTAAAGGAAAAGCTTACATCCTCTCTCATCTTGGCTTTATCAAAAGGATTAGAAGAGTTAGTTGTGTATTGTAACACTTCGAAAATTTCTTTGGGCTGTGTGTTGATGCAAAATGGGAACGTCATTTCCTATACTTCTAGGCAACTAAAAGTGCATGAGCATAACCACCCCACCCATGATCTAGTTAGCAGTTGTAGTATTTACTTTGGAAATATTGCGTCACTATTTATATGAGGTTCATGTATATGTGTTTACCAACCATAAGAGTCTCAATATGTGTTCATCAAAAGAGATTTTAATTTGAGGCAAAGAAGGCAGTTAGAACTTCTTAAGAATTAAGATATGAGTGTGCATTATCATTCGGTTAAAGCTAGTATAGTGGCTGACGCTCTAAGTAGAGTGTCCATGGGGTGTAAAGCTCATATTGATGATGCTAAAAAGGAATTGGCAAACGAAGTCAATTAGTTAGCTAGATTAGGTGTTAGGTTTAATGTAGCCGAAAATGGAGGTGTGATGGTTCTAAGTCTTTCTAGATTGAAGAGGTCAAATACAAATAAGACCTTAATCCTATCTTATTAAAATCAAAACCTTTGGTAAAGGGTGTAAAGGTAGAGATTTTCTCCCAAGGAGGGCATGCATCCTTAGGCACTAAGGTAGGTTACATGTGCCAGATGTTGAGGGGTTGAGAGATTTGATTTTGAATGAGGCATATAATTCATCCTATTCTATTTACCTCAGTTCTACAAAGGCGTGTAGAGATTTTAGGGGAGTGTATTGGTGGGGTGACATGAAAAGATATAGTGCCAAGTTTGTAGCCAGTTACCCTAATTGCCAAAAGTCAGAGCCTAACATTAAAGGTCGGGTGACCTAGTGATGAGTCCATATTTTAGACTAATTTTAGGGATAGATTGCAAGGGAACATTTCCCTTATTGTGCTATAAGTTCCAACGTCTAGCAAATATGCATGTGCTATGACAGGAAATTGGATTAATACTGCACAAATGGACAATATTTGGTAAAATCTGTGAAAGTGAACAAAAGTGCATAAAGGCTAAGAAATGCGGTGCCACTAACATACTCAGCTATCCGTCGAACATTCAGGGAGATCGCCTATCAATGCAACAACCAAGGTTCTATGTCAAGTCAAAAAGGTGGTCCAATTTGATGTCACAAAGCATACTTGGCGATCGACCGAAGTGCAGAAGTAATCGCCTAACGTTGCAGTACCCAAAGCCCCAAAATACTGATAGGAAGGTAATATGATGGATATTTTAGCACATCGTGGAATTAGATTGGCGAAGCAAAGAGTCATCACCTAATGTTGTAGAACAGAAATCCTTACAAAGATGCACAGGAAAGCGGTCAAGTGCACACTCAGCACATCATTAGAGTGCTCAACAATGATTGGCCTTGACTGCCGAACGACATTTTACAACACAAATTTTCATACATTTTCATAGAGTAGATAAGTAATTTCTTGAAAGGAAATTGTGGATCATCTGTTCGTACTATTTCATAACAATTAATTTGTAGTAGTACTACATAGACAATTCCTTTTAGAGTACAAAGAGAGTTAGGGTTTTGAAGCTTTTGAACATCCAATTGGAGAAGATTGGCCGGTGATAATGAACTAATTTGTACCCAATCTTGTTAGCCAAGAACTCTTCTGCTATGTATGTGTCACCACCCAAGCCTAGGGCCTAGACATGACAGGACAAATGGGGAACTCGAAGGGACCCCAAACAACCTTTTTAGCATATCATTACATATCCTTGGTCGTAGAAGCATTAAAACAACAATGGAGAATAGAAATAAGGGTAAAAAGGGCTTAGGGAAGTCTTTCATATCATAAAACATCAAAGAGTCAAAGAAAGTCAAGCTCAAGCATAATTTACATACTTTGTCCAACAACATTTCTAAACATAGAACTTAGCAGGGGAAAAGACAAGTAACCGAGCTCAGCCTCATAGTCAAAACAAATAATAAAGGAAAGAGATTCTTTATACGCAACATAAGAGTCTTTGAACAATACAACATGTATGAATGATACTCGAAGTAAAACCTTCTATGTATAGTACATATTACATGTGAATGAAGAGACCATTATCATAGACCAAGAAATAGAGTAGTTGGAATCCAAGGTAGACCATGCCTTAGAGGTGATTGAGGAATAAACCCCTCAATTGGTTGATGGACATGACAACCCTCCATCGAAAGTGATTGAGGTATCAACCCCTCAATTGGTTGATGGATTACCAGCACCATCCATTGCGATTGAGGTATCAACACCTCAATTAGTTGATGAACATGACCACCCTCCGCCAAAAGTGATTGAGGTATCAACCCCTTAATTGGTTGATGGGTTACCACCCCCATCCGAGGCAATTGAGGTATCAATCCCTTAATTGGTTATGGTCAACTCACAATACTATACATACATATAATGAAATCATTACATAAATACCATCCTTTCATCATCATAAAGTTATTTAACTCATATGCCAAGCTTTAGGCCTTCAACAACTCAAGATACATTAACCGGACATTTTATCAAACACTTGGTGAGTGTGCAATGCTAATATAAAGCCATACAATTCAAGAGTGAAATCATGCATGTAAACTTGAAGTAAATTAACCCACCAATACTAGGTAATACCATCATTAAATACACATCAAAACCCTTCCTCAAATCTCAAGATAGATCCAATATTTATAGCTCAAAACTTGCTCAAATAGTCACTCTTTTATGAAACCCAACATAGTTCATTGTCAAATTCATAGTAAATAAGACCCATAAAAATGAACTTAGAAACATGAAATTTGTGTAAAAAGGAAGTATGGGTACTATGGGTTAATGGAACCAATGGTTGAAACCTACATACCTTAGCTTTAGAGAATTCCTTGATGAAGATTGGAATGGAAACCTGAAGCTTGAGTGAACTCCTTAAGATCAGGAATGAGGTTTGACACTTGAATTTTGGGTGAAATATTTGTCTAAGTGTTTGAGAGAATAGTGGGGAATGTCTTGTATGATATGAAGGTAAAATATGGTTAAATATAGGTATTATTATGCATGGAAAGGCTTAGGACCAAGACCCAAAAGCCTTGGACCAAGATAAAAAACAGCAATGAAATAACACTGTTCCCCAATGGGTCCACATCCCGGTACCATTGCGGATCAACCTGAAATTCCAAATTTTTGGAATTTCAAATTTTGATACGGTTGCTCTAAAATTGGGGTTAGACTCATTACACACTCAATTTTGTTCCCAGAAAGAATATGAAGTCAGATTTTCGACATCATACAGGAATTTTGAGGTATATGGAAATTATAATTATGGGCACATCTAAGGCACATTTTTGAGCACCAATCCATCCCCAGAATGATATCAAAATCTACCATATCTTATTCAATAATATCACAAGGCAATATTTTATGCAAAATGCAAATAGGACAATTTCTATAGACCTTTCTTGCAACAATAGATGCACCAATACTAGGCACCTCATAAGACTCACACAACAATTCGAGCTCAACATGAGACTCTTTTGCAACAAAAGGAGTAACAAAAGAAAGAGCGGTACCCAGGTCTGTCAATGCATACACATCAAAATCGAAGACTTTCAATATATTAGTGACAACATTAGGCACCTCATCAACCCCTCGTCTCTCTTGGAGTGCAAAAAACCGATTGTGCCTTGGGGAACCACCTTATTGGCCTCCTCTCCCTAAAGGAACCACATTAGCATCCTGCCCTTGAGGATGAATATTTTACCTTTGTTGCTATTTCGTGGATAATCAATCATCTTGTGGCCTACTTACCCACATCCAAAACAAGTATTGGTATCCTTCAAGCATAAACCACCATGACCCTTACCACATTTTGGACACAAAGTATTAGGAACCACATCACTATCTCCTTGGGACCTTGGGTAGTCATTGGCAAACATTATATTAAGAGCATAGGAAGACCCTTGGCCTTAATAAAACTGGCCACCCTTGGGATTTTGGAACCTCCCATCAAAATTGGCCCTCTTGGCCTTATTACCCCTCATTTTTCTCAACTTCTCCCCGTCCAATTATTCAACATAAGTCATTAATGGGACAAATCCATGTCACTATTCAAAATAACGACCCAACACTCCTCACCTATCAAATACTTATTCATTCAAGACCTCAGGTCGGCAATCAAGTGTGGAGCATATTTAGAGAGTTGCTGGAACTTGAGGGCATACTCCCTCACACTCATCGATCCTTGCTTCAAATTTATGAACTATAATTTTGGCCTCCTTAAGCTCAAGAGGAAAGAACCAGTTGAGCAAAGCTGCCTTAAACTCCTCCTATAGAATCATAGTGTTGTTACCCTTCCCCTCCTTCCATTGAGTGTACCATATTTGGGCCACCACATTGAGTTGGTAAGTCGCCAACTCCGCCTTCTCTTCCAACCTAACACCCATGATAGGCAAAACTTTGTACACCTCATCAATAAATTCTTGAGGGTCCTCATCCACTTTAGATCCATTAAACTACATTGGGTTCGTCCTCATAAAGTTCCTCACCTGAGATGTCAGAGTAGGAGCATGAGGTGTTTAGGCCCCTTGATTGACTTGATTAGCCAGAACTTGAGCTAGCAAGGTGAGAGCATCCTAGAGCTATCTATGAGCTAGTTGAGCTTTGGAGTATGGGCTCTTCTTCCTCTTGTGTTAGGAATGCTCTAAAATTGGCATCGAACATTTATTATAGTGGAAAACCTTACCTAGCTTCTATAGCACGACATAATCATGATAAGAGAAAAATTTCCTAAAACATCTCATAGCCTCTTGCTCACAGTTGTGGTGCACAACTCAACCGCGAATAAGACTCTAATTAATGTGGTGTGTTAGATGCCGAGGATCATTAACAACCTAGTGCTCTGATACCTAATTTTTCACGACCCAAGCCTAGTGTCTTGACATGACACGATGAATGGGAAACTCGAAGGGACCCCGAACAAGCCTCTTAACATATCATTGCATATCCTTGGTCGTGAAAGCAATAAAACAACAATAGAGAAAAAAAATGAGGGTGAAAGGGGCTAAGGGAAGTTTTTAATATCATGAAACATCAACAAGTCAAAGATAGTCAAGCTCAAATGTAATTACATTACTTTTCCAAAAACACCTCTAAATATAGAACTTAACGAGGGCCCAGAAAAGCAACCGGGCTCACCCTCACAGACAAAACATATAATAAAGGAAAAAGAGTCTTTATACGTAGCATCAAATCAAAGACATTGTCCTCAAAATTGAGGACACACCAACTTGCTATGTAAAGATAGTACTTGCCTTGGGAAGGATGAGGATGATCATGAGGAGTTTTGGTTCCTACATTGTAATATCACGTAGGCATAGAGTATGCGTTAGTACATTTGGATGTACTAAGTATGTAGGATGCAATGCAACAAGAGGTAGGCAACATAGTCAAAATGTAATATCATAAGCAATGGATAGAATAATAACAAGATGACATGTATGATACTTCAAGTTAAACATGCTTATCTAGGACATATTACATGTGAAGGAAGAGACCATCATCGTAGACCAAGTAAATTAGTACTTGGAATCCAAGGTAGACTAACACTTAGAGGTGATAGAGGAATCAATCCCTCAATTGGTTGATGGACATGACCACCCTCCATAGGAAGTGATTGAGGTATCAAAACCTCAATTGGTTGATGGCTTACCACCCCCATCCAAGGCGATTGAGGTATCAACCCATCAATTTGTTGACGGACATGACCACTCTCCGCCGGATGTGATTGAGGTATCAATCCCTTAATTGGTTGATGGCTTACCACCCCTATCTGAGGCGATTGAGGTTATGGTCAACTCACAACATACATATTATGAAATCATCACATAAATACCATCCTTTCATCATCACAAAGTCAGTTAACTCATTTTCCAGGCATTAGGCCTTCAACAACTCAAGATACATTAATCAAGCATTTTATCAAACATTTGGTGGGTGTGCAATGCTAGTATAAAATCATGCAATTCAAGATTGAAATCATGCATTTAAACTTGAAGTAGATTAACCCACCAATACTAGGTAATACCATCATTCAATATACATCAAAACCCTTTCTCAAATATCAACATAGATCTAAGATACATAGCTCAAAACATGCTCAAACAGTCACACTTTTATAAAACCCCAACATGGTTCAAAGTCAAATTCATAATAAATAGGGCCCATAAGTAAATCAACTTGAAAACATGAAATTTATGTAAAACGAAATCTTGGGAATCGTGGATGAAAGGACCAAATGGTTCAAACCCATATATCTTAACTTTGGAGAATTCCTTGATGAAGATTGGGATGGAGATTGAAGCATGAGCGAAATCCTTAAGATTCGGAATGAGGTTTGGCACTTGAATTTTGTGTGAAATATTTGTATATGTGTTTGAGAGAGTATTGGGGAATGTCTTGTATGATATAAAGGTGAAATATGGCTAAGTGTATGTATTTTTATGCATGGGAAGGCTTAGGACTAAGACCAAAATGCCTTGAACCGAGATAAAAAAACCTGACATGAAATAACACTAGTCCATGATAGGTCCGCGTTGCGGTACCATCATGGATCAACACTGGAATTCTAAGCTTCGTGAATTTCAACTTTTGATATAGTTTCTCTAAAATTAGGGTTAGACCCATTCTCCACTGTAGTTTTGCCCCCTGAATAAGAATATGAAGTCAAACTTTTGATATCACATACTAATTTTCAGAAATATGGAAATTATAATTATGGGCACTTTTGAGGCACATTTTCGAGGACTTTTTGGGATCATTTCAGTATGGTATTCAATTTTTAGTTTTTAGCATGTCTGGCTAAAAGCCCCATATTGGAGGGTGTACTATTGATATGGGTCTTTGATATCTTGGCTTATCTACAGTTGGTTTGAATGAATTTATATCTATTCCCGCATTTGATATATAATTCAAGGTTACAAACTTGGGGTTTTACTTTGGATCTTTGGTTGTTGCCTTAGCTGAAACTATTAGAGTGTGGAACGGATATAATAGCTTGAAAACTCTTGTGGTTTCAATTGAAGTCCACATCCATGGATTCAATGGCCAATGTATTAGGGGTTTTGCTTGGCAGTCCGTGTATGATTTCTTATTTAAATCTTGCAAAACACCCTTATATCATAACTAATTTGGGTTATCATCAACCTAGCATATTCAGTCAATATCAACTCATTTAGTCAAGTATATAAGCCTAGATAGTAGATGGATTCCGATATTTGTACATCCCCAACATCTTCCCTTAATTGGTGTCTAAATTGTTATTTAGAACTCGCTTAGCTGAATGCTTATTTTGATTATTGCAACCCTTCAGATCCTATAATTACTTGATCCAATGAATCACTTCTTCTATGAATAATAATTCCCTGTAGGATCAGCCCTAACATCTAACGTTAGGTTATTATGCTAATGACGACAACCCTTTCTACCTTTGAGTAGTTGGGTTGAGTGACATAAAAAATGGGGGTTGAGTGACATAAAAAATGGTGTCGTTGTCGGTGAATCAGTGTGTTTATATTGGAAATGTTTTTTGATCTTTGTTCTTGTAGTTAAAATTCTCTTTATTGTTTTCTTGTTATTTTTGCCGTTAAAAAATGGGTGTGAAGATGGAGTATGATGAGAGCATTCACAGTGAGAATGTTGGAGACATGAATAGTATGGAGGATGTTAATTGGGATCAAGTTGGGAGCACTTGTGCTACCCCCATTGGCCAGAGGAGTTAATGTTCATGTAATAAGAACTATGTTGAAACTCCTCCAACTGAAGGGATTGTTCAGAGGGCTCGGCCACCAAGATCCTCATGAACACTTATGGAACATTGTTGATGTGTGTCTCCTTTCAATTTTAGTGGAGTGACTCAAGAAGCCATCCGACTTAGGCTATTGTCTCGACCAAGCCTATGGCCTAGACGTGACACAGCGAATGGGAAACCGAAGGGACCCAAACAAGCCTCATAGCATATTAGTCACACACCTTGGCTGCGAAAGCAAAGTATACAACAACTAGAGATATAATAAAAAGGGAAGCAGGACGAAGGGGAGTTTTTGATAATCATTAAAACATTAAAGAGTCAAACTCAAGTATAAGTACATCATATGATCCAACAACACCTCTAACATGGAATAGAG
>JAOTQR010000007.1:13889164-13901120 GCA_025774065.1 Solanum ossicruentum
CTTTAGTCGGATAAGGATCTTACCTTTGCCTTTCACTGGTATCTTCGATTCATCTCCAAATGAGACATTTCCAGTCAATGAATCGTTGATTTCCACGAACATGTCTCTCTTTCCACACATATGGTTGCTCGTCCCTGAGTCAAGATACCATGTATTCTTTTGATCTTGACTGTTGCCTTTGTACGCCATCAGCATAGTGCCTTCTTCTTGAGCTCTATCTTCTACATAGTTCGCCTTCTCATTGACCTTTCTTGTAGGAGCTCAAAATTCTGTAGCATAGTGGCCAAACTTCTGACAGTTGTAGCACTTGACTTGAGACTTATCACGTCTTGGATGAAAGCTTCCTCTTCCACAGCCTCTTATTGGTCCTTCTCTTTTATCTTCATTCCTATAATTGTTGCTTAAGCTTCCTCTGCCATGTCCACGACCTTGTCCTCGACCACGATATCCTGTTGGTCCTCTTCCGTAGTTGCACTCCCTCATCTTCTTTGGAGTTGAGCTGCATCTTGAGTAGTTGGTCACTAACTCCTTGCTTCTTCTTATTTTTCTCCTCATATGCTTGTAGAGAACCCATGAGTTGTTCTATAGTCATGAATTCCAAATCTTTTGTATCTTCTATAATTGTTGAAATATGATTGAACTTTGGATCTAGAGTTCGAAGAATTTTCTTCATAATTTTTACATCATCTATTTTTTTTCCATTTCTTTTTAATTGATTTGTTACTGCTAGGACTCTAGAAAAATAATCGGAGATACTTTCGGCATCTTTCATATGGAGAAATTAGAACTCACCTCTTAAAGTTTGGAGACGTACTTTCTTGACTGGCTCGACACCCTTATAAAAGGTCCTTAGCTTTTCCCATGCTTCTTTGGCGGTGTTGGCCTCCGAAACCTTCTCAAAGCCGTCATCATCTAATCCTTGGTAGATTAGATGCAAAGCCTTCTTGTCTTTCTTCCTTAAATCCTTCAAGCTATCCTTTTGAGTTTGTAATAGAGTAGCCCTTTCTTGTGGCCTCTCTACGCCTTCCTCTACTACCTCCCATGCATCTTGCGCTTCAAGGAGGGCCTTCATCTTGATGCTCCAGTTATCATAGTTGCTCTTGTTGAGCATCGGGACTTGGAAAGGAACCATGCTGCTGCTCGCCATTTCTCTGAAAGGATCTCTTTGCTCGGGTTTTCTTGTTTTTTGCTTGATACAAAATGAGAGATGACACCCCTATTTATAATAGTGTCACTATACATTTAATGACTAGGATTTATTTAATCTAATGGTTAATAATGGTTTTCTAGAAAACTCCACAAAAAATCTTCCAACCTAACAATTGCTGGAGAAATATAGAATTCTCTAGATTTTTATTACCTAGTAGATATTTTTACTTCTTCTAAAAATTGGGCTAACAATATATTTGGGCTAACTAATTAAATTTTGGGCTAGTTAATTAAATCCCAAACAATTGGGCCAATTCAAGTTTAATATCCAACATAGTATTCGAGTGTGTTCTGATCCTATTCTACGTCAAGTAGCATATGTGACTCCCTCTACTCTATTTATACTCTTGTTTGGTATAACATATATAAGGGTGATGGGGAATTTACTTTTTATATCAGTGGAATTTTGGGGTTTCATTCTATACCATTTGATTGGGTTTGCATCTTGGAGTGTGGTTTCAAATATTCTTTTGTTGATGGACTGGGCAGCCAATACAGGAAGACTCAAAATATGCACCAGACTTTTAATAAGACTCAAATATATCACATTGATCTGTTGCATCTTGATTTGCACAAGGTTATGTGTCAATTTATTGTTTTATTTTATCATATGAAGTTGTACTTTCTTTTAAACGATCTGGTGCCATACGTGATAACTGGTTAATAACTTTCATGTCCTTTCATGACTCTTATGTCACTCAATTACAATGAATTGTTTATTTTGCATAGGTACGTTATATTCATTCAATGATTGATAAAGCAAGAACACTCGGTGATCAGCCATCAGTGAAGGATTTTTATCTATTTTGTGCAATGGTGCTAAATAAAAGAGAAAGACGCTTGGCATATGTGCACGAGGCTGATAGAATTCATGTACAAGCCAATTATAGGAGAGAGGAGGTACAAGCTGATTATTCACATCCCTTTGTTCGTAGGCGAGGAAAAGGTGGTGTTACTGGTAAGAGAGAACGCGCTATTGTGAGACGAAGAGTGGTTGTTGAAATGGATGAAGCAGCCTCAGAAGATGAACAAGCAACTTGTGATATTGGTTCCACTTTTGGGGGCCACACTCATGAATTCACTCCAGGCGCTTTAGGTATGACATATCAACCAACTAATACTGAGATTGTTCTATACATGACGCCACAAATATCAAGGGATCTAAGTCTTTCGTCACTTGAGAATGTATCTAGTGGTTATCGGTCTCAATATTTTGAGAATGCCCCAAACTTTACCTCATCTCCTGTGCCAATGTCCACTGACATCCCTGATATAGAAGGTAATGAGTTGGATGATTCCAACGATGAAGTAGAGAATGAAAGCGAAGGTGGTGAACCATCAGTGAAGATGAAGTGTATGATTTTTCTTAAGCGTTGTGGGACTGGTACTTTAAAGATTTTATGTTGTTTTTTTAAACATAACTACTCCTCTTTTGAGTTGAATAATAGTAATTTTACCGTTAATCACTAGGGAGTTATTATCTTTACCAGCACGCCAAAACGAAAAAAGCAAAGGGTAACAAAGACAGACTATATTTCCCTTCCTTATTATACCTTTTTCTTGTAGTGAGGAGACGAGAACGGAATTGATTGCAGGAGCAGAAGTATATATGCCTGCGTGCCGCAAGCATTATGTGAGTGGACAAGTAGTCAAAGAGGCTACTAGAAGTGTTGTGGATTCTCAGAAGGTCGAATGCAACTCTATTTTGTAATATCTCAGCTCTAAGTACTTGTTTACAGGCCCTTTGCTAGAAATATTAACCAACTACTGTACTTCCAAGTTCCAAGTCTGTCAACTGGCCACGCCTTTCTACTGTTGTAACGTCGCTAGTAGAATTATCTAGGTGCAAGCAAGCTAGTTCAAACTCCATAGTTGTACCCCATGTGTTTTTCTCCTGTCAACATTATTGATTATAGTTATGGATATATATTTTCAGGTTGCTTTTAGGACAAAAGTTTTCCATCCAAATATTAACAGTATTGACAGTATATACCTGGACATATTGAAGGGGCAGCGGAGTCCTGCCTTAACTAGGTTCGTTCTTCCTTTTCAAGCTACCTTTTATCTTCTGAGAAGAATACAAGCTAAAGAAGTCATGGTTGATAAAGAGCCTTTGCAAGTTGTATATAATCTGAAAGATATGCCAAAAGAAGTATATAATCTGAAGGATAGCTGGATAGAAAATAAATTTTTGACCTGTTAAAATGGGAAATAATTTAGTTAGACATTACATATAATTAGCATTGTGTCCTTTAGCCTCTTGTGGTTTCTAATTCAAGCTGTTGAAGTACTAGTGAAATCACTTTAGTTCTATGCATGATGTCCATTAACATTCAACAGTGTTGCTAATTATAATCATGTCTCAGTTCTCTAACGGCATCATCAATGTTTTTCATGGATTGATGTGTTCCCTTTGTACTGTGATGAGTCATGAAAACATGAATTTGACGATGCTTAAAACATAAGATTATTGTGAGTTCTTATGCGCATTTGTTAGTTTAATATGCGTTTTATGTTTGCTTTGTAGGAAAATGAGAATCTAATGGATTTTACGGACGTTAAGCTAGTTTATGAGGAAATAGAGTTGTAACTTGCTGTGACCATGATTGGACAAAACATGAGGGTCATATAGTACTGCTAGGAGGCTGGAAAATAACAAAGAAGCAACAAAAGCTAGAACGCACACAGCATAAGCTATCTCGGAAAATCGATCAAGGCATGTTGTTTATGTCGTACTGGAAAGTTGCTGTATATGGTGCTGCTAGGAGCTGTGAAGGTGCTCATGGAAGGCACCAAAGCAGTGGAGACAGAAGAAATTTCAAGGCAAAGTGCAAGGCTGCCTTTCACGACTCATTTACACCTTCACGAGTCGTCGTTAAGGTGTTTGTGAAGAGGAGCCTGCGCATGGATGGTTTTCACACCAAGTGAGGCACCACAGAAGGGCCTGGATGTTCGTCAAAAGGACCACAAGTCGTGGTACAGTTAGTGAAAGAAGAAACGTGAAGATCCACGCGAAAGGGCATGCAAAGGAAGGCTGGGCAATTCCAAACCAAGTCCATAATCATGACCAAGGTCACTGATCGTGGTACTTTTCACGGATCGTGAAGGTACCCAGTGAAGTGAACAAGGCCTGGACTCTTTTCATGCCAAGGAATACACCAAGGAGAGGTTGAAGGCTCGTGAAACTGACCACGATCCATGGTCAGTCGCGTGGAGAAGATGAGCGTCCAGATTTGCTTAGTTTTCCTAGTCCAACTAGGATTTGTTTTCCTTATTGTTTTAGGCTAGGTTTTATGTACTATAAATAGGAATTCTAATTATTTGTTGAGACATCTTATCCCCACGTTTTTGGGGCTGCTAATGCACGACTAAAACATCAAACTTTCCAGATTTTTTCTCTTGAAAAACTTGGCTGGACAGTAGCAAATTTCCAGCAACTTTAGTTGCTCGTCTTGGTTATTGTTTGACGTTTAGATCAAGCGTTTGTCTCCTGATTGTTCGTGTGACTTCGTGTGAAGAAATCTGGGATGTGTTATTTATCTGGACTATGGTTCAAACTTTGATTTCAATGGTTTGTCATTTGTGTGAAACTTTGGACATTTTTCATGTTTTAGTTGCCAACCTTCTTTGTTAAGATAAACACTATAAAACATGTGGGAGAGAACTATCATTCCATCAGCTGAGGTGGATATCTTCACCTTCTTATTATCTAGTTTTATCTAACCATGGCAGCATAAATGAGCCTCTGTATTGACACTGATTTGCATCATCCCAAATTCACCTTGTCTTACAAAAGATACAGGTTACACAAAGATTACAAAAACAGAAAAACACTGTAACAAGATTGATAGACAACTACAGTAGCTAATTGAAAGAAGATTAATACCACTAAAATCTGCTGAACTACTAGAAAATAACTGATACATTAACAAGAAATAACTCTGCCAACTAAAACGCAACCACTTAAATTTGATTACGATTTGGACATCGACGCCTATCATGTCCAGTCTGCCTACATGATCCGCAAGCTCGTTCATATATTGCAGAACCTTGGTCCATCTCATTAGGCACTCTAGTTGTCCTTGGTCGATTGGGACGATGATAGAATTCATTACTTTTCATTCTAAAACTAGGTGATGACCAATATGCCTCATGACCAACGAGTGAGAATGACCCAGAATATGTTGCACCATAATTCTCAATTGTGAAAGGCTCGCTAACAAAATTTCTAGCTAACTCTCCCATTCTATTAGTGACCTTTATGACATGTGAACATAGAAAGTGCAAATTAGCCCATTTTCCACAATCACATTTTCTTTCATTCAGTGAAACATAGCGGGGATTACCACCAATACCATCAACTTGTATAGATCTAACCTCGTATACCCCTGTGGGTATATCCCAATCAAAAATAAAGTTTCTTTTTGAACTTTCATAATTTTTCCCTCACTTCATTTTGAACCTCTCGGTCCATAACTTATTTTGTTCTAGAAGTTGATGTGCTATATGAGACCTAAGTGTATATCGTGTAACAGTTTACTCCAATGAAAGTCTAATCATAGCAGTGACAGGAAAGCCCTGTGCTTTTTTCAGCAATCCATTGAACGATTCTGAAAGATTTGTTGTCAACCCCCCCCCCCCCACACACACACATCTTTTTCCATAAGATTTATTGTCAATACTCCCCATCTTTTTCCATCATCATGGCTAACAGTTCATTTGTCCAAGGGGACTTCCATGAGATATTCATATGCTTCTACATTCTTTTCTTTAATTTCCCATATCAAGGATTCAAACTTCCTTTTTTGATGGGCTGAAGCAGTCTACCACATCAATCTACTAAGCTCCTTATTTGGAAATCTAGATTGAAAGTTGCTCTTAAGATGCCTTATGTAGAATCGATGAAAGGCTCGAGGTTCCTGAAATTGCCTCAAACTCCTGCAAACTAGACAAAATTTGTAATGACCTGTCCCAACATTATGAAGTATTATCCGCTCTTGGGTTTAGCCCATCACAAATTCATAGTATATAGACGAACCCTTTACTTATATAGCCAACATCTCTCTTGTGTTTTGCCAATGTGGGACTTCTCATTTCAAGATGGGTTGTTACATACACCCCTTCTATGGACTCAGCGTCCTTGCTGAATTTTGCCCCGCGGCATGGGATTTGCCTAGACTCAGTTGAACGCTGACCTACATAAACAAGGTTGACACAAGAGTGACTCTAATACCACCTGCAACGACCTGGCCCAACATTGTGAAGTATTATCCACTCTAAGGCTTAGCCTATCACAGATTTGTCCCTTTGGGCTTACCCAAAAGGTGCCTCATAGTATATAGACCAGTCCTTTACTTATATATCTATCATCTCTCTTGTGTTTTGCTCATGTGGGATTTCTTATCTCAAGATGGGTTGTTACAAGATTCCTTTTTCCCTATAAGAAATAACATATATATCTTCTCTACCTTTTATCACATGTGTGCTCAAATTTTTAAAAAATCACTTTCAGCCTTTTCGACTCTTTGTCTATAATAGCAAACACTAGAGCAAGAATGTTATTATTTCCATCAATTCCAATAGAAAATTAATAATTTCATTTCATATTTACTATATATATGAGTTCCATCTACTAAAATAACAGGGCAGCATGTTTGGAATCCATCGATGCATGGCTTGAAAGCCCAAAATACAAATTTAAAAGTTTTTACCTCTAATGAACTCATAGACTCTTCATGTTTCTATACTACAACTGCTCCATGGTTAAAGTGTTGAAAAGCTGCAAAAAATTTAGGTAAATGACAAATGATTTCTCAAAGTCACCATACACCATTTAAAATGTGCATGGACATCCAAGCCCCGCTTTTCTACATGTCACTTGATGGCCAAACTTTTCATGAACCTTTGAAATGACATCTACCACCAAGAACTTAGGATTTTTTTTAAACGTTTGGTTTAGAAGTAAAGATGCAATAAAATTGACATTTTGGTTAGCATGGCCTCTAGAAAGCCCTTCAGCCTCATATCTATGATTTTCAATATATTTTCCTATCTTTCAAGGGTTATCTCCAACCTTTCAGCCTCGAATAAACCACAAGCAACCTAATAAACTATAGAACCTGCATCTTACAACCCATAGACTCTTGGTTGATGTTACCACCTTGAATTCTTTATTCTATTTTTGCAATTTTCAAATTGTTACTCCTCATTTCAACTTTTCTTTACTTCTAAAAAACATACCTTTTTAAGCTATTTTTTGGCTTCTTCAGACCACATAGAACAATATTCTATCTAGATTCACATATAGACATGAAAATGTCTTCTTCATTCTCTAATGTCCTAAGGTATATCATGATTTTGCATTTCAAACACACCATGTTCATATTGATTATGAAGACTTACTCTAGTATCATTTTGAGAAAAATCTCTAGTATCATCGGCATCTTCATCAGGTTCACTCTTATCATCGTCTTGTGAAGGTTCATTATCTTCTGAACTTCTATTACTAATTTCAGCATTTACATCACTATATAGATCAACGTTAGTCTCATTATTCCTATGAAAAAAATATATGTTTTAAATTTTTTCAAGATAATAAAATATAGAAGCTTGTTTTAAAAGTAACAATTTGCTCTCTAAAAGGTCATTTCTTCAATTAATAGGATATAATTTATGTATACTGATAATAAAAATTTATCTTATTAAATTATTACACGAAAATTCAATTAAATATAAAGTTGTTATTTTACCTTGCCTCATATTCCCTGTGGCTATAACTATCCATTTGGATACTTGAGCCTTCATCAAATGATCGATGGTCATGCATCAACAATCTCTGAATGATGGTTGAGCAATCAATTTTGCAAAATGAGGTTGAATAACCATGGAAAATCCATATATTTGTGACATCCCATAACTCTATCCTCACAAGTACCTTTGTTTCAAGCCTTACCCTTACATGTAGGAAGTGTATTAAGGTCATCAGAGACCTCTAGCACTTAGTCGAGTTCAAAACTTTCTTATAAAACGAGTTTCTAGTCTTAGATTATGAAAGAGTTAATTTTAAATGATCATAATTCTTAACGCACAAAGAATTAGAAATCCATGACATATCAAATGAAAGCTCTTTGAATTAGCTTTCCAACGCAACTAGTTTCACCTTATTTGGAGTTCGGATTCAAAGGTTATGGTAGTTTTACTGAAGACTGCCAATGCAGAGTTATAATATGAGACCTCTTTACGGGTCATAAAGTGGAGTATGACCCATATTGCCAACTCATGGAAAAAGTCAGAAAACTTCAATTTTCAGCCGCAGACTTTACATTCCCTTACGGGTCGTAAAATACTCTACGAGTCGTAAAATAGGGCTTGTAGAGAATTCCAGAGACCTCAGAAATTGCCTTAAAGTTTACGAAAGGTTCCCTATAGGCCATCGAAGCTTCTACGGGTCGTAGATGGTCTCGTAGGCGACCCGACCTACAATTTTAAAGAAGGGCATTTTTATCTTTTCTTAACCTTTTAAGCCTAAACTTGTCAGTTTTTACCTAATCAAACCCCTAGAACATACTAATTCATATCATTAACTTCAAAACCTTCTAAGAACTCAGAACGTAGTTTCAAAGTGGCGAAAGCTAGGGGTTTCAAAAATCTTCTTCAATTCTTCCAAGACTAATTTTCAAGGTATGTAAGGCCCTCCAAAAGTTATCCTACATATATTTTAGTATCTTTAACTACTAGTCTCTACCTAAGATCAAGCCTATGAGTTGAGATAAGTTTTTCTCTATTACTAGTTAATTTCATCAGAATACTTGTTAATGTGTTTTTCTTGAAATAAATCACGACCGTTACTTATTACAGTTATAGTTATATTATGAGAACCTTATAGCTATTTCATGAAAAGCTACTATATTAACAGTTTTGAGTTGAGTTAAAAAGTACTTTAAGCTGTTGTATTTGCAAGATATCCGAGTAATAAAGATCATGTTGAAATACCTTGCATTGATACAACTTTTAGAAGAAAAAGAAGAGAGTCAAGTTAAGAAAAGTTTAAGAGAAGCTAAAGTTGGGCTAAGTCTCAAAAAGGAGAAAAGTAATACTATGAGCAAGAATACTCTTTTAAGTATGAGCATTATAAAAGTTATTTTGGGAGTAGTATTGTTCATCGATATGAGTCAGAGTAGTAATAACTTGAACTCACAAACTACATAGTCAGCGTAAAATAGAATTATATCAAAAGTACAACTCCTCATTGCCACTGAGATGGCCTAGTTTTAGGATGGATCCACTCCCCTAATTTTGGTTCCTTACCCCGGCAAAGGATAGGACGGCTCTGGCAGTGTGAGCAAGACACTGTATCATCACAAAGCTCATAGTGATAGTTGTCGACTAGAGAAACTCCCCAAGCTAAAGTAAACTAGTTTTTATATACAGAGTGCTAGCATATGTTTTACTTTCAACATGCACTTTACTTATTATCTACGCTATTCTATTTTGAGACATGTTTTCGTTAACTTGTTTGTAGTGCCTTATCCTGAATTCTCGTTTTGCTTATTTTACATATCGTACATTTCACGTACTAACATCCTTTGGACTTTCATTATTTCATGATGCAAATGTAGGTGACCGAGCTCCTCAGCGAATACTCCATTGAAGACCAACGTTCCCATTCAGCTTTTGGTGAGGCCTCTTTCCAGTTAGAGGCTATGGACTCTTTGTCTATGCTTTATTTTTTGCATTTATTTTCAGTAGTTGTTCAAACTATTCCAGTTAGAGGTTCCATAGACTGTTGGCCAATAGTTTCAGATCTTATTTCTTTTAGCTCTTGTTGAGACATTTCTATTATTCAGTTTGTTCAGATGTTGCAATATCATTAGATTGTTATGTTTATGCCTTCTACTTATCTTTAAAGTCTTCTGTTGAGTAAAGTAGTTTGGTCAAGTAGTTTTCTTGGGACCAAAAATGGTTCTGAGTGCCGGCCACGCCCAGGGTATGAACCCAAGGCATGACAAACGTGGTATCAAAGCACAGAGTTCAAGTGTCCTAGGGAGTCTATGGAATCGTATCTAGTAAAGTCCGTATTATTAGTGTGAAGCACGCCATATCTATAATAGGGAGGCTATAGGGCATTAGGAAGTGTCACTATTAGTTGTTATTCCCTCTCGTGCTTCAGAGCTTACTTCTATTAAGTCCTTTCTAATTCGTATGTTCACGCCTTGTTTTTCAGATCATGCCTTGACGTAGAGCCACCAGACCAGCTAGGGGTAGAGGAAACCTAGCTAGGTATAATGCAAACCAGCCTGATCCACCAATTCCTGAAGGACCTAGAGGTCCAGCTATGCCTGCCGTGCAGCCACCGCAAGCGGACATCTCTAATACTGATCAGCTCTGCTAGGCCATCCAGACTTTGGCACAGGCAGTCACTACATAGGTAGGTCGACAGGGATATGGTAGGAATAATGGTTCAGATACTACCAGGGTTCGTGAATTTCTGAGGATGAACCCTCAAGAGTTCACGGGGTCTAATGTGAAAGAGGATCCTGAGAACTTCATTGAGGAGCTCCTAAAAATATTTCAGGTTATGCACACAAGTGATGCTGAGCGGGTCGAGTTGGATGCCTACCAGCTCAAGGGAGTAGGTAGACTCTGGTTTGATCAGTGCAAGGGAGGTAGAGCAGAAAGGGTGCCGCTTGGAGTTGGGAAGTGTTCGGGGAGGCCTTTTTGGAACAGTACTTTCCTAGAGAGTTGAGGCTAGCTAAGGTGAGGCAATTTTTGAATCTGAAGTAGGAGGCTATGAACGTGTGGGAGTACAACCTTAAATTCACTTCAGCTATCCCTTTTATGGTCTGACTATGTTGGCGAACATGCATACTAGGATGGATCTGTTTGTGTCAGGGCTTTCTCGGATGATTAAGAGAGAGGGTAGAAATGCTAAGCTGATTAGGGATATGGACATAGCTCGCTTGATGACTTATTTGAAGCAAGTAGAGGAGGAAAAAATGCAAGATAGTGAGGAGTTCAGAAACAAAAGAGCTAAGGCATCAAGCCAGGAGATACGTAAAAGGGGGTTTGGAAGTGTCAATCACTCATCCTTTCAGCCTAGGAATCAGGACCAACACTTTCATCTACTAGTACACTGCACCGAGGGTCAAAAATGAGCAGCGATCACAGAATCACAGATTTCAGGGCAGCCAGTCACAGGGGAGTGTAGCCCAAGGGTCAACTTGTTATCTTATTTGTGGTAAGTGTGGCAGGTCTCATCCAAGAGAGTGACTTGTCGGCACAAATGGTTGTTTTAGATGTGGTTAGGTGGGGAACTTGTTGAAGAATTATTCTATGTGGAGGCAGAACACGAGAGATAACAGATCTCAATCAGTTTCTTCAGCACCATAGGGTAAGCCAATTCAGAAGGCTGCTACATCAGGAACAAGCAGAGGCATAAACCGTCTATATGCCATTGCCACCATACAGGAGCAAGAGAACTCACCAGATGTGGTTACTGGTATGCTCAAAGTTTTTACTTATGATGTTTTGCATTGTTAGACCCTGGTGCAACATTATCATTGTGACTCCCTATGTAGCTATGAAGTTTGGGATCAGTCCAGAGTGTCTTCATGAGCCTTTTAGTGTTTCCACTCCTACTGGAGAATCTATTATAGCCCAAAGAATCTATAGGGGTTATCCAGTGTTAGTTTACCATAAAGATATCTTAACTGATCTGGTTGAGTTAGACATGGTAGATTTTGACGTC
>JAOTQR010000007.1:13901220-13924347 GCA_025774065.1 Solanum ossicruentum
TTGTGTTAAGCATGTTAAATTGAGAACCCAAAATGCACCTCTAGAATATGGCCCGCTTTAGCCGGGAGAAGAGGGCGGGGAGGAGTCTTCATCTTGGCATCCATGCCCGCCACAAAAATCTCAAGAACTAATGGGACAACTTAAGATGATTATTACATCTGCAACAATAATCTCTTAAGAAGAACAAGCAATTTCTACAATAACAGATAAAACTATTACAACAAGTGTTGCATCTACCGACACACCATAATAATAAAATTAAATTAAAATTATTAGAACTTACCCGATCCTTGCACCTCTTTTTGCATGTTGTTCATTATCTCAAAGTCTTCAAAATTATATTCATGTATTGTGTAAGAGTTTTTTCATCAATCTTTAGTTCTCAAGATATCTTTGAATTCTTGTATGATTCAATCGTTGCATGCTTGTAGATATTCATTGATTGTCGCTCGATTGTTAACATCCCAATTAGAGGAGACTTGGCAGCCCTCTTTCCTTTCTTTCCTTTGCCACTCTCTAGTGCCTTTGAAATTTGTTTTTTCCTCTACTTATTAACTGATGTATATGGACTTGAAATATTTCTAAATGACCAAACACCTCTTTTGCTCATAAAACGATTTAGAATTTTCTCCACTGACTCAATTCTCTCAAGCATCAAATTTTTTTGGTGCATGTCACATTTACAGGCAAAAAGAGGCATCTTAGGAGTATTAACACTGGTAGTTGAAAATCTATTTTCTCTGAATAGAGTTGTTAGAGGAACTCCAACATTCTCATCGGTGGGAGAATATTCTCTACCGCCATCAAAAGCATTGGAAAAAAAAGGAAAAAATTCACCAACACTACTATCACTACTAATATCAAATGCCCTTTCTCTTCCACCACCACTATAAGCACCTTTTGAGGGTTCAATCATACCATCACCATGCATATCAATGGCCATTAAAGGATCTAAATCCTTCTCAACAACTGTAAACAGTCATCCAAATCTTTCTCTAGTTTTTCAATTTCATCATTCTTAGTCAAATCAAAAGATACTAATCTAGTAAGAAACTTCATCTCCATCTCAGTTTGTGTAGGCATTGAAAACCATGGATAAATAATATACATATATGAAGAAAAATTAAAATATGATTAGATAAAAAAAAATCAACAACAATAAAAATTACAATTACTATAGTTGTCAACAACAGTTACAACTGTTAAAATAATTATTGAAATATTTGCAACAAATGCAGTTTCCATAGTATATTTCAGTAGTTTGATTTAGCAATTGCTGAAATATTTGTAGCAATTGTTGCAAATAAGTACGATTGTCATAATGTATTTCAGCAGTTAGTGTGGAAGAATTAGTACCTACAAGGTATACTTTATCTGTGCTAAGAAAATAATTTTTGATGAAACATTGCAAAAATAATAGTTGTCCGCGACGCGAACTAGTCCAAAAATTTGCAAAAAAAATTTCATTTACTCCAGGGCAATTGGGTAAGAACCCAATACCTATATATGTGAAAATCCTTTATTCTTTAGCCGTTTTTAGCCCTAAAGGCTCACCAAAAACTCTCAAATTTATCTTTAATCATCATCAAAATCTCCATCCACTCACAAGAGTTTCAAGAAGTTTTGTTCGAGTTCAAGGAAAACAAGTCAAGCCCCAAGTCCTCCTCAAGTTATTCTTCAAGAAACTACAAGATTAACGTATGAGGGTTTGAACTATTGGATCCTTCCACCATGGTGCCCAATCCTATTTCTTACCAAAAAATTGCGTGTTTCTAAGTTGATTTACTTATGGGTCTTAATCATTATGAATTTGATTATGAATTATGTTTTGGTTTCATGAAATATTGATTGAAGACACATGTTTACTTATTCTAAGCTCATACTATGAGATGGTTTGTCTATTGTGACTATGCATGTTTTGAGCTATGAATCTATGATCTATCTTGAGACTTGATGAAGGGTTTTGATGTATATTGCATGAGGCTATTACCAAGTATTGGTGGGTTGATTTACTGCAAGTTTTCTAGCATGATTTCACTCTTGAATTTCATGATTTTGTTCTAGCATTGCACACCCACCAAGTGTTAGATAAAATGCTTTTTTAAAGATTCTTAAAGTTTTGATAATCTATTTATTGTTTTATGAGTCAAGAGACTTTATGATGCTTTTGGGCTTTCTAGAGATGTGTTTAGTTCATGAAAATGTTGATGAAGTTGTAAAGCCAGATTAAGTCTTTTTCTCAAAGATTTTACCTATTATGAGCCTTTGATGTTGATATTAATGTAAGGGTAATGTTGATGATGACTCATCCTTATATTTGATGATTAGGCTCACCATTTGAGATCAATGATTTTAAGAGCTACTCGTGTCATGTCTTCCATGTCTCTTACAAATTATTAAACCATTGATTATTTTAAGAATTTTGTGGGATTAGACTTAGCACCGAGTGGACTAGAGGCGAGTCCCCAAGTTCCAAAACTATGTGCCACCATAGGTGAAGGGATTAGAGGTGAGTCCCCAAATCCCTAAGAGTCGAGTACCCTAAATATGAACCCTTGAGGCGAGTACCCGAGTCTAGGAACTAGAGGCTAGTACCCAATTCACATAAGGCTTAGTGGATTCACTTAGGGAATAAGAGGTTCACCTTGGCAATTAAATTCCCCCTTTATCCCGGTGTAGGGTAGATGTCAGGATTCTATGTTGTAACTCGCTTGGTCTTATTTTATGTCGGTTGAGGTTTATTTCCACACTTATATGTTATGTTCTATGTAAGATGAATGATTTGAAAAATATGATTTACTTAAGCATCGATCATACATTCCATATCGTTATTATGTCATCTTTTGCTTATAATTATGCATTTTGACTATGTTTCATATCTCTTGTTGCATTGTATCCTACATACTTAGTTCATTCAAACGTGCTAACGTATACACTATGCCTACATGATGTTACCATGTAGGAACCAGAGCTCCATTTGACTATCCTCCTCCACGTGGCTAGTTTGACATCTTGAAGATAAGCTTGGTGAGTCCTCAAGTTCGAGGACACTATCTGATTTTTCTTGCTATTTTAAAATTTTCTTTTTGTTGATGTTTGACATTATGAGGGTGAGCTTGGAAAGTGTCTTGGCCCCTGCTACATTCTAAGTTTAGAGGTGTTATTGGAATATTATGATGTATCTATGCTATGATCGTGACTCCTTATGATTTACGATATCAAATAATTTCCTTAGCCCCATTTATCCCTATTTTACTCATTTATTGTTGTTTATTTGCTTCTGCGACCAAGAATGTGTGTATGATATGCTAAGAGGCTTGTTTAGGGTCCCACTGGGTTCCCCATTTGTTGTATCACATCTAGGCCCTAGGTCCGCATTGTGAAAAACTTGGTATTATAGCACTAGGTTGTTAATGGTCATCAGCATCCAACACACTACGTCGATTAGAGTCTTACTCAAGGTTGTGAAGCGCGCCACAACTATGAATGGGAAGTTGTGAGGCATTTTAGGAAATGTTTCTATTCTTCATGGCCTAAGTTGTGCTTTAGAAGTGAGAGCTTTTTCCTCTAAAGAATATTCTTTACTCTTCTAGTTGATCATGATGCTTCAAAGAGAAAGGCCAAGGAGGGGTCGTGCACCTATGGGACAATGGCTTACGTCGCTCCCCAAGCTCCTCAAGATGGAAAGGCTACCGAAGTTGAGTTCTGAAATGCTATTACTATGGTGGCACATGTTATGGCCCACCAAATGAGCCAAGGCATCCAAACTCCTCATGTTAATACTCTAACCTTGAGAGTAAAGGACTTTCTTAAATGAATCCATCGGAGTTCTATGGGTCTAAGGTGGATGCGGATCCCCGAGAGTTCATTGATGAGGTGTACATAGTGTTGTCTATTATGGTGGTGAATTCGGAGGAAAAGAAAGAGTTGGCAGCCTACCAACTAAAGGGGGTGGCTCAAATTTAGTTTGTGCAATGGAAGGTGGAAAGGGCAAATCATGATGTTATTACTTGGGAGGAGTTTAAGGCGACATTTCTCAACTGGTTCTTCTCTCTTGAGCTTAGGGAGGCCAAAATGATGGAATTCATGAATTTAAAGCAAGGGTCCATAAGTGTGAGGGAATATGCCCTCAATTTCAACCAACTCTACAAGTATGCTCTACAATTAGTTGTCGAACCACGGTCAAGGATGAACAAGTTCATGATGGGTGTATCTAATTTGGTGAATGAGGAGTATCATGTCGCTATGTTGATAAATGATATGGATTTGTCCCGCCTGAAGACTTATGCTGAACAACTTGAGGGGAGAAGCTCAGAAAGATGAGAAGTAAGGGATCCAAGAGGGCTCGATTTGATGGAAGCTTCCAAGATCAATAGTCTGACGATGCTCTAATCAAGAGCGTTGCCAAAAATGGGGTGACTAGCCCCAAGTATCAAGGTGAAGGTGTTGGTCAACAAGCTCCTCCTTCGTACAACAAGTGTGGAAGGTACTACCTAGGAGATTACTTAGTTGGTTCAGGTGCATGTTTTGGATGTGGTGGAATGGTCATAAGATGAGACATTATCCTTGGGTCCCTAAGAACCATAAGGATGTTCGTAGACGTTCTCAACCATACCCCTCTAGGAGTCACAGGCTTGGCATGGTACTTTTCAGGTAAGTTGAAGGTTATGATTTTGATGGATCTGGGTTCCACTATTCCTTTCATTATTCCTTTTGGTTACTAGTGGGATTCTTATGTGTCTCGAGTTGCTATGTGAACCTTTAGTGTCTACCCCTTGTTGAGCCTATTGTTGTTAGAAAGTTCATAGGTATTGTTCCATGTTTATACTGAAGTAGGTCTTGCCATGTGACTTGTTGAATTACATTTGGTGGGTTATGATGTCATACTTGGGGTGGATTAGTTGTATGCATATTGTGTCTCCATTGATTGTAAGGCCTGTAGAGTTAAATTTCAATTTCCTATTAAACTCGTCCTTGAGTGGTAGTTAACAAGTAGGGTCATTTCATATCTCAAGGTCCAGTTGATCCCTAAGGGTTGCTTTTGTCATATTGTAAGAGTGGGAATGTTGAGTCTAAGGTCCCTCCTATTGAGTCAATTTCGATGGTCAATGAGTCCTTGATCTCCATTTGATTTTTTGAATTTGGGGTAATGTCTTTTGGTGTGGCTAGTACACCGGTTATGTCTATAGGTGTCATGAATAGGGTCTTTAATCCTTACCTTGTTATGTTTGTGGTGGTCCTTGGTGATAATGTGTTGGTTTGTTTCCGAAAGTAAGGAAGAGTTTGTGAATTATTTAAGGGTGATATTGTGAATTTCGAAGGAGGTGAGGTTGCTTGCTAATTATGGGAAGTGGGAGTCTTTGGGGTGATAAAAGGGTAGATGGAGAAGTATATCTGTTGACTAGTTTGGGAATGAGTTTGGGTGAAGTTGAGGATGGTGGTGTAGTTATTTTGATGGTTCCGGATCTTCTTTGGTTGAAGAGGTCTAGTTAAGCAAGGCCTTGATTTCCATCTTGATAGAGTTGGAGGTCTTGATGAGGGATGGTAGGCTGGAGGTTTCTCCCAAGAGAGAGATGGTGGTTTTGGTGCCAAAGTGGACTATGTATGTTCAAGGTTAACAATTGGGTTAAAGTTTGTAGGATCTTATAGGGTTTGAGGGAGAAATTGGTATGGTTTCATATAGATTGGAGTTGCCTATTGGCATGAATATGGTATCCAGTCTTCCATATCTATGTTGAGAAGTGTATGCGAGACCCAAGTGCTACAGAACACTTTGAGGTTGTGGGGGTTGTGGAGGATGCGTTGACCTATGAGGAGGCCTTGGTGGAGATGTTGTGTGAACATGTGAAAGGGTTAAGGAACAATGGTGTAGCATCAATCAGGGTTCTTTGGATGAATCAATAAGTTGATAGTGTTATTTAGGGAGTCGGAATGGGCATGAAGAAGTGATATCTGTACCTCTTTCATTTTATTCAAGCTTGAGATAGCAAACTAAGTCCTTTCTATGATCCAAGTCCTAAGTTTCAGCCCTTAGGTCATTTTGCATGCATTCATGATCATGGTAACAGGTTTATAGTGATTTTTGACATTAATGCTGAAATTTTTCGAAAAAGAGGTTTAAGTGCATTTGTTGCATTCATGTTGGGCTGGAACCTCGTAATTTCTTCTCTTACCAATGTTTCTTCAACATTCGGGGATGAATATTCCCAATGGGGAGATATTGAAACACCCCACACTTGCCTAGGAATTCCCCATGATCGTAATTCCCTTATATCTCAAATTAGGGATATTTAAACACCCCTCCACGTAGCTCAAAAAGACTCTAAATGCATTTTTTTTAATATCATAAAATCTGTGTAGAATTTTATAAATCCAACTTCATATTCTTGGTCAGAGGGCAAAATTATGTGGGGAAATGAGTACCTGCAGGTATACTTTATCCATTCCAAGAAAATAATTTTTTGGCGAAACTTTGCAAAAACAGTAGTTGTTCGCAACCAGTCCGCGACGCGGACTTGGCGCGAAATAGTTCAAAAATTTCCGAAAAATTCTTTTTTTACTCTAGGGCAATTAGATAAGAACCCAATACCTATATAAGCAAAATTCCTCATTCTTTAGCTGTTTTTAGCCCTAAAAACTCACCCAAAACTCTCAAATTCCTCTCTAATCTTCATCAAATTCTCCATCCATTCTCAAGGTTTTTAAGAAGTTTTATTGTAGTTCAAGGAAACCAAGTCAAGCCCTAAGACCTCCTCAAGTTCTTCTTCAAGAAACTCCAAGATTAAGGTATGTGGGTTTCAACCATTGGGTCCTTCCACCCATGGTGCCCAATCCTCCTTGTTACATAAAAATTGGTTGTTTCTAAGTTGATTTACTTATGAGTCTTGCTTATTATGAATTTAACTATGAGTTATATTGGGATTTCATGAAATGTTGATTGAAAATAAATGTTTACTTATTTTAAGTTCATACTATGAGATGGTTTGTTTATTGTGACAATGCATGTTTTTAGCTATGAATCTATGATCTATCTTAAGAATTGATGAAGGTCTTTGATATATATATTGCATGAAGGTATTACCATGTGTTGGTACATTGATTTACTTCAAGTTTTCTTGCATTATTTCACTCTTGAATTGCATGAGTTAGTTCTGGCATTGCACACTCACCAAGTGTTTGATAAAATGCATTTTTAAGGATTCTTAAAGTTTTGATGATCTATTGGTTGATTTATGAGTCAAGAGACTTTATAATGATTTTGGGCATTCTAGAGATATGTTTAGTTCATGAAAATATTGATGATGTTGTAAAGCTGGATTAAGTCCTTTTCTCAAAGATTTTACCACTTATGAGATTTTGATGTTAATGTTAATGCAAGGTTAATGTTGATGATGACCCATTCTTATGTTTGATGATCAGGGTCGCCATTTTATGTCAATGATGTTAAGAGCTACTCATGTCATGTCTTCCATGTTTCTTACAAATTATTAAAGCTATGATTATTTTAAGAATTCCGTGGGATTAATCTTAGCACCGAGTGGACTAGAGGCGATTCCCAAGTACCAAAACTATATGCCACCGTAGGTGAAGGGATTAGAGGTGAGTACCCAAATCCCTAAGAGGCGAGTATCCTAAATATAGAGGCTTCAGGCGATTACCGAGTCTAGGAACTAGAGGCGAGTACCTGGTTCACATAAGTCTTAGTAGATTCACTTAGGCATTTTCACCTTGGCAAGTATCTTCCCCCTTTCATCCGGGGTAGGGTAGACATCGGGATTCCAAGTTGTAGCTCCCTTGGTCTTATTTTATGTCGGTTGAGGTTTCTTCTCACACTTATATATTATGTTCAATGTAAGATGAATAATTTGCTAAGCATGATTTACTTAAGCATTGATCATTCATGTCATATAGTTATTATGCTATCTCTTGGTTATAATTATACATTTTGACTATGTTGTCTATCTTTTGTTTCATTGCATCCTACATACTTAGTACATTCAAATGTACTAACGCATACTCCATGCCTACATGATGTTATCATGTAGGAACCGGAGCTCCATTTGACTATCCTCCCCTACGTGGCTAGTTTGACATCGTGAAAATAAGCTTGGTGAGTCCTCAAGATCAAGGTCACTATCAACTTTCTCTTGCTATTTCAAAATTTTCTTTATGTTGATGTTTGACACTATGAGGGTGAGCCCGGAAAGTGTCTTGGCCCCCACTTCATTCTAAGTTTAGAGGTGTTGGTTGAATATTATGATGTATCTATGCTATGAGCTTGAATCCTTATGATTTATTATATCAAAGAATTCCTTTAGCCCTATTTATCCCTGTTTTACTCACTTGTTGTTGTTTATGTGCTTCTGCGACCAAGGATGTGTGTATGATATGCTAAGATGCTTGTTTGGGGGTCCCTATGGGTTCCCCATTCGTCGTGTCATGTCTAGACCCTAGGTATGTGTCATGTCTAAACATGGAAGTGAGTGGGGACCATGACACTTTCTGGGCTCACCCTCATAGTTATAAGCATATAAACAAAGCAAAGTGTCTTTACATAACATAAGATCAATAGCAATTGTCCTCGGAGTTGATGACTCACCATACTTGCTTTAAGAGATAGTACTAGCCACATAGAGAAGGAAGATGATAAATTAGGGCTCCTATTCCTATATGGTAATATTATGTAGGCATAGAGTATTTGTTAGTACGTTTGAACGTACTAAGTATATAGGATGCAATATAACAAGAGATAGGCAACATAGTCAAAATATATACACATGGGCAAGAGATAGTATATTAGCAACATGACATGCATGATCAATGCTTGAAGTAAATACGCTTAGATGGAATACAATACATGTTTGGGAAGAGACCATCATCATAGACCAAACAAGTAATACTTGGAATCCAAGGCACATCATCCCCTTGGAAGGTGATTGAGGTATCCACCCTCAATTGGTAGTATGGACCTAGCACCCCCCGACAAGGTGGTCAAGGTATATGCTCTCAACATAGTAGTACAGGGATAGCACCCCCCACGACAAGGTGGTCAAGGTATATACCCCTCAACATGGTAGTACGGGCCTAGCACCCCCTCCCCTGACAAAGTAATTGAGGCATAGCACCCCCTCAACAAGGTGTGGTCAACTTGCAACACTATAGATACTTTTCAAGAAATCAACACATATACACATTCCTTACATCATCATAAAGTCATTTAACTCATAAGCAATGAAATAGTCCTTCAATAACTCAAGAACCCTTAATCGAACATTTTATCAAACACTTGGAGGGTGTGTAATGCTAGTTCAAAATCATGCAATTCAAGAGTGAAATCATGTGAGAAAACTTAGTATAAATTAACCCACCAACACTTGGTAATACCCTCATGCAAGATACATTATAATCCCTCATAATAGATCATAGATTCATAGCTCATAACATGCTAAAGCAGTCACATCTTATGAAAGCCCACATAGCTTATAATAAAGTTCACAATGGGTAATACCTATAAGTAAATCAACTTATAAACATGCAATTTACATGAAAAAGAAGATTGAGCACCATGGATGAAAGGACCCAACGGTTTAAACCCACATACCTCAACTTTGGGGATTTTCTTGAAGAAGATTTGCATTAGAACTTGATGCTTGAATAAATTTCTTAAGATCTAGATTGAGTTTGGGACACTTGAATTTGGGTGAAATATTTGTCTAAGTGTTAGAGAGGGTTTTGGGGAATGTCTTGAATGATATGGGGTTGAGAAATGACTAAGTATAGGTGTTTTCACACATAGGAAGGCTTAGGCCAAAAAACCCAAGGCCTTGGACCGAAATAAAGAAAACAGACAACAAAATGTACTGGTCTGCGCCCTGGCTGCGTCGCGCTAGGGGCTCGGATCGATTCTATTTTTTGCCAACTTTGAAAAATCCAATTTTGATATGGTTGCTCTAAAATTAGGGTCATGCCCATTTCCCACTCTATTTTTCCCCCTGATCACAAATATGAATTCGAATTTTCGATATCATGTATGGATTTGAGATATGTGGAAATTGTGACTATAGGCATTTTTGGGGCGTTTCAATATCTCGCCATTGGGAACATTCTCCCCGAATATCAAAGAAACATATATAAGAGAAGTAATCAAGTTAATTTTAGGCCAACACATAAATGTAACAATGTAATAAAACCTTATTTCGAAAAACTCAACATAAGTGTCAAAATCACCATAAACTTGTCAACATAAACATGAATGCATACAAATGACATAAGGGCCAAAACTTAAAACTTGATATAATGTAGGGGACTTAAATTAGTACCTTAAGCTTGAGTAGAATGGAAGAGATAGGGATATTGCTTTTGCATGTTTATCTTGGCTTCCCATGTAGCACTCTCAACTTATTGGTTTCTCCAAAGAGCCTTAACGGAAGCAGCATCCTTGTTCCTCAACCTTTTCACTTGTCTATCCAAAATTTCCACCGGAACATCTTCATAAGTCAAATTGTCTTCAAAAACACCCAAAACATCTAAAGGTACAATAGCATTTGCGTCACCCACACACTTCCTCAACAATACTCTATAAGGACCCACAAATCTTGGACTAAATTTACCTCTCTAACCAAAATGAACCACACCCTTTATGGGTGATTCCTTCAAATAGACCTAATCACCAACCTTAAATTCAAGATCCCTTCTGCTCACATCGGCATAGGACTTTTGTCTACTTTGGGCTGTTTTCAACCTTTCCCTGATCTCACCTTCTCCATGGCCTCCGTAACCAAGTCTGGGCCTAACAAGGCCATCTCTCCCACCTCAACCCATCCAATCGGAGACCTACAATGTCTACTATAGAGAGCCTCAAAAAGAGCCTTACCAATTCTTGAATGATAGCTATTATTGTAAGCAAACTCAATGAGTGGAAGATGTTCATCCCAACTACCCTTAAACTCTAAAATACAAGCCCTAAGCATATCCTCAAGAGTTTGGATAGTTCTTTCTGCTTGGCTATCCGTTTGAGGTTGAAAAGCCATACTAAGTTTTGTCTTAGTACCAAGACCTCTTTGGAAGCACCTCCAAAAGTGAGAAGTGAATTGAGCACCATGATTTGAAATGATAGACTAAGGCACTCCATGCAATCTCACCAAATTATGAATGTATAATTTGACATAATCTTCGGCACCATAAGTAGTGTTAATCGGTAGAAAATGAACAGACTTTGTCATTCTAACAACCACAACCCAAATAGAATCAAAATGCTTCCTAGTTTTAAGCAAACCAACCACAAAATCCATATTAATTTCCTCTCACTTCCAAGTAGGAATGTCTATATCTTGGGCTAGGCCATCCGACCTTTGATGCTTGACTTTAACTTGTTGGAAATTGTGACATCCGAATATAAACTTAGCAATATCTCTCTTTATACCACCCTGCCAAAACACTTCCCTCAAATCTCTATACATCTTTGTTAAACTGAGGTGAATAGAATAGGAAGAATTATGAGCCTTGTCTAGAATCTTCTTTCTCAAGTCATCCACACTAGGCACACACAATCTACCTTGGTACCTAAGGGCACTATCTCCCCATTGGGACAAAACCTCCACCTTACCATCACTCACCAAGGCCTTCAACTCTAACAAGTAGGGATCAAGATCTTACCTTGCCTTCACCTCTTCAATTAATGAATATTTAGAACCATCAACAACCACTACACCACCATTATCAACCTCCTCCAACCTAACCCCCAATCTAGCCAACCGACGGACCTCCCTAGCCATTTCTTTGCCACCACCATCGACATGAACAAGGCTACCATGGACACCCTACTTAGAGCATCGGCCACAGTATTAGTCTTACTGTGGTGATAATGCACACTCATATCATAATCCTTAAGAAACTCTAACCACCTTCATTGTCTCAAGTTTGAGATCTTTTTGGGTGAACACATATTGGAGACTCTTATGATTGGTAAATACATCAACATGAACCCCATACAAGTAATGATGCCAAAGTTTCAAAGAGAATACCATGGTGGCCAATTCAAAATTATGGGTAGGATAATTCTTTTCATGCACCTTAAGTTGTCTAGAGGCATAAGCTATCACCTTATCATTTTGCATCAAAACACAATCCAAACCAATTCTTGAGGCATCACAATACACAACAAACCTTTCCAACCCTTCTAGTAGAGATAAGATAGGAGTAGACACAATCTTATCTTCCAAAGTTAGGAAACTCTTTTCACACTCGTCGGTCCACACAAATTTAGCTTTTTTTGGGTTAACTTAGTCATGGGAAAAGCAATAGAAGAGAAACCACTAACAAACCTCTGGTAGTGACCCGCTAAACCCAAGAAACATCTAATGTTTGATGGAGTCAAAGGTCTAGAACAATTTCTAATCACCTCCGTCTTCTTAGAATCTACCTTAATACCATCACCTGACACCACATGACCTAGGAAGGAAACCTCTTTCAACCAAAACACACATTTTTCATGTTTGGCATATAACTTCTCCTCCCTCAAGATTCGTAACACTACCCTCAAGTGAGCCACATGCTCCTCCTCGTGATGGGAATAGATCAAGATGCCATCAATAAATACCACCACAAACAGATCAAGATAGGATTTGAAGACCCTATTTATAAGATACATGAAGATAGCTGGTGCATTGGTAAACCCAAAATACATAACCACAAACTCATAGTCCCATACATAGTCTGGAAGGCCATCTTAGGAAGGTCACACTCCCTCACCTTCACTTGATGATACCTAGATCGAAGATCAATCTTAGAAAAGTGAGTAGCCCCTTGAAGTTGGTTAAAAAGATCATCAATCCTTGATAGATGGTACTTATTCTTTATGGTGACCCTATTAAGTTGCCAGTAATTGATGCACTTTCTAAGATTACCATCTTTCTTCTTCCCCAAAAACACTGGTGAACCCCAATGTGATTGGCTAGGTCTAGTAAAACCCTTCTTCAACAAATCTCTCAATTGCTTCTTCAACTCCTTTAACTCCGTTAGGCCTATACAATAAGGGGGAATAGAAATGGGTTGAGTATTGGGAAGGGGGTTTATGCCAAAATCTATTTTCCTTTAGGGAGGAACACCGCGCAGCTCACTAGGAAAGACATCAAGGAACTCATTGACCACCGCAACCGGCTCTATAGGAAGGACTTTGGACTCAACATCCCTAACCCTCACAAGATGGTAGAGACACGCCTTAGAAATCAACTTTTGAGCTTTAATGCAAGAAATAAATCTACTATTAACCACCATATCAATACTCTCCCACCCAAGAACAAGTTCATCGAGAAATTGGAATTTGACCCAATTGGTTCTACAATCAATAGAGGCATAATAGGCATTTAACCAATCCATCTCAAGAATGACATCAAAATCCACCATATCAAACATAACAAAATCACAAGGAAATATTTTATGCAAAATGAAAATGGGACAATTTCAATATACCCTTCTAACAACAATGGATACACCAACTGCAGTAGACACCTCATAGGCTCACACAACAACTTGGGTTTAAGATGAAACTTTTTGGAAACAAAAGGAGTAACAAAAGAGAGAGTGGCACCGGTCTATCAATGCATACACATCAAAATCAAAGACTTTTAACATACTGGTGACGACATCGGGCACCTCATCTATCCTTTGTCTCCCTTAAAGAGCATAGAACAGATTGTTCTTTGGGGAACTACCTTGTTGACCTCCCCTTCCTCTAGGACTCGTATTTACACTTTGGCCTTCTGGATGGCCATCTCCACCCTTGTTATGATTATGAGGACAATCAATCTTCTTGTGACCCACTTATCCACAACTATAGCAAGCATTGGTGTTCCTAAAACATGGGCCATCAGCGCCTCTACCACATCTTGGGCATGTAGGATTAGGCACCACACCACACCACCTTGGACCCTTGGGTTGTCATTAGCAAACCTCCTATTTGGAGCATTGGAAGATCCTTAGCCTTGATGAAACCAACCACCCTTGGGACCTTGGAATCTACCTTCAAAACAGGCCTTCTTAGCCTCACCCATTCTCCTCTTTCTCAACATTTCCCCTTCCAATTGTTTGGCATAAGTCATGAGGTGGGACAAGTCCATGTCACCTTTCAACATAGCGGCACAACAATCCTCATTCGCCAAATCAGATATTCCTATCACAAACTTGTTCATCCTAGACCTTGTCTCACCACCAATTGTGGAGCATATTTAGAGAGTTGGTTTAACTTGAGGGTATACTCCCTCACACTCATAGACCCTTTCTTTAGATTCATTGAATTCCATCATTTTGGCTTCCCTTAGCTCAAGAGGGATGAACCGATTGAGAAATGCCACCTTGAACTCCTCTCAAAGGACCACAATGTTTTTCCCCTTCTCCTCCTTCCATTGAGTAAACCATATTCGGGCCACCCCTTGAGTTGGTAAGCCGCCAACTACACCTTCTCCTCCGATCTAACCCCCATAATAGACAACACTTTGTACACCTCATTAATAAATTCTTGAGGGTCCTCATTCACTTTAGACCCATGGAACTCCAGTGGGTTCATCCTCATGAAATCCCTTACTCTAGATGCCGATGAGGGGCTCGGGCCCCTTGGTTGATTTGATTAGTCATGGCTTGAGCTAAGATGGCAATAACATCCTAGAACTCTTCATGAGCTAGTTGTTCTTTGGGTGTACGAGCACTTCTTCCTCTCAGGATAGACATGATCTAAAATAGAAAAGAACATTCATTGGGGGAAAGCCTTACCATACTTCTATAGCATGACATAGATCAAGAAGAAGGGAAACATTTTCCAAAATGCCTCATAGCCTCTTACTCATAGTTGTGGTGCACTTCACAACCATGAATAAGACTCTAATCGATGCGGTGTGTTGGATGCCGAGAACCATTAACAACCTAGTACTCTGATACCAAGTTTGTCACGACCCAAGCCTAGGGCCTAGATGTGACACAGCGAATGGGAACCCGAAGGGACCTCAAAGCCACTTAGCATATCATTTATACATCCTTGGTCGTGGAAGCAGTTAAATAAAAGCAAGGGAGAATAAATAAGGATAAAGAGACTAAGGAAAGTCTTTAATAGCATAAATCATCAAAATAGCCAAATCTCAAGCACGATTATATTACTTGTCTAACAACACCTCTAAACATGGAATTGAGGGGGGACCACAACACTTTTCGGGCTCGCCCTCATAGTCATAAGCATCTAACCAAAGGAAAGCGCCTTTACATAACATAATATAAATAGTTATTTTCCTAAGACGACTCACTAAACTTACTACAAGAGATAGTACTAGCCACGTGGAGGAGGACGATGATCAAGTGGAGTTCTGGTTCATACATGGTAACATCATGTAGGCATAGAGTATGCATTAGTACGTTTGAATGTAGTAAGTACGTAGGATGCAATGCAATAAGAGATAGGCAACATAGTCAAAATACATATACATGGGCTAGAGATAGTATATTAGAAACATGACATGTATGATTAACGCTTGAAGTAAAATATGCTTAGATGGAACATAATACATGTGAGGGAAGAGACCGTCATTATAGACCAAGAAACTAATACTTGGAATCCAAGGCCTATGACCCCCTTGGTAAGGTATTTACCTCTCAATTGGTAGTACGGGCCTAGCACCCCTCGACAAGGTGGTCAAGGTATATACCCCTCAACATGGTAGTACAGGCCTACCCCTCCCCCCCTCGACAAGGTGGTCGAGGTATATACCCCCTCAACATGGTAGTATAGGCCAAGAACCCCCCTCCCTCGATAAGGTGGTCAATGTATATATCTCTCAACATGGTAGTACGAGCCTAGCACCCCCCGACAAGGTGATTGAGGCATAGCACCCCCTCAACAAGGTGTGATCAACTTGCAAAACTATAAATACTTTTCAAGAAATCAACACATATATACATTTCTTTAATCATCATAAAGTCTCTTAACTCATAAGCCATGCAATAGACCTTCAATAACTCAAGAACCCTTAACCAGACATTTTATCAAACACTTGGCGAGTGTGTAATGCTAGTTCAAAATCATGTAATTCAAGAGTGAAATCATCTGATAAAACTTAGTATAAATCAACCACCAACACTTAGTAATACCCTCATGCAAGATACATTAAAAATGCTCATCAAATTACATAATAGATCATAGATTCATAACTCAAAACATGCTAAAATAGTCACATCATATGAAACTCCCACATAGCTTATAATCAAGTTCATAATGGGTAATACCTATAAGTAAATCAACTTAGAAACATGCATTTTATATAAAAAGGAAGGTTGAGCATCATGGATGAAAGGACCTAATGGTTGAAACTCATATACCTCAACTTTAGGGATTCCCTTCAAGAAGATCTGAATGAGAACTTAAAGCTTGAATTTCTTAAGATCCAGATTGAGTTTGGGATGCTTGAATTTGGATGAAATATTTGTCTAAGTGTTTGAGAGAGTTTTGGGGAATGTCTTGAATGATATGGAGTTGAAACATGACTAAGTATAGGTGCTTTTACGCATAGGAAGGCTTAGACTCAAGACCCCAAGGCCTTGGACCAAAATAAAGAAAATAGGCAACAAAATGTATTTGTCCGCGCCTTGGCCACATCGTTCCAGGGGTGTGAATCAATTCTGTTTTTCCCCAACTTTGGAAAATCAAATTTTAATACGGTTGCTCTAAATTCAAGGTTATACCCATTTTCTATTCAAATTTTCCCCTGTCATGAATATGAAATCGAATTTTTGATATCACGTACCGATTTTGAGATTTATGAAAATTACAATTATGGGCATTTTTCAGGCACATGTTCGGGCTCTTTTTGGGGCATTTCAACATGCCACAAGAATTTATTTAAATTTCTTGTGTACACTTGCTAAGAATTCGACTTCTGAGTAGTTTGTAAACCAATTTCATTTGGAACTGTTGATTTATCTTCTCAAGTAGGTCCAAATAGCTGCCAAATGCGGAACACTTGAAATTTTTTTTTCAATCTCTATGATTTAACATTTTTCCAAAATCATTAAAAAATTTCATACTAACTTTATGGTAATAGAACCAAATAGATAATCATCCATCATGATCAAAAACATGTAATCCAGATACTTAACAATCTTAATTGAGGTACCATCACTTGAAGGTCTTGTTGGAGAGGACACAACAGAATCAGTCGTGTCCTTTGAAAAGATTTATCATGTCGAAATTTTATTCTTTGTTCAAAATCAATTCTTTCACTCTCTTCATCATTTTCTGCATCCTTATCAACATTTCTTGAAGAAACATCACCTTCACTTTCTCCTCCTTCTACATCATTCCTCCTTCTCATCCTTTTGTAGCATCTCTCCTCTTTCCTCTACATCATCTCCTCCTCTTCCTTCTTTTGTAGCATCTTCTCCTCTTTCTTGTACATTATCTCCTCCTCCCTTCATTCATAGTATCTCCTCCTATTTCTCCTTCTTCTTTCATAACATTTTCTCCTCTTTCTTCTTCTTCTTACCATTTTGTCTCTATGTTTTTTCCTTAAATTTTTATATGTTGCTTCGCTTTCAAAAATAATACTAGCATGTCCATCAAGTGCTGACAGTTTGCTAGTACTATTTGTTTTTTGAAGGTTTCTTCTGCTTCTAGTTGTCGCTGTGTTTTAATTCTCTTTCTTCTAGAATATCTAGTTGGGGCTCCAGTAACATCTTCATCTCTAGTAGTTGGCTCTTTTTTTAAGGTCATTTATCTACACCACATGATATAAAATAAGAAGTCATCAATTAAAATTCAAAACAAATAAGAAAAATAAATTAAAGCGGATGATCAAATAAATAAATAAAATAATTTTCTAAAAAAATAATTCACTGAGTTGCTAAAGCAACATCAACAATTGTTAACACATTTTATGTTATTGAAGTCATTACTGAAATTTAGAAGCAGTAACTTCAACAATTGTTATATATAGTTTCAATTATTACTTAAGTAATTATTTCAACTATTGTTGCACTAGTTTTAGCAGTTGTTGTGCTAGTTACTGCACTAGTTTCAGCAGTTATTACACTGTTTTAGTAGTTGCTACACTAGTTTCAAAATAACTTCAACTATTCATATGACCCTTATTACAATAATCTTAGAAATTGTATGATTCAATAAGATATGTGCTTAAGGTTATGCAACAACAACATATCTTTAACAACCCAACCAATAAGAAGCGACTAGAACCATAACAATAGCATAAATGAAATATACACATATTTATTGTTTACGACGTACAGTAACAAAATACGTAAAAATCCATAATAATGTATCATACTAGGGTAATAAAATAACAAAATCTGTAAAAATTGATAACAATATACCATACCAAGGCAACAAGTACGTTGTTGAATATTTATTAAGACATGTAAAAATGAAATGTATATGAAATTCATTCATCCTCTTATTTCTTTAACCTATATCACTATTTTTACTTTAACAAAAACATAAAACCCTAATCCATCCTTTCTTCTTCTTTTTTTTTTTTAAAAAAAAAATTTAAAACAACATTTTCTTTTTAAAAACACAAAAATCCTAACGAGAAAAGAAGGTTTTTTTTTTTTTTACCATTTAGCTTCTAAAATCTCATAGTGACGACAAAGACGACGAAAAAGTTGAATCGAGAAGAAAAAATTAAAAAATAAATTTATTGTGAGTTACCGTCGAGTTGCTGTGGAGGTACTGTGTCGTTTCTTGAGAGAATTTTTGAAAAGCAAGAGGTATGTTGAAGAAGTTGAAGCGAAAAATGAAATAACAGCTACAATTTGGATGTTTTAACTTTTTCAAATATTACCACCTACTAAGCCTATGGTAAATGACCTTTTATCCTACCTTTTGTAATATTTTGTATTTTTTAAAAGTTTGACAAGCTTTTAAATTGCACTTCACCTCCTATTAATTTAATTCCTAACTAATAAAAAATTTGACTTGACCTTGATTAACATGTCATTTTTTTAAATTAAAAACGTTTTTGTCATCCCTCTCTCTCAAATTTTACAAGAGAGAAATACATTATGCATCCCCTAAAGTATATTTAGGCAATATAAATATATCTTATGCGAATTTTTGACGATGAATAACACAAGTCATGATTGTTACAAATTCGCTTTTGAGAGTATTGGTTCGCGAAACATTACTCCAGCGAGCAAATGAATTTGACGAGGAATTGGGGAAGTGTGGTATTTGAAAACTGCATAGGAGTAAAGTGTCATGTTTGAAACTTGAAAGGGTGAATACGAAAGGGCAGTTTTGTTCCTCATGTTGTAATGCCCTCATCAGTGGAGGCAGCTTATCCGCTCACTAGTTGTGAAAGTCCATTAGAATAGACTAGAGAGAGCAACTGAAAGTGTTCCTCTTCGTCTTCAGGTTCCTCTCTGTGCCCTAAATTTGGATGCCCCAAATGCTCTAGTTTTTTTCCAATTTGTTTTTATAACTGTAAATTATCCTGCATAATTAATTTCATTTATATTTGTAACTGTTGTTGCTTAACTTCATTTTTTATCTCAATTATTTGTAATTCCATTCTGTTCTATCTAATTCTCAGCACTAACTCACCGATTATGACTTTCGGTGAGTTTGGGAGTTTAAATGGACGATAAAGACAAAACCCAAATACTCAAGACAAATACTTCATTGTTTACTGAAGTATTAGATAAAAGACACTTTTTGCTGCTTCATTATCCATCTCCATTCAGCTTAGCTTATAATCTCACTGAGTTATATTCACATGCCCTTCTAACATGGGTTGTGGTGAGAGGTTTCACTCTTAAGGATGATCTCGGGTTTGAGCGTTGTGTATCGAGAAAATCTTATTGGTTTAGTCGGAGCTCCAATGTAGCTTTGGACACTGGGTGGAAAACCAAAGAAGAATATATATATATAGAGAGAGAGAAGTGACAATTGGGAGGGTTGGATCATATTTGAGGGGATTATAATGGATCAAGACAACAAATGGGTCAAGACCCAACTCAAATTTGCTAGGGCCACAATGGGTTGGGTCAAAATAGGTTGAGTAAGAGGGGGTCAAGACCTAACCTGACTCAACTTTTATTAAGTTCTTATTTTATTTGTTTTTTTTCAATATTTTAGTACTTAAATTAAATTATATTTTTTCTTTATTTTGGTTATATAAAACATATTATTAAATTAAAAAAAAGTGTTCTAAAAATATTTTGACAAGTTCTCTCTTGAATCAATTCGGGTTGAATATCAACCCAATTTTAAATGGGTTAAAATGGGTTTGATTGGGATGGGTTGAGCTAATAAATGGACAAGTTAATAAACCGTCCAAACTTGAGCAGGTTGGGCGGGTTGAGTTTAACTTTGCCGCCCCTACACGAGTTCTTATACATTAGTATGATCATAGACAATGTGCTTTAATGGGCTTTTTTCTTCTATCATTACCTAACGATTATTTAAAAATTTAAACCCCCAACTTTGATCATTGAATAGGTAAAAGTACAGCTTTTGAGTTTGGCATCCCAAACTTTGACATGATTAAGGGATGGTAACAGTGTAGGACTATTCTTCTAAATACCACCAAAAAGAGAAACGGGTGTCCAAATTAGCTAACAGGCTAACTGGACACGATGTACAATTTTGGGGGGGGGGGGGGGCATAAATAATACTGGTAGGTGTCATTGGGTTTGTTCTAAAGGTTGGAGAATTCCATCTATACATATTGGAGATACCTCTAACTTGCTTAGGAAGGGCTGGGAAAGATTTGAAGAGATGGAGTCCTTCAATGCAATGACTTAAGGCGGCGAGCTATTAGCCTCGCTAAAGCAATGACTGATATGGTATCCATTCTTTGAGATGGAATGCTTTAATGGGCTTATTGGTGTGTATATCTGTTTGTATTTGAACTGTTTAACATGTCCTTCAATTCTGAAGATTGTCTGGGTCTTGTCTACTTTTTCAAATCTTTGTCAGAAAAATACATGTGTGGTGCAATATCATGAAATGGACCAGTTTTTGGAGCATATTTCCCCGGCAAAAAATGATTTTGTTATATTCACGTAGCAGAAAAGAAGTTGTCAATGAGAATGGAATAACAATGCATCTGACTTTAAAGCTGGTTTATTTGTTCCAACTCCTGTATAATGTTTAAAATATAAGTCAATACTTGGCCTCTCTACTTCATTGTAATATTGAAAGGTTTATTATAGCATGTGAATTGTGATGTAACTAGTTTGTTTCCCATTTTTTGATGGTTAATTATTTTCTAGAAGTCTGTTTCACACATTTGGTGTTTGCTCTAAATGTCACAGGAAATATGGAGACTTTGAGCAGCCACAGTTCTGGCATAATGTGGTTCTTCAAAGACAAGGGCTTTGATGATAAAAGTATTCACGAAATGTTCCAAAAGTGCAAGCGCCTTGAAGGTGTGCAAAGAGAAAAGGCATTTGAAAATTGGGAATACTTGAGAAGCATAGGCATCCAAGAGAGAAAACTTCCTTCTGTTGTTCGGAAATGTCCCAAAATCCTTACTCTAGGCTTGCATGAGAAACTTTTGCCAATGGTTAACTGCCTTGAAACACTGGGATCAAAACCACAGGAAGTTGCTTCTGCCATTACTAAGTTTCCTCACATACTCTCTCACAGTGTGGAAGAGAAGCTCTGTCCACTCCTAGGTTTCTTTGAAGCTCTTGGCATCACCGATAAACAATTGGGTAAGATGATACTGATCAACCCAAGGATTATAAGCTACAGCATAGAATATAAGCTTTCACAGATGGTGGAATTCCTTTGCAGTCTTCATCTATCAAAAGACGGTATGATTGGTAAAGTTCTGGTGAAGCATCCCTACATTATGGGTTATAGTGTTGATAACCGGTTGCGTCCTACTTCAGATTTCTTGAAATCGCTAGGTTTAACAGATATGGATCTCCAGAAAGTTGCAGTTAATTACCCTGAAGTTTTGTGTAGAGATGTGAATAAGATTCTGAAACCTAACCTGTCCTACTTGACATCACGGGGTTTTGGAATTGGACAGATAGCAGCTGTGGTCACCTGTTATCCTCCTGTTCTGATAAAAAGTGTTAGCAACTCTTTAGAGCCAAGGATTAAGTTTCTGATAGATGTCATGGGAAGGGGACTTGATGAAGTTGTTGATTATCCAGACTACTTTAGGCATAGTTTGAAAAGACGATTAGAGTTGAGGCAAAAACTTCTAATGCAGAACAACATAAGCTGTACGCTGAGTGAAATGCTGGGCTGTAATCAGAAGAAATTCCTATTCAAGTTTGGTCTAGTTCAGTGAAAGTTTGCCTTCCTTCTCTCGTAGAGTATATTTCTTGGAATTAAACTTGTATCAATCTGAAAGACCTATAGGTTGTAGGAATGAGTTATCTTTTTGCCATCATCAGGTCTTCTGTGAAACTATTGTTGGCAAATGTTACTTGTGCAATTGTTGGTTTTATTCTGTTTAATGCTCTTCTTATAATGCTTAATGAAACAAAAACTTATCCGAGTTGCACAGATTTTAGATTTGAAATGCAGGTGTCTCGATCCACAACAGGTAATTAGAGAATATGAAAAATGGATTTTATTCAGTTTTCTACTTTCATTTTCCTCCTGCTGTTTAACATCAGAATGACTATGGTATTTTCAGTCCAAATGTAATTATTCAATTTAACATATAGCAAAACGTCTAAAATTATTATTCTTTCTTCTATTTAAACACATACTCATTTTCATCCAGGTAAAACAACTTTTCAAATTGCTAAGATCTCAGCTCTTCATCTTCTTTCAGCACATGCATATTTTTGGTTCGTTAATCAGCAAAATTGTCACTTCACACTGATTTTTGTTTTTTTTATTTTTGTATTTTTTGTAAAATTTAGCAAAGCGAGAGCATGCAATGTTGCTTAGAGTGACGAGAGTCAAAAATCGTTGGATACATTTGGAGGGTTGAGTGAAAACTGCATTAAAAACTCTCTAAATTTACTATTAGATAAATTGATAAAGGCAATATATTTTTCGATTTTGACTTGGGTCAAAAGGAAAAATCATCGATTTCAATATCATAATATTTTTTCGAAAGACCCCTATATAAATATATGGTCCTATTAATATTACTAAAT
>JAOTQR010000007.1:13924447-13936247 GCA_025774065.1 Solanum ossicruentum
GTTCAAAATTTTTAAATTTTTTCGAGGGAGACATCTTTTACAGATATTGAGCACACTACATATTTTGGAAGTAGTATTGAGCACTGAGGTGGTTACAAATTCAATAACTCCAAACCCAGAAAGTATGTAGCCAACGTAGGATAGAATTGTACAAGATGTACAACTCCTCTTATGCCGCTGAGATGGCCTAGCTTATACTGACCCACAACACTTCATCCCTTAGCCCAACAAGGTATGGGATAGCCCTAAAAACGTGGGTAAATATGTTGTATCATCACGAATCTCACAGTGATGGTCATCGGTTAGAGAACCTCCCCAAGTTATAGTATACATGATTTTCAGACACAGACAGAATTGCATCTATTTCACTCATTAAATCAGATACTTTGCTATAATGCTTTACTTAATTTTTTACTTTATTTCTACATTAAAATATGTGACTTGGGCCTATTATCTTGAGTTTTCCTATTCTGTCTATTTTATATACTGTACATTCCACATACTGACATTCTTTGGGCCTGCATCATTTTACGATGCAGACACAGATGACAAGGCTCCTAAGTAGGCATATCCCGGGTGATTCAACATCTATACTTAGCCTGTGGTGAGACCTCTTTGCAGCTAGAGGCTCGTATATGTTATTTCTTTCAGATTCAGTTGCTTTCGTTCAGTTTGGGTAGTCATAGCCTATTAAGTACTCATTCTCTAGTCATGCTTAGTAGCGGGTTCATAGACTTATAGACAGTGTTTGGTATTCCTTTCAGATTATCAACTTTTCTAGTTGATTTGTTTTATTATACTTCACATGAATTCAGTGGTTAGGTTTACTTCTAGCCTTTTTTATTGTTTAAGTCTTTCGTTGAGCAAAGTAGTCAGGCCAAGTGGTTTGATCGGGGACCAGCAATGGTTCTTGAGTGTCGGCCACGTCTAGGGTATAGACTCGGGCGTGACAAACTTGGTATCAGAGCACAGAGTTCAAGCATCCTAGGGTGTTATGAAGTCGTGTCTAGTAGAGTCCTTATTATTGGTGTGAAATGCTCCACATAAATAATGAGGATGCTACAGTCATTAGGAAGTGTTGACCTTCTTTTGTATTCCATTCTGTGCTTTAGAGTTTAACTCTAATTAAATCCCTCCTAACTCGTGCATTCATATATTGTTTTTAGATCATGCCTCCTAGAAGAGCAATTGGACGTCCTGCACAAGCTAGGGGTAGAGGACGCCCTGCTAGACAGAATGTGAATCAGGCTGAACCACAAGTTCTTGAGGGGCCAAGAGGCCCAACTATGCCTACCAAGCAACCATCGCAGGCTGATATCTCTAATGTTGCTCAGATAGACCATTTAGACTCTAGCTCAGGCGATGACAACACCAGGGGTTCGAAAAAGAGTAAGCAGACAGGATGCTCCCGACACTTCTAGGATTCACGAGTTCTTAAGGATGAACCCACCAGAGTTCACGGGGTAAGCACAGAATGAGGATCCAGAAAACTTTATTTATGAATTGCAGAAAGTGTTCTAGGTTATGCACGTGGCTGATACAGGGTGTGTGGAGTTAGCTACTTACTAGCTTAAGAGGGTGGCAAGAGTATGGTATGATCGATAGAAAAAGAATAGGGGAGAAAGTGCACCACTCTTAAGTTGGGTTGTGTTTAAGAAGGCCTTTTTGGGTCGTTTCTTCCCGTGAGAGCTAAGGGAAGAGAAAGTAAGAGAATTTCTAAACTTGAAGCAGGAGTCTATGAGTGTGCATGAGTACAACCTTAACTTTACTCAACTATCCAGCTATGCCCCTGTTATGGTAGCCAATATGAAGAGCAGGATGAGTTTGTTCATGGTTGGGCTCTCCCGAATAACTAACAAAGAGGGCAGAGTAGCTATGCTAATAGAAGACATGGATACATCTAGACTAATGGCATACGTGCAACAGGTTGAGGAGGAGAAGTTGAAGGACAGGGAGGAGTTTCGTAATAAGAGGGATAAGACATCCAGTCAGGAGATAGGGAAGAGAAAGATAGGAAATAGGAGTCGCCCAATATTTCATTCATGGTCATTTGGGCCAGCTCCATAATTTTCCAGTGCACCTGCACCAAAGGTTCGATATGAACAAAGGTCCCAGAATTTTAGAGCCTAAGGCACCCAATCATAAGGGAGTGTGGCTCAAGGATCTTCTCGCCATCTATTGTGTGGCAAGTGTGTAAGTTCCATCCTAGAGAGCTTTTTTGTGGGTACTAATAGTTGCTTTAGGTGTGGACAGATGGGTCACTTCCTGAAGGAGTGCCCGATGGGAAGACATAATCATGGAGGCCATAGGGATCAGTCATCTTTGTCAGCACCAGCGGGTAAGGTGACTTCTTGGTTTACTTCTTTAGCAGCAAGTGGAGGTGCAAATCATCTATATGCTATGGCCAACTACCAAGATCAAGAGAATTCTCAAGACGTAGTCACAGGTATGCTTAAAGTCTTTGATCAAATTGTTTATGCATTACTAGACCCAGGTGCTACTTTATTTTTGTGACTCCTTACATAGCTATGAAGTTTGAAATCAGCCCTGAGCATCTTCTTGAGCCCTTTAGTGTATCCACTCCTGTGGGTGAGCCTATTATAGCTCAAAGAGTCTATAGAGATTATCTTGTCTCAATCTACCATAAAGACATTTTAGCTGATCTAGTCGAGTTAGTCATGGTCGACTTCGATGTTATCCTAGTCATGGACTGGCTTCATGCTTGCTATGCTTCCATTGATTGTAGAACCAGATTTGTAAAGTTTCAGTTTCCAAATGTGCCAGTCTTAGAGTGGAAGGGTAGTTCAGTATTCCTAGGGGTCGTTTTATCTCATACCTTAAGGCTAGAAAGTTAATCTCCAAGGGGTGTATTTACTATATATTCAAAGTCAGAGATTCCGGCATTGAGACACCATCTCGCCAATCTGTCCTTGTTGTACATGAAATTATGAACTCTTTCCTGACTATCTACCTAGAGTCCCTCTTGATAGGGCGATGGACTTTGGGATAGATGTCCTTCCAACTACCCAGCCTATATAAATTCCACCATATAGAATGGCCCCAACAGAATTAAAAGAGTTAAAGGAGCAGTTAAAAGATCTTCAGGAAAAATGTTTCATTAGACCTAGTGTCTCACCTTGGGGTGCCTCAGTCCTTTCGTGCGAAAGAAGGATGTTTCCCTTAGAATGTGTATAGACTACCGTCAGTTTAGCAAGCTCACTATAACGAACAAATATCCCCTTCCTAGAATTGATGACCTGTTTGACCAACTTCGGGGTGCTGCTTGTTTCTCTAAAATGGATCTCAGATCCAGTTATCATCAGTTGAAAGTCAGAGAAAGTGGCATCCCAAAGACAGCTTTCAAAACTTGATATGGACACTATGTATTTTTGGTCATGTCATTTGGCCTGACTAATGCCCCTGCAGCTTTCATGGACCTTATAAATCAAGTATTAAGGTAGTACCTAGATATATTTGTCATTGTGTTCATTGATGACATCCTAATCTACTCCAAAAGTGAGGAGGAACATGCTGACCATCTTAGCATTGTCCTCCGGACCGTTAAAGACAATCAGTTGTATGCTAATTTTTCCAAATGTGAAATTTGGTTAGCATCTATGGCGTTTCTAGGCCATACTGTATCCGGAGAAGGTATTAGAGTTGATTCCCAAAAGATTGAGGCAGTGAAGAACTAGCCATTACCCACAACTCCAACAGAGATAAGAAGTTTCTTGGGTTTGGCTGGTTATTATAGGCACTTTTGTAGAAGGTTTCTCATCTATATCAGCTCCCTTGACCAAGTTAACCCAGAGAAAGTTAAATTCCAAGTCAGAGGCTTGTGAGAAGAGTTTTCAAGAGTTGAAAACTAGGCTGACTACAGCTTCGGTTTTGTCCCTACCAGAAGGAATAGATGGCTTTGTTGTATGCTGGATACTTCCAGAGTTGGCTTGAGTTGTGTACTAATGCAGAAAAGGCAAAGTAATAGCATATGCCTCCAAACAGCTTAAGACTCATGGGAAGAACTATCCAACTTATGATCTTGAGCTTGCTGCGGTGGTTTTGCTCTTAAAATTTGGAGACACTATCTCTATGGTGGGCATGTGGATGTGTTCAACAACCACAAGAGTTTGCAATATATATTCAGTCAGAAGGAGTTGAACCTGAGGCAGAAGAGATAGTTAGAATTGCTGAAAGACTACGATATGAGCATCTTTTATCACCTAGATAAAGCTAATATAGTTATTGATGCTCTTAGTAGGGTATCCATGGAGAGCACTGCTCATATTGAGGATGAGAAGAGGAGTTTCCCAAAGTAGTGCATAGGCTCACACGTTTAGGGGTCTATCTTGCTGATACAGATGAGGAAGGTGTAGTTGTTCTAAATGGGGTTGAGTCTTCATTAGTTGTAGAGGTGAAAGAAAAGCAAGATTGGGATTCCATTCTTCTCCAACTGAAATAAGATGTCCAAAAGCAGAAAGTATTAGTTCTTGCAAAAAGAGGAGATCATGTGCTAAGGTATCAAGATAGATTTTGTATTCCCATTATGGATGGCCTTCGAGATAGAATAATGGCAGAAGTCCATGGTACCAAATACTCTATTCATACAGGCTCCACAAAGATGCACAAAGATTTACGTGATATATATTGGTGGAGTGGGATGAAAAGAGACATTGCCGAGTTTGTGTCGAGGTGCCCAAATTGCCAACAAGTCAAGGTAGAACATTAGAGGCCTTGTGGTGTGGCTCAGAATATAGACATCCTGAGTGGAAGTGGGAGATGATTAACATGGATTTTGTAACTAGGTTACCGCGGTATCGCAGACATCATGATTCCATCTGGGTAATAATAGACAGAATGAACAAATCAACTCATTTTCTACCAGTAAAAACAACCGAGGCTACAGAGGATTATGCCAGGCTATACATCCAAGAAATTGTAAGATTGCATGGAGTTCCTTTATCCATTATTTCAGACAGAGGAGCCCAGTTCATAGCATAGTTTTGGAAGTCCTTTCACAAAGGCTTGGCACAAAGGTTAATCTTAGTACAGCTTTCCATCCTCAAAAAGAAAAGTAGGCAGAACGAACCATATAGACTCCGGAGGACATGTTGAGGGCATATTTCATAGAATTCAAAGGTAGCTAGGATGATTACCTACCATTGATTGAGTTTTCTTATAATAACAGTTTCCAAGCTAGCATACAGATGGCTCCATATGAGGCCCTTTCTGGGCGGAGATGTAGATCGCCTACTAGTTGGTTTGAGGCTGGTAAAGCTAGGTTGATAGGGCCTGACTTGGTTTACCAAGCCATGGAGAAGGTGAAAATCATCCAGGAGAGGTTGAAAACCGCACAAAGCTGCCAAAAATCGTATATCGATGTTAGGAGGGGAGACTTGGAGTTTGAGGTATATGATTGGGTATACTTAAAAGTTTCATCTATGAAGGGTGTCTTGAGATTTGGAAGGAAAGGAAAGTTGAGTCCACGGTATATTGGTCCTTATCAGATTGTGAGAAGAATAGGTAATGTTGCATATAAGTTGGAATTACCAACAGAGCTAGGTGTTATACATTTGGTATTCCATGTCTCTATGCTTAAGAAATGCTTAGGAGATCCCTTCCTAGTAGTTCCTGTTGAGAGTGTTAGGATTAAAGATAGTTTTTCCTATGAAGAGATTCCGGTTCAAATTCTTGACCTCCAAGTTCGTAAGTTGTGAACCAAAGAGATTTCTTCGATTAAAGTGATATGGAGAAATCAACTCATTGAGGAAGCTACATGGGGAGCAAAGGAAGATATGAAAGCAAAATATCCGCACTTGTTTGTGGCCCCCAATGAGGATTGTAAAGGTAAATTTCCACTCTCGATGTTGAAGATTTGCATTTGTTTTAGTTTGAGTAACCTTGTATGCTTTGAGTTAATTCATAACATCGTTATCATTCGAGGACGAATGATCCCAGGGGGAGATATTATTACACCCGATGAAATTATCAAAGTAACCCTAGAAGGGAGATGTGCGCATGACACGTCTTCCCATGCTTCATTTATGAATTTGAGACTAAATTTGCTATCAACAACAAAACTTGAGTGGGAAAATGGCCTCGTTCAAATTTTAGAGCAACCAAATCAAAAATAATTTTTTGATCCAAAAATCAGAACAGGGTGAGTATGCGTCACGGCCATGACGCGCCCTAGTCGTGGACCCATACTTATATTTTTTTAAAATTTTTTCGACAGGGATTGAAAAACTTATTCGGGAATATTTTGAAAGAAAATACATTGGTACGTGCCAGGTTCACGAAGCGGACCTGGGCCCCCCGAAAGTTCAAAAATTTTAAAATTTTTTGAGAAGCATTCTAGACATTTCCCCGCCTATCCTAGACCAATAGCCTGTCATTTTGAAGTCGTTTTCACCCTAAAATTCTATAATATATGAAGTCCTTTTGAAGAAAAAGGGGTTTCCCCGCCTATCCTAGACCAATACCCTATCATTTTGAAGTCGTTTTCATCCTAAAATTCAATACCCTGTCGTTTGAAGTCGTTTTAACCCTGTCGTTTTCCCCCCGAAAGTTCAAAAATTTTAAAATTTTTTGAGAAGCATTCTAGACATTTCCCTGCCTATCCTAGACCAATACCCTATCGTTGTTAAGTCGTTTTCACCCTAAAATTCTATAATATATGCAATTCCTTTCACTTTTTCACAAACATCATTTAGAAACAACGGTTAGGAAAAGAAAAGGGGTTAGAGATTGGCAAAGGTTATGCAAATTTTCAAGAAAACTCGTGTCCAGGTATGTAAGGCCATCTAAAAATCCTATTTTTGAAGTTATTCCTTGTTCTTAGAACGAAATCTAGCCAAGGACCAAGTCAATTCATTCCTGTGAAGTACTGTGATATACTAAGGTTTTCTCATGTATATTTTCCTGAAATTACTATTCTTATTCTTAGAATTTCATTGTTGATCATGTTTCTTTAAGTCATGAAGTTCATTACAGTTACAAGAATCTTGATTGAGTTGAGAATTATTTCCCTAGCACGTTTTACTTGCATTGAAGAATGATTAGCTGACTGCAAATACTTAACCATGCTTATTTACAGAAGATAACAGATTTTCTTGAGATTAATAAGTTATGAAATAAGTTCAGAAAAGGTAGTTTAAAGAAAACATATAGAACTAAGGCTCCAAACAGTATGTTTTCAGTTTACCCCTAAAGTGGGATATTTTTACAGCTATTGAGCACAGTGCATATTGTAGGAGTCGTATTGAGAATCGAGATGGGTATGAGTACAATAACTCCAACCGCAGAAACTACGTAGCTATGTTAGGATAGGATTTACAACTCCTCTTATGTCACTGAGATGACCCAGTTTATACGGATCCATAGTGCTTCATGCCTTACCCCAGCAAAGTATGGGATATCCATGGTAATGTTGGTAAATCGTGGGTAAATATGTTGTATTATCACGAAGCACATAGTGATGGTTGTTGGTTAGAGAACATCCCCAAGTTATAGTATACAATATTTTCAGACACAGACAGAGTTACATCTATTTTACACATTAAATCAGATACTTTGTTATAATGCTTTACTTATGTTTTTACTTTATTTCTACATTAAAGTATGTGACTTGAGCCTATTATCTTGAGTTTTCCTATTTTGGCTCTTTTTGATATCATACATTCCACATACTGATGTCCTTTGCGCCTGCATCATTTTACGATGCAGACACAGGTGACAAGGCTCCTTAGTAGGCATATCCTGGGTGATTCAGCATCTATACTTAGCCAGTGGTGAGACCGCTTTACTGCCAAAGACTCATATATATTATTTCTTTCAGCTTCAGTTGCTTTCGTTTAGTTTGGGTTAGTCGTGACATGTTACGGTACTCATTCTCTAGTCATTCTTAGTAGAGGTTTCATAGACTGATAGAGAGTATTTGGTATTCCTTTTAGATCGTCGACTTTTTTCTAGATGATTCGTTTTATTATACATCAGACATGAATTTAGTGGTTAGGTTTACTTCTAGCCTTTCTTATTGTTTAAGTCTTTGGCTGAGCAAACTAGCCAGTCCAAGTGGTTCGCTTGGGGACTAGCAATGGTTCCTGAGTGTCGGACATATCCAGGGTGAAGACTCGAGGGATAACATGATTGGACTTAAAGGAATATTGCATGAGGAAGGAATTATGGTTGCAGGAACTACCAAATGGCAAACTTATGAAGTCCAGAGCTAGTTTTTCCTTCACAATGGATGAGAAACATGAAATAGGTGTGTAGGTGAAAATTTTGAGGATCCCAAAAGGATATGCTTCAAACTAAGACTAGCAGGCAGATTTGAATGAAGGGAAGTTGATAGGTATGAAAAGTCATGACTTTTATGTATTCAAGAAAACTTTGATTCCTATCACTTTTCATAATTTACTTGAAAGGATATGAAAGCTCATTACAGAGATAAGTTTTTTTTAAAAAAGATTTATGTTTTGGTTAGTTATTTGGTAGTTTTGATAGGATGGAGGAAAATATTCCTATTATTATTACAAAGCTGGAGAAAGTCTTTCCATGTGGCTTCTTCGATGTGATGGAGCATCTTCTAGTCCATCTTGTGAAAAAAGCCCATCTTGGTGGTCCTGTTCATTCATGGTGGATATATCTATTTGAAACATAATGATTATTCTTATATAAGTAATTAAATCTTTGTTTAATATAATCATTCATTAACATTTTTACATGCTTACATACATATAGAAAAATTGGAGGCTAGAAACGATCAATTAAGCAAAGGGGACAGATTGAAGTGTCAATTGTGCAAGCTCATATTGCCAAAGAAATTGGTGATTTTTACTCCTTTTTACTTTGGGGATAAAGTCCCACATAAGGGTAATAGGCCAATTTGCAATGATGAGGGTGATAGTGATCCTATGTTTCCACCTATTTCGATTTTTAATCAAAGTGGATGAGAATCTAAAAGGTATGGAAGATGAAGCCTCACTAGTATGGAATATCAGTCAGCTACGACCCATATTTTGCTTAATTGTCCCGAAATCCAGCCATATCTTGAGTAAGTGTTAAATTATGATATCAAATTATAAAGTTGAAATTGAGAACTTACTCAAAAAAATGTATTTGTCAATAACAGCTTGTTTGTAAACACATGGGGCAACAAAGCCATATATACAAGATTTTCAACATGGTTAAAGAGTTATGTAAGTGTGAAAGTTTAAGCATATTGAATCGATAAGTATAACATATTCATTTTATACCTAATTGTATTATCTTGAATATAATCTGTAGGTCTATGATAAATACTCAAACATCAAACTTTCACCATTTGTGAGAGAGATCACACTCGGGACTGATTCTTAAGTTCATACACTCCATAAGTACTGTGTGAATGACTTTGAGGAAGTTTTTATGTAAAAGAAAACCAATAACAATGGTATGTATGTTCAAGGTGATGTCGACGGTAATGGCCATACTATTGAATATTTTGGTGTCATTCAAGAGATTGTTTAACTAAGATATTCAGGCTAACCTAAGAAAAAGATCATATTATTTCGATGTAAGTAGTTTGATCTATCACAAAGAGGCACAAGGGTGGACCAACAACATAACATTATTGAAGTTAAACACACCATACAATACGCAAGTTATGACCCTTTTATCATTGCGCAAAATACTAAGCAAGTCTATTATGCTCCATATCCATTGTGTAGAGATAAGGATGATTGGTGGGTTGTTATTAAGACAAAGCCTGTGGGAAGAATAGAACTTGAGAATGTGTTAGATGTAGCATACCAAAATGATCTTGCACTTGTTCAATAACTAGTTGATATTGACTTGAAAACTACACGAGAACATCCTCAGCACATACTAGAAGAGGTTTCTGATGATGACCTTGTAATACCAAACATTGAGGAAGAAGTAAACGAGGAATATGAATCAGGAGGAGGAATTAAAGGAAAATGAATATGAAACAACTGAGGAGGAAGAATGGGTGGATGATGAAAATGAAAGAAGCGAGGAATAGAGCAATACGTTATAACTAGTATGTACATTATTTACTATGCTAACATTAAATATTTTTTATATATCAAATTATTACTTTACATACAGATGTCATCTGGTGATGATGGTGATAGACCTCGAGATCATCTCGGGACAAACAGTTCTAGTAGGAGCATGAAGAAAAAGACTAGGACACCTATTGATCCTGTGGATATTCTAGGACATATTTCCTCTACCCCGAATCTCCACAGCCATGTAGCTACTTCTCCTACCATTAAGGTTGTACCATTTGGGACCATGAATCCTATGACTTACCATAGTTAGTTTCGGAGACCATACGACGCTTCTTCTTCATCATAGCCTAGGTTCACTTTATATGACCAGACCACCCAGTGATTGTTCCACGACCTCACGTATTATCATCTTTGGTACTCCATCTCCCAGTGTTTAGTTTCCCTCATCTCAGTCTCCTCACCTATCATTCCTCAGACATAGAGATTCCAGTGCTGAGGTTGTTACTCTTCCATTGACTCAGCATTATATGCATCCTTCGGCATCAGCTTCACCTGCTTCTGGTGGTGCTCCCGAGGCATCACCGTATGTCACAAGGTTAGCTCCTGGCTAGCGAGACAGGCTTGGGAGAGTTTTGATAGTGCCTGATAGAGGCTCATAAGTTTGTTATTCTATTTTTTTTTTTCTATATTACTAAAATATTCATGAACTAATATGTTTATTATATGCCTTGCAGGTGGTATCCATCATAGGATGCTGCCAAGACCCTACAGGAGAGTGTTAGGAGGTTATTTAATAAGCCCTATCACTGTTGGAGAAGATTCCAAATAAAATTCGTCAAGCGATGTTTAATGAGTTTAAGGTATATAAGTTCACATTTTTGTTTTAAGTTAAGTTTATTATTTATAGTATACTTTATCTAACTAATTCTCTAACACTTTTCTTCTTATTTTTTTAGAGTATATGTACTTGGGACAAAAAGAACAATATGGTCATTGAGAGTGAGCTCCAGACTATCTAGCTGGCTCAAGAAATCATGGAATGATGGAAAGTCCCGGCGTTGGTTGCAGCCACACATATAGGAAGAGTTACATCAGTATTGGGACACCAACGAATTTAAAGCTTTGTCTGACCAAGCAAAAAAGACTAGAGGGAGTCTGAAGGGTGGAATATTATATACTGGAGGTGCAAAGAGTGTTGGGACTAATTTGAGCGAGATGGTAAGATTTTTAAATTTAAAGTTTAAATTCATAATCTTAAATACATTATTTGATAAAATGTTATTTCATTGATTATATTATTAGTTATTTTTGGGAGCAAGAAATGAGACGTGTTCCATTTCGACATGAGGTTTTTAAGAAAACTCATGTCAGAAAGAAGGATGATGAGTCAGATTCGGAAGTGTGGGTCGAACAGAGGGCCAAACAAGCCTACGTAAGCTTCTTAACTCTTATATATATAACACTGAATTATTTTTCTACGAGCGATACGTTCGTGATCTTAGAGATGATGTCCAACTTACGCCTGAACTGTCCAATCAAATTTGGATTAAGAAAGTAGTTGGCGGGAGCCACAAAGGCCATATTTTTGGGATGGGCTCTAGGAATGACATACGACGACTCCAATCAGGTTTAGAAGGCATTGGAATGTCGAGTCAAGCGAAGGCCCTTGAGCGGGTTCAGTTGGCTGCCATGTCTCAGAAAACAGAACAACTGTCACAGCCCGACCCCGGGACCGTGACTAGTGCCGATTAGGCACTGTTATGAATACAAACCCACGCGACAACATG
>JAOTQR010000007.1:13937150-13983336 GCA_025774065.1 Solanum ossicruentum
TTAACACGAGATTCAAGCACTTTTGAAAATTGGCGCTAATTTGACCAAACTATTATCATGTTTCATTTGCATTGTGCTAGTATTGTAAGGTGTGGGGTATTATAGGTATCATGGGTGAAAGGAACCAATGAAAGAAACCCACATACCTTGCTTTGGAGATGAGCTTGATGAAGATAGGAGATGGAGACTTGAAGCTTGAGTGCAATCCTTAAGATCCGGAAAAGGTTTTGAGAGTTGAGTTTAGGAGTAAAATATTTGGCTAAGTGTTTGAATGAGTATTGGAGAATGGTTAAAATGATATGAGGGTGAAAAATATCTAAGTATAGGTATTTTCACATTTCGAAACACTTAGGTCCAAGACTTAAAAGTCTTGGACCGAAGTCAAAAATCTACACTAGTTTTAACACTGGTGCGAGTCGCAGAATGGGTGTATAAGCCCCACTGAAAATTGCATTTTGGGAAAATCGAAATTGCTAATCGTTTGTTCTTAAATTTGGGTTAAACCTATTTTCCACTCAAAATGACCCCGTGAACAAGAATATAAAGTCGGATTTTCGATATCACCACATGGATTTTGAGATATATGGAAATTATGATTCCGAAAACTTTCAAGGCATATTTTTGGGCACTTTTTGGGGTCATTACAGTTTAGCTATGAATACATTACCACGTAGGGGGGGGGGTGCAAAGACATCTTGTGTTTGTTACTTGTGATGTGGACACCATATCAATTAGCTCTCAAAATTTATCAATGTTTCATGATAAAATTATCTTTATAAGCTCCATTTTCAATTGTTTCAACTCTTTAATCTATTTTTCTTGACCTTGATTAGAACCTCTTGATGAATTCTCATTCATGATAGCCAATATTTCCAAGTTGTAATCCCTTTCATCCGACAATATTAACTTCCAAAACTATTCATTAGAAGCAGAAATATTTGTAAACTGAAAAATTAAAGCAAACACAAGGAGGTATACCTTGAATCAAACTGAAATTTAAAGCAATTATAACTTAAACGACATTGATACACTTATAAAATAAATGAATCAGAAACATATTATAAAATATACCTTGCGAGTTGTCATACTAAACATGAGCTTCTCCACTTTCGCTTGCCTTGTGGCTTCATAAATCACTTTCCACCTTAGTACTCTAGGAATTGCATCTTTTGATATACGAATGACAATACTTTCATAAACAAAGGAACAACACTCGTATATCCATGTGTTGCAGAGCTAGTGGAAAACCACCTAATTGATAATATTGCGTACTAATATTAAGGCTACCTAATACTATCCAATAATGCATGAAAAATATCAATACCCCAAGGATATTCATTAAACAATCCAAACTCAACCAAATAAAATTATTTCTTAGGAACAAGTTGTTCACTATTCTCGTAAGAGAATAAAAATTCTTCAATAAAGAACAACACAACAAATTTAACAGCATGAGGGTTGTCAACCCATTATGAACACTAAAAAATATTTCGAACAAGAATTTTCTTAATAACTTGTTCTCCAACAAAGTACTCCACCATGAACTCCGAAGGGACTTCAGGATCATAAACGACATCAGAAGAACCAACACACCTTAACCCACTAACAATACCAAATTTTCTTAAGTCAAAAAACAGCTTCTCTCCATTGACTTCAATACCAAAAACATCTTTGGGTGTAAGATTTAACTCCTTCTCAACTAAACAATGTATAAGTTGTAATTGAGTATTCACTTTGGGCATATCAACAAAACAATCAAACACATGTATGCCGAAAAGTGTCAAACTGATCAGGAGACAACTTAGCTTTAATTGTATCGATAACTTCATAGTTTGTGTAAGCCTTCCACCGACTGGTAACATAGTTTTCACCAGGCACCTTCCAAAACTTTCGATTCTGCACTCAAACAGTGTCTCTAATAAATAACAATTCAAAGTGTTTAAAAATCACATAAATAACAAAAAAAGAAATAAAACTATGTCAAAATCATCCATGTTATCAACATCTTTTGAGGGCCGATTCCTCCTCTGTTTTTTCTTGACAGATGAAGCCTTACTTGTTGGCCTTGGAATAGGCAAATCATCCATGAAGTCTTCATCATCATCGACAATTTTTTTTTTGCTTGATGTCAATATCTATTTTCCTCTTGTTAGATTTCAAACACACATTGCTAACACGTTTTTTTCAACACTTTTTTTGTTTTATTTTTTTGTTGAACTTCAGAATCACTTTTTGTCCCTTTATCAAATGACAGATTATCTGTAGGTTTAGAATTCCTGAATCGGAAGACGACACATCACTGTTCAAACCACCACCAGAATTACTACTAACAACATTCACAACACTAACATTCCTAAGACTTTTTCTTTTAGCTTTCATAGCGGGGGTTTTCTAATCTGTATTAAGATCAACAATAGATTTGATTGAACTTGAACCCTCAACTGAATGAGAGTTTTGAATTCTAGCACTCCTTCTAGGTGTTGATGTCTCATTCATCACATAAGAGTTTAGCTGTAAAATCATGAAAACAACACAAAATTCTCAACAAATATTGAAGGGTTTTAAACAAAACAATATCGTAAATAAGAGAAAATAATACGAAATATAAAAAATTCGTACTAATGTGAGATTTAACAAGTTTAAGTATACAAACCACAACGAAAATTCTTTTTTTAAAAAAAAAATCAAAAAAAAAAGTCGCTAGAAGGAAAAACATAAATCAAACAAATAGTGAAAAACTTTGTTTACAATGGTAGAGAATTACCTACCGTGAAGAGCCTCTAATTATGTTTGATCGAAGAAGGAGGAGAGAAAACACTTTTTCTTCGTGTTTCTAGACTAACCAGAGAAAGAATGACTTAGAGAAGAAATTTGTTTTTTGTTTGGCACAAAATGACGGGATTACAAAGTCTCTACTACCCCTACCCTACATATTTTGTTATTAATTTAATAATTATGCTATAAACCATAATTAATAATAAGTAACATTAAAAAGTACAGCAATAATAATAAAATATATCAATTATATAAAAATTCCTTTTAATTAATACATCCTAACCAAATGGGCTCTGATTGGGGACATAATTGGAAAAATGTCCTAAACCTATTTGGCCCTAACATTTTGAGGAAAATAACAAAAAGACCAGAGTCACACAACCGTAATTGAACCCCAACTCTATGGACATTTTGAACTTTTCCAGTTCTAATTGGCAAAATGAAAGGAGCGGTGTTTATCTAAAACATCCCTCCAACCGGCTTTTACTCAGTTGACACTTTTCGATTCGTAGAGAAAAGTCCCAGAAATTGTTCTCTCTCTGTTGAATTGCAGAATGTTAGATTCAACAAATGTTTGGATTGCCTTGATAGAAATTAATAACACAACTTCGGGTTTCATGCCTTCTCTTAGGGTTTAGAGTTGACGGCTGGTTGATCAACAACTTGGTACATTTCTTAATCCTCAATCCATTCTTTTACAGTAAATATAAGTTGCACCAACACCCAATTTAAGGACCCAATTTCTTTGAATTTCTGGTTGTATCAATGTAATGAAATTGAATGCATCTAAATTTCTTGAGGTCTTGGAAGCAGTTATTCTGAAAATTTCTATCTCTGGCGTGTTCTTATATATGTTTATTTAGTCCTTTGCATTACACAAGTATTCTGATGTGAAATTACTTGTTTACCAGGATTGCTTCTGATTTTGGCCATCTTACCATGGCTAATAATTCTCATTTCACTGGCATGCAGGTATCCCTTCCAGAAGAATGTTTTCTTCTTTTATTTATAAGTTAGTAAACGTCATCTTTATTAGAATATTCTATGCTTTTTCCGGTATTTATACATCAAATACTCTGGTATCTCATCAAATCTGGGTTAGTTATATTAATCTTTTACATGTATGCTGGAATTTTCCTCATGTCAATGAATTCATTACTTTATCAAAAGGCTTCTTCCAAGGCGTAGTACTTCTCTGAATGATTATGCAATCACTGTCATTCATATGTGTGTTGTCATAATACCAAATATTATAGGCTTACACTAATTTGTTTGAGATCTATTAGGAGAACAGCTGTTCTTGGCTTAGTCATGTTCAATTATGCATGTTCTGTTGGTAGAGTCTTTCATCATGCTTATATATGCCTAGACAATATACATAACAGGAAGTACATACTTGTAAAATCTCCGTGAGTGTTACCCCAATTTGTTTGTATCTTACATGTGTTTACCATTGAAATCAAAGTAGGAACAAATTTGAGCCCAATAAAATATTCATTGCTCTGTATGCTTGCTGTGATAGCCCTTAAGAGAACAAAGAGGTGATGTGGTTGTCAGTCTCCTCTGTTTGCTTCGGCGGTGGACTTTTAGAGAAAGAATGATCTGAAAACTGATGTGTTGGTAAGTAAAAGAACCTGCTGAGATAATCATATGACATGCCCTTTTGGGCTTAGTCTTTTACCGTCAACATTCTTTTGCCTGGTCTTACTTTCTTACATGTTATTCTATATTTAGGTACAGAGTATTTAAAATCTAGTGCTTTTAGTAGTGGCTTTGCGAGCATAGAAAAGTCAAGGATAGCTTCCATGGAGGACTAATATAGCTTGATCTGTTTTCCTTCTGCTTTCTTCTTGATGCGGTCCCCTTTAGGGGCCACCTATGGTTTGACACATTTCAGATTTGAGTTCTGGAGTTGAACGTTCTGAGACTTTCTGGTTGAAAACTACTCATCTTTTTTCATGCTGTTTGCTTTGGGTTGTTACTTTATTTTTTCTGAGTTTGATACTGTAAATGTATCTTGGTCTTTATTCTTGTCAAGAGTAAGTGGCTGATGCATGTTCCTCCTAAAATGGCTAGACAAAAGATTACTTGTTGTTGTAGTCTTGTTGACTACTCTTAAGGAAAGGTTGGGGAGGATGAATAGGTTCTCTAAAATCGTTTTCTTGGAGAGGATAGTTATGGCACTCATCTTCAGAACCTAACAACTTTGATTAAATTTACGAGGATGAAGATAACTAGAGCTTAAGGTCTAGTGACAGTGGCTCCTTTTCCAATCGTTGGATGTTTCTCCTTAAGTTACTTATTGTCCTTTTTAAAATGAAATATGTGATAGCTCATTTTGCATCACTTGCCCATTGGTTTGTTTTCATTTCTTCATCCAGCTGATGATGCTTTCCCCTGTGCAGAAGTTGATACATCTTTTATGTTTAGACGAGAGTGAGGTGGATGATGTATGTAATCTTTGTAGAGTTTTAGATTTTGTTTCTAAATTTTGAAAAAATATGATTGAATAGTGTTTGTTTATCAAACTGACCCATTATTTCAACTTCGAAGTTGGCAAAACTTCAGTTATGTTTCCATTTTCAAACACAACTTCAACTTTCAATACCTTTTTTTTAAGAATTTAATTTCAAATACACACGCGCGCGCACACACATATTCAAATATGAATCAATTCATCTTTCTCGATAAATACCAATCAATTCACGTCCAAATACCTACTCAGAGTGTTGCTCTTTTCCCTTACCAATTCTCAGTGTTAGTTTTTTTTGGTAGGTTTTGGCATAAGTGGAAAGATTCAGTACTCTGCAATAACCTGGGAAGGACAATCAGAGCCGTTAAGGGCTGATTTAGATTTTAGGCTCTGTGGAGTATAAGGAAGTAGTTGGCTTGGATAGGTATCCCGTGTCCGCTGGATAGTGGGTGGCATGGGATGATAATACATCAGATGTCTATCAAAAAGTAATCCCACCTTTTGCAGAATAACAACTCCAACTTAATAAACTACTATTGAGTTGCATATTAACTAGGTTAGCTGAAGTCTCACTAATATATTTTGTGGTTGTCTAGTTTGACAAAAATTTTGCGTTAAGAAGATGTGTTTCTTTACATCCGAAAAGAAAAGATACTTGGGCCATCATAAGCTGTTGAACCGAAGCCATTAGGTAAAGATGCGTATCATTTTGTGTATTCTCATCTAACATTGTGATAGATCATCTATTTTCTAGACCTCATTATTCTCATTTAAAGCTTTGGATTGATTAGATGAAGTCATGAAGAAAAGGTTTTCAAGTTACTATTTGGTTTGACCCTCAAATTCTGGTCTTGTCCTTCAAATTAATTTAGGGAGTTGTGCATGGATACATTTCGACGTTGCTGCATTGATTAGAAAATCAATTAAATATTATTTGAAAGTAGCTATTTTCTTATTTCATCTGATCTTCCTTGCATGGATATTGGTTGAGAAGCCTCCTATACCTCCTCTGGCTGGTCCCCATCAGGGTGTTATTCCATCCATGTCGCTGCAGGTAATGTTGTGGAGGATGCGGGAGGGGGTATAAATGGCTTTTGAGTTCTTGAATCACTATGATAACTATTTTCCCCACAATTTTAGCAGTTCCAGCCTATGCTTCCACCTCAGCAGGCACAACCATATGTTTCCGGGTCATCTCAGCAATTTCAGCCACTTGGACATGCAAATGTTGTGATGCCTCCTCAACCTTCACAAATCCAATTTCCTCAGCCTATGCAACAGGTTGCTGGTAGACCTGTAGTAGGAGGGCATAGTATGCCTCAGGGACCACCTGTTCCCCATGATTTTCAGCGTAACCCTCCGATGTCAAATAACCACATACCTGGTTCCGGTGGCCCAAGTTTGCCTCTATCTTCTTCATATAATGTAAGACCTGGAGAAGATCTTTTTTGGTTATTGTTAAGTCGGTTTTCGATGTTCCATTCATCATAGTAATGAAATTCATCATTTGTATTACCATCTTCATCTTGTGGGTAATAGCAGGTAAGTGCAGATTCTTCAAGCTCCCAGTATCAAACACGGATACATGATCACAGGTTTACATCAGGGGTACAGCCCTGGATGCCAACAAGTAATCATAATGTGAATTCTGGGACAATCGTGCAGAATGCTGGAGAACTCGCAGCTCCTTTGGTTGTTCCAGTGAGAATTCAATGCATTTTATTGTACCCATTTTGCTTAAATATTGTTGAGATGTGTTATAGGATTTGTAAGTTGAAGGTGAAAGGTTTTTTATTTTTTTGGGTTTCAGGAAGCAAATTACGGGGTTGACTCTGTTGAGACTACTCCGTCAGATTGGATTGAGCATACTTCTCGAAATGGGAAAAAGTATGTGATTCCCCTTTTTGACTTCTGAGGAACTAACTTGCTAAGGTTAATGGGCGTGTGTTGTCTGAGAGAGTCAACATTTGAATTCTATGATGGTGACATTTGAATTCTTGCAATCTTTTATAAGCAAATTAAGATTCCAATGAACAAAAGATATATACTGTATACAAGAAAAGGAGCTCTGCAAAAATATCACTTTTCATTCAGATACAATCTTTCATACCACTTTGAGTGCTTCAGACAAAAAAAAAAGGGCAATGCCGAATTTGGCTTTTCAGAATCCTTTCTTTTAGATTATATTCACATAAATTACTCATAAGAATAAGACATCCTATACCCTAGAACACACTTAATTGATAGTCTTTAGACCTTTGCTTAATAGTTCAGTTGTTCCGTGAGGAATTCAATCTGGGCAGCTAGACAGAGAGTGGGGGTGTATAAGTGCCTAGAAATATCTATCCCTCTAATAGAAGCTGAAGATGCGTGTTTAGAGCTTTCATCATGCTTTTCAGATCGCCCTGGCAAGTGCCATCCACCCAAAAATTAAATATGCTACTTAGCTCAGATGTATGCTTGTCAGGCAAGTTCACAACAAGTCTGCATGTTTTAACTCTTTAAGATTTCAATTTCTCTCCCAATTGTCCACATTATTGCTAGAAATATAACTTCCCCAAGTTGTATCTCTAAATTTTTTTGTGATTCTGCTGCGACTCCAAATAGGGTTCTTCACATTGCCTAACATATCCCAACTGATATCTCTCATAATCAACATCTTGTTCCATGGCTTTGCTGTAGTATAACTTTGAATTAGTAATGTTTGGTCAAATGCGTACAACAATTGTCTTATGCCTGAATGCTTCTGTACTGTCACCTTTTAACATCTCCAGTATACGGGTTGTACACCAAAAAGAAGAAAATCCGTAGAGATATATGGTTCTTCTTAGAGACATCTAATCGCTATACAAATTGGATTCTTGTGGGTGCACCAAACAGAGATTAGAAATAAGAGGCTATTCTTCAAATATACGAAATCACTTTCTATCCATTCAGAAACTTTCATATTTCTGTCCTTCCAAAGGAACAACATAAGAGTAAGTGGAGCAACATCTTACGCCCTTTGTCTTCTCTTTGTTCTTCAGAAGTGCAACTCATTAGCTTCACTGCTTGATATCCTTCATTGGAAGCTGAACCATTTCAAAGTCCCCCAAAGATGCTACCTGACAATGCACAAAGCAATAATCTGTCTTTGCATGAAGTTTTATACATAAAACACCAAAACGGACATATGTAATCCTCATTCTATTTTCCCCTGTTTAGATCACTCTTGCTGCCAACCAGGCCAAAAGTACACCTTTCTTGGTGCTCCAGCGATCCAAACTGACGTACGTGGAGGTTGGCTATTTTCTAACCAAAAGCTTATGGTAACAAGTAATACGACTTAACTGGGAACCTCCTATTGCTCCCAACCCCATCTCCATGAGTCCTGCTCGACAACAGATGTGTTGACCTTGTAGAGCAATTCTACTAGGCTTTTAGGTTTTGCTATGTTCCTAATTTGAAGCTGTTCCTCCTATACTTTGAGTCCCAATGAATTCGATCATGCATCCTTACACGTTCTGTCATTTCTTTTTGTATATGTTTGGGAATGTGAGCCTCAAAATACGCTTTTCACACCACTTGTGTCCCAAAAATTTGTCCCTAGTTCCATACCCAAGCTAAATGTGATTTGTCCGCTGAATTCGTCCATTTCCTTCTTAATATATCTCTGCATACAACATTCAAAAGAAAAGATGTTTTAGATCCCCTTCCACCATTTCATGTTTTTCTGCTATCACTCTCCTTGATCATGTTCTTCAATCTCAAATCTCTATATCCATTTTCATTGAGCGCTTTATAGAAAACACAAAGATGTGTCTGTGAGGCCTCCCATTTCTTTGGTGCCATAACTGTCTCCTATCTAATTAAGTAAAGCTTCCTAGCCCTGTTTGTTGACTCCCACAGGTCCTTTGAAGTCTCCCTGATTTACATGTAATACTAACCAGTGATTGTGGCGGTAACATGAAGCATGTAGGAATGGTCGACGAAGTATTCTTTAGTCATTCTTCCTTCCAACAAACAGCTCTTCCGCCATCCATCTAATTTCTTTCTACCCGTTCAATTTTCAGATTTCACCTTTTTTTGGTCCTTGTTAGACGGCACAGGCCCCAAGGCATGTATTGGGTATAGCTCCAAATCAATATCCTTCATTGCACCGTCCACTCAGATGGTCTCAGACTATGGGGTTAATCTTCAGATGGTATAATAAACATGTCTCAAGTTTTCCAATAGGTTAATATCTGCATGACAAACTCTGATGTCTTGTTTATGAACAAGTGATGGGTGAGTTGCTCTCCCATCACTGTCAGAAGTCCCTCAACTATCCACCTGTAGTGCTTTGTTCATCATTCTGCTTCCATTAGCACTGGAAATAATAGGTCCCTCTGTTTCAGTTCTCTTCTTTGGGAAGAACATCTCATGGGCTGCCATTCACTGCTACCTAATTCTACTTGACTGTTGATCAGCAGAACTGATAACCCTATATCTCTACCATCATTCATCTTTTACATGTGGCTTCGTGCTAGTAGACACAAGGCATTGCTAATTTCAGAAGAATCACTAGGTCAATCATGGTCGCTGATGTTATTATATTTTCTTTGGCTTTATTAATTCAGCTACTTAGTCACTTCCTTATGATTGTTGAATTGATTTTTAGATACTATTATAATAGAAGGACAAAGATATCTAGCTGGGAGAAACCTCTGGAGCTGATGACAGAAATGGAGGTGAGGTCGCTTGGCATCTAGATTTTTGTTTTTTCTCAGATAATTATGGTTAGTTTTATCCAGTTTCCTTTACTTACCAATAAAAAAAACTGTACCCAATTCTTTTTGTATGAAGCTCCGTAGAATCACCTTATTTTCCCTAAACATTTGTGATTTCTGTTCAAAGTTGGGTGAGAGAGCAGGTCTCGTTGATCTTACTATACTATGTAGTCTTCATTTGGGATTTGCAGTTGCCTTTTATTTCCAATATGGTTCTAAAATAATTTATATTTAACACCATTGTTCTAAAGGATATGTTAAGTATATACATGACATGTTTATATTTGGGTCCTCTTTTCGCAGACAATTTTCTTCTTTTGATGAATGTAATGTTGTAGCAAGATGGAGAGACGAAACTTGATGTTAGATTTTAGGTTCACACTTCTCATTCTGGTTTGCAGAAGAATAATTTGGCTGGTTGCACCCAAGAATGTGGCCTAGTGTCAATGAAATGGTTTGAGAACTATGAGGTCTCACCATCATCAATCTTACCATTTCCTTGGATTATAGACCTAAAATACTTGACACTCCATTTCTTGGAGATAACTTGAGTAACAATCCTCATTTTTATTTTATAGAAACTTGACAAATATTTAAGAATTTTAAGATAAATTGAAATTAACTAACTATTCAAGATTATAATATCAAGATTCTTATACGTGAAATGCTAGTTAGCTCTTTTCCAAGAGCTAATTGCGGAGAAAAAACACTACTTGTCAAAATGAAACAAATTATGATGTCGGGGGCTGTGTCGAGTATCAAACTTAGAACCTCAGTGCAGGATTTCAACACCCTTACTGTCATGCTGAAAGTCTTGTTGTGTCAAGGGTGTACAACATCAAAAGTTTACTTAGAAACAACAAAATTTGACCTATATATACAATGTAATTTTTCCAGCAAACAATGTTCAATCGAACACCTTGTGCCAGTCGTAGCTCAGCCACAACTTGACAACATTTCCTTCCTGCAACTTAAAATGTTGGTCAAAACCTCATCTGTAACACTTCTTTTCCCAAACATAAATTACTTTTTCTCTAAATTTTTTACACTAAAAATAGATGAAGCTTCAAATACCGCAAGGAGGAGACAAATCCACAACAGGTGCAGGGTCTGATATAGGACGTGAATCATCTAGGCCTAATGCTAGATGATGGTGATGATAAGTCGGGGACGGTGTTCGGAGATGAAGAAGTAACTGTAGATTTTTCAAGTTTGTATTGGTAAAACCTCGTATGTATGAGAATGAGCATAAGATGTAAAGCATAAGATGTAAAATAAAATTGAGACAAAGAATTTGACATTGGTACTTAAGGTACTAACGAAGATTAGGTGAATAGAACAATATCTATTTTAAACTCGGGAATAACCAAGGAAGACACATTTTAAGAGTACGACAAACTAATTTATCTTTCTTAGGGGCTAAGTTACAAACAAACATGCACCTGAGGGTGTGGTCTAGTGGTGAATGAAGTAGGAGAATCATGAGTTCTCGGGTTCAAATCCCAATGGAGATAAAAATTACTAGGTGCTTTGTTCCTATTTGTCTAAGCTTTGGTGGACAAAGTTAGCTGGTACTTTTTGCTGGTGTGAGGTTGCAGGTATTTTGTGAAATTAATTGAAGTGCGTGCAAGTTGGCTCGATACCATGGTTATCAAAAAAGTTGTTGTGAAGAAAACATATGCTACCAAAAACACTGGGGGCGGGGAGGAGTATAGATGTGATTGAGGAAACAATACTAAATAAGAAATCTGATTCCGTGTGGAAGATGAGGTTATCCGATTAATTAAATAGCAAGAAATGAGAGCTGCAATCTCCCAAGTGCAACGGAATATGGAATTGAGTGAGAAGAGTGTGAGCAGTTTAGGTATCCGTACATGATGTCTGATAAATAATTTCTTGGCAAGTTATTAACTGTTGTAACTTGGAGAACTAGTATTCTTAGGTATTATTACTATGAAACGTACTAATGCAACCATAAAATTGATTTTGTAGTTCAACATAGAAACTCTTAAATGTAGAAAATAACTCAAAACGATTTTTCACTATGAAAATCCAAGTACATCTTGGATAAGCATCAATGAAACTAATGAAAAAACAAATTCCTAAGGTTGAACCGACTCTACAGGGACTCCATATCACAATGGACTATTGTAGAAACAGACTTTGCACAACTCACAACACTTTGTGGAAAGGTAGTGCAGATATGTTTTCCAAGTTGATACAACTTGCAATTTAATATTGGCTGACTAGACAAACCATCATCTTCGTAGTTTGAATAACCTCAGATGTTCCAAATGTTTGTGAAATAAGTTTCGAGGATATGTAATTGGACATGTTGTAGAGGAGTTAGTAGAGGTAAGGTGGTAGAAGCATTGTGATTCATGCCTTGCACCAATCATCTGTCTCTTAGTCCTTCATAACAAAGGAATCATCGAGAAATATAATGGCATTTAAGGCAGAGCCAAATGACCTGACAGATGCAAGATTAAAACGACAACTAGTAACATAAAGAACAAAGTTTAGAGTGACAAAAGATAGGGGATTAACTTGTCCAATACCTTTTGCTTTTGTTGGGATTGTAGCTTAAGTAACAATAGGAAGAGACTGAATGTATAAATATATGACAAAAATGATTTGTTACTAGAAATGTGATCACAAGCGCTCAAGTCCTTGATCCATGGTCCAAGGGTATGAGACTGTGAAATACAAGCAAAAACAATTACTAGCAATATAAGTATCAGCCTGAGCAACCGAGGCCACTTGTGGTGATCTCAACATAATTGCTCGATATTGAAGAAACTCATTATATTCCTCTTTAGATGAATAAAACCCTTGATTACTTGGGATGTCAGTATAAGAAACATGAGCATTCTAAAGTTACCATTCTCAAAAAAAACAAAAAAACATGAGCATTCTTGGGTGGTTGCTCTGCAGAGAATAGCATACTTCACAAGTGTGTACAAGCTTATTACAATAACTATATTTAGGTTGAAGTCTTCCAAAACGAGCTCTTCGACATTGATTCTCCATAGACGGGATGTTTGATTTTCTGGTATTTGAGATGCAAGAACAGAGGAGTCAACAGTTGGTGATGAGACCACTGCGTGAACGGGCATCGAGGTGAAGTAATCGATAGAACATTTCATTAAATGTAGGGACAGTGGGACTGGCCATAATCTGGTCACACACGGAGTTAACGTCATTCGGAAGTCCAACAAGTGTAAGAACTAGAAACATCATCCGTTGGCGCTCCTGCTGTTATCCAACACTAGGAGTAACTAACATCAATTTTGCAAATCCCTGACTACTTGTACTGCCCCAAGTAAGTGGACATATTTAATTTCTTTTTCTTTAAGTTTGTCATTCAGGATAACACATCATGAAAATTAGATATGTCATTACTGTATAAAGTGCGAGCCTTTTTTCAAATTGGATAACATGTCTGGAATGGACGAATCTATTTGGCCGGATTAGGGTTCCGGTGATCGAAATCTGCAGAAGAATGGAGGAATTGGCATAGAATTACTGGGTGACCCCAGAAGGAGAAAAACAGCTCAAAATGTGATAAGTACAGGCCTCACGTGCTACTCACTTTTGGGATTGGAGCTCTGGAGGGCGTGTGGATGGGGTTCTACCAGAACCTCTTTTTGGGGTTTGGTCACCGGAGCTTTCTGAATCTCGTGGTATTATTAATCTTTGGATAACACTGGTAGAAAGTGGTACTGATGTGGACAACTACTTAGGTTTTTGGAAAATTGCGCAGTGACTGAAAGTTTCTTCCCGAAAGAAGCTGGTATTTTGCACAACTATATTTTCTCACAAGGGAACAGATACCATGTGAGAAAGCACTGAAAATATTACTTCCTCTGTCCCATTTTATGTGGCACCTTTTCCTTTTTAGTCAGTGCCAAAAAGAATGTCACCTTACTACAATTAGTTAAAATCCCCTTTTACCCTTAATGAAAATGAATCTCAACCACACAATAATCTAAGGATTGTTTTAAGCCACAAGTTTCAAAAGTCTTCCTTTGTTTTCTTGCCAAGTCAAAGGATGCTACATAATATGGGACGAAGGGAGTATTATTGATGAACAAAAGCACCGGAAAGTATTATTAAGATGTATAAGTACGTTATTACACTGAGAGCTGTTTGTAGTTATATTCTACATGTTACATAGTAATCCTTTTCCATGTGGGACATTATCTAGATTAATATTCTAACACTTCCATCCAGGATTGTACTGCTGGATGTTACTGATTTCTACTCCTGAGATACTGTTTATGTTCAGTTTTTTTGACTTGACCTGCTTTGATGCTGTTTGCATTGGGGCCAGAGGGCAGATGCATCAACTGACTGGAGAGAATTTACAAGTCCTGAGGGAAGAAAGTATGTAACTCAAATCTTTTCTAGTTCTCTTTCCAATTGTTCTTCTACAGTGGGTACATTTCTGTGTTAGTTATGTATAATGCTGACTGCTTTGATTATTTTCTGCAGGTATTACTACAACAAGGTTACTAGAAAGTCAAAATGGAAAATGCCTGATGAAGTCAAGGTGATGTTAGATTTAAATTCCAATATGGGTTTGTTCCTTGCTTTAAATGGCATGATAAGAAGCGACAATATTCTGTTTTGTTGGATACTCTATTTCTCACATCATCTAATAATTTATACATTCTTAGTTGCTAGCATGAAAAGAAGGGACGGTATTCTATTTTCTTGGATACTCTGTTTCTTATAAAATCTATTTATTTATACATTTACAGTTGGCTCGTGAAAAGGACACTATTTCGCACGCCTCTGATTTTGGATCCATTTCTAGTGTTACAACATCATCCCCGGGTGCAGATGGTTCATTAGTCTCGGCACAAGGAGCTATGTCAAGCCCAATTGCTGTGTCACCAGTTGCTAACTTACCAACTGTTATGGCTTCAGAATCATCAAGTTTATCTGGTAAGGTTTCTTCTCCAACGACTGATGCAGTTGAAATGCCGAATTCTTCAGATCCTGCTTCGCCTGCTGTTGCTAATTCAGAGAAAATTGGAATAGCAGTAACCTTGGGAAATTCTGTTGCGATACCAGTGTATGCTTTCAGATTTATATGTTCTAGATTTGCCTTCGGCATTCTGGCTTGTATTGCACTAATATTTGGGTTTCAATTTTTCCAGTAGTTCTGAGACTACTTCAGCTCAAGATGCAGTAGCATATGACGATGAAGTTTCTCTGGAGAATAGGGAGGTACGTTACCCTTTTGAAACACCTATGCGATTATTTAATTACTAGTGGTTAAAAACCAAGAAAGCTTGTCTTAGCTGTTATGCTGGATGATGATCCAACACTTCTGTTGTGCCATTGGCAGTCGACTGCTAGCAGGTGAAGATTATGCTCTGCTGAGGTTCTCTTTTTGTACTTTGTGCTTGATGTTGTGCATGAAATGCAGGAAGTTAAGCAAGATGGTGCAGTAACTGAAATAAGAGGTGCTACTTCATCAGAAGAGAAAACAGTCGAGCCGGGATCATTAGTTTATGAGAGCAAAGTGGTATATTTGAGTATTTTTTTCGTCCCCATTAATTAATGTCAAAATTTCTCTCACTCCTATTTTAAGTATCTGATTTTATTGCCTCGGCTTATTGCTTATTTTGTTCGTGATGGTATCCTTTTGCACATTGTTTTCAACTCTTGGCTGCTAAATTTAGGAGGCAAAGAGTGCATTCAAAACTCTTTTGGAATCTGCTAATATTGGGTCTGACTGCACCTGGGATCAGGTTTATTACTTGCTTGTTTTGTGCATACTGAAGTCGAGGAAGATCATCTGACATGTATTGTATTTTTAGGCCATGAGAGCAATAATCAATGACCGAAGATATGGTGCTCTAAAATCCCTTGGTGAGCGTAAGCAAGCTTTTAATGAGGTATCTCTCCGAGTAGGCATTCAATGATGATGCAGTTGATGGAAAATTTCCCTTTTCAGTTTGTTATTTGTCTACATAATAAATATCTCGAATGGGTTAATTGCTGCTTCAATGCTTCAGCATACTGTATTCCAAAAAAGAATAAGATCTACAGCTATTATGTAAGTTCTGTGTTCTATTCCAGTATCTGAGCCAAAGGAAAAAACTGGAAGCTGAAGAGAGACGTGTTAAACAGAAAAAAGCTCGGGATGATTTCAGGATAATGTTAGAAGTAAGTGGAATTTTCTTTTGTGGGTGTCTTTCATTTGATATATCCTAATGTGTAAGAGACTGGTATTTTTCACTTGTTCAAAAGAAAAAAGCTGATATTTTTCACAACAATCTGTGATATTCTCAATCTTACAGGATTGCAAGGAGCTGACACCATCATCAAGATGGAGGTTTGTCTTTCATTTGTAATGCTAAGCTGTCTGTTACTTGTTTTCTAATCTTGGTCATTTTTATACATCTTTTGTACCTTGAAGTTGCTCCATTATTTGTGGAAGTTCAGTTTGATCCACTATCTGCTATTGATTATTCAGCAAGGCAATGTCCTTATTCGAACATGATGAACGTTTTAAAGCTGTTGAACGAGCTAAAGATTGTGAGGACCTTTTTGAAGATTATGTGGAAGGACTTGAGAAAAAGGTGAAGCTCCTTTCAATGAACTTCCTCGTATGCTTGTATCTGTTAGACTCGCATTGGTTATGTGTGCGGGCTGTAGTTTTCTTATTTGATCTTTGGCTCCTCACTAATTGAGTTAGCATTTCAGTTCGAGATAGACGCAAGGTTCAATTTCTTACACATGGTATTAGAGGTAGATCTATCCTAATGCTAGACTATTAGATATTAGCCCATCTAGGTTACCTAATGTTCCAGATGTCCAACTTGCTGTGCAATTAATGTATTAGAATCCCACATTGGTAAGTTGTATGGGCTGTAGTTTCCTTATATGATTTTGAACAATCTTCACCTCTTGACCTAGCTTTCGAGGTTGAGTTAGGCCCATGGTGCACTTCATTAACAATATTGATTCCATTCCTCTGCCAGGATGTCTTTTAGTTTGTTCTTTTGAATTTTTGGTTAAAGAGCAGAAAGAAGAAGTGCTATAAATTTTACTTAAATCTAGTGTTCTTTGAATACATTTTTAATGGTTTCTCAAGGTGTGGGGGGGGGGGGGGAGCAGCATTTAAATTTGTTCACCATTGAATTACTTTGTTAACTTACGTTATTGGTATTTCTACACACAGTTTCTTGTCTTCACTCTTTCGTCTTTCATGTATTGCATGTAATTTTGTTTGAAACTTGAGACTATGCTATGCTTCTTCCTCTCCTCCCTTTTGATACTTTCATGCAACTATAGTTCATGTCTCTCTTTTGATATGGTCTGCTTTAAAGAGAAATTTTATTTTATTACTTTGTACTGGGTTTTTGTCAGGAGCGTGCAAGGGCATTGGAGGAGCAGAAGCGCAATAGAGTGGAGTATTTAGAATTTTTAAAATCCTGTGACTTTATTAAGGTATTAGTTCCAGTGGAATTAGCATCAGTTCCCATGTTATGTTTTTCTATTTCCAGGAGGTAGAACTTTCATTGTTTCTGACTGATTCTGTTCAGGCCAGTAGCCAGTGGCGGAAAGTTCAAGACCGCTTAGAAGCTGATGAAAGATGCCCCAGCCTTGAGAAAATTGATCGCTTGGAGATTTTCCAGGCATTTCAAATTTTTCTAATACATTATAATAACTTTTTTCAAGCATCTCATTTGTATGGTCCAACTTTGAATTATGTTGCAACTTTGTTGTGTTAGGAATATATACGTGATTTAGAGAGGGAAGAGGAGGAGCAAAGGAAGCTGCGGATGGTATATTGTTGATTAGACTCTGCGGTTTAAAATTAAATTCATCTTTGGAGACTTTGATTTATCGCTTTCTAACTGGGCATACACCATGGATTCAAACAGGAAGAATTGAGAAAAGCAGAACGTAGAAACCGTGATGAGTTCCGAAAACTGATGGAAGAGCATGTTGCTGCGGGAATACTTAATGCAAAAACTAACTGGCGCGATTATTGCAACAAAGTTAGTTGTTCTTTCTTAGTTTCAGTGATAGTGATTACATTCATGAGTTTCCTTAATGTCTTTTTGAATTTCACATCCAAGAATTTCCTTTTTTATTTTGTGCTTGCAGATCAAAGATTTAGCTGCATATCTGGCTGTCTCATCGAATACTTCAGGGTCAACAGCAAAAGACTTATTTGCAGATGTTATGGATGAGCTGGAGAAACAGGTGAAATAGTTGCTAATAGGAGTGTTGAATTGTGTTAACTACATTATTACACTGAGCCCTATTTATAGACTATACACTAGATCCTTTTTATTGGACATTATATGCAATCATCTTCTAACACTTCCCGTCAAGCTTGTGCATATATGTCATATGTACTGAGCTTGTTACAAAGGTAACTAAGATGAGGACCAGTGAGGGACTTGGTGAAAATATTTGCGAATTTATCACTTGACTTCTGAAATTTGGTGACTATCTCCTGAGAGTATCTTTTCTTTGATAAAATGATAATCTCAATGTGCTTAGTCCTCTTATGACATGAATGATGCAAGATGAGGGCTGCTCCAAGTTCATCTAACTGACTTCTCCAAATTTTAATGTTTTGAGCAACTGGTTGATCCAAACTAGCTCACAGGTTGCTACACCATTGCACGATATTCTGCTTCTTCACTAGATCAAACATCCACATTCTGTTTCTTACTATTTCAAGACACCAAGTTACCTCATACTAAAACACAAATCGAGATGTAGAATGAGAATATCTATAGAAGGTGATCTGCCTAATCAACGTCTGTATGTCCAATGATCATGTTCTGCTCATGGCCTTGATCTCCAAAGAGTCGTCCCTGAAGCTGACTTTCTATATCATAGAATGCTGATAACTACATCCCAATGAGTATTGCAAGAGTAATCCATGAACTAACTTACAATATTAACATGATTAGAGATGTTAGGTCTAGTCAGTGTATGACAATTCAACTTGCCAACCAACCGCCTATATCTCCGGGATCAGTGAGTGACTCTTATGTCATTGTACAGTTTAGCATTCAGATTTATCACCTCAAAAATGTTTTAGGCATACTCTTCTTGTAAAATAATAGTACCTGATCTCAACTAAGCAATTTCAATACCTAAAAAACTACTTTAGTTTGTCGAGGTCTTAAATTTGAAATGTTGAAAGAGATGTTACTTTTAATTAGTGATACAATCTTGGTCATTGTTGGTGATAATGATATCTCCAACACAAACCACTATATAAACACAGATTTGGAGCATAATGCTGATAAAATACAGGGTGATCAACTTCACTATAAGTTATGCCGAACTCTTGAATTATCGCGTTGAACTTCCCAAACATGACTCAAGGGCACTATTCCATACCGTAGAGTGACAAACAAATCGACATACAAGGCTACTAGACTCTCCTAGAGCAACAAAATCACATGGTTGCTCCATATTAACTAATCCTTTAAGGTTACTATAGAGAAAAACATTCTTAATATCTAACTGATAAAGAGGTCAATGGCAAACAACCATGGATGGAAAAAGACATACGTGCTATTTTAGTCATGAGAGAGAAAGTACAACTGTAATAAAGCCCAAATATAGCCGAAGGAAGGAGAGAGAAATACTAAATTTTTTCAAAAGGTTGCCAATGATCACAAAAGGTACAAAAATGTAGATCAACTTTGTGTGCAAGGAGAAATAACCCAAGAGAATGCTAGAATTGAAGGGGAGGTAGTAGAATTCTATCAAAGCCTATACATAGGAACAATTCACTGGAGATCTGCCTACCATTTCCCAAACTGTCCAGTTCTAACGATAGAGGAAAAGGAGTATGCAAGGAAGGTTCGAGGAAGAAGAGGTGTTGAGATGTCTAAAGATGTGTGTTTACAGACAAGGCACCAGGGCCGGATGGTTTCACCATGAGAATTTTTATAAAATGCTGGGAAGTGGTGAATCATGACAGCATGAATCCTTGCCATAATTCACGAGTAGGACATGTTTGAAAGGCACTTCAGTGCTACCTTTAAAGCACTCATTCCAAAGAAGAAAGGTGCCAAAGAGTTGAAGGATTTCAGACCAATCAGCCTGATAGGTAGCATATACAAAATCTTCTTAAAAGTATTCACTGAGAGGCTAAAAAGAGTGATGGTAAAACTGGTGGACTCACAACAAATGGCCTTTATTAAAGGAAGGCGAATCATGGATGCAGTATTGGTAGCTAATGAAGCACTGGGATCTAGACAAAAGCAAGGAAAGGCAGGAATTCTTTGCAAACATGATATTGGGAAAGCCTACAACCATGTTAATTGGGCCTATCTATTGGGTGTGCCAAGTAGGATGAGTTTGGACAGAAGTGGATACACTAGATGAAATTTTGTATATCAACTGTGAGTTTTTCAGTTATTGTCAATGGATCGCCAATTGGGTTCTTCAGGGCACAAAAGGGTTTAAGACAAGGTGACCGTTCATCACCATTCTTATTCTTATTAGCAATGGAAGTCTCAATAGCATGATGAAAACAACAAATGTGAATGGGTGGTTAAGAAGCTTCAATGTGGCTAGAGAAGGAAGGGATAACTTGGAGGCGACTCATTTGCAGTATGATGCTCTCATTTTTTGTGTTGCAGATGAAGAACAAATGAAAATTCTGAGGGTAATATTGGTTCTATTTACAGGGATGTTTGGACTGACATCAACGGGAGAAAGTGCTTTCTGTATCCTATCAATGAGGTCACAACCATGGAATCTAACAACAACAACATACCCAGTGAAATCCCACAAGTAGGGTTTGGGGAGCGTAGAATGTACGCAGACCTTACCACTACCTCATGGAATCCCTGAGTGCAATTCTAGGAGGAGAGGTTGGTAGTCTACCAATAGTGTTGTTGGGTATGCCCTTAGGAGCAAAGCCAAAGTCTAAGGAAATTTGGAATAGTGTGATAGAGAAATGTGAAGAAATTGGCGAGGTGGAAAAGACAGTATCTGTTTTTAGGTGGCAGATTAACCTTCATCAACTTTGTGTTACTTCTTGCCAACTTATATGGTGTCCTTATTCCCTATACCAGCAGGGATCATTAGTAGGCTGGACAAAATAAGGAAGAGGTTTATGTGGCAAGGCAATAAAGGAAAAAAATGCTATCACATGGTCAAGTGGAAATCCCTGATAATTGACAAGTTAGGGGGTTTGGGGATCAAGAATCTAAGTACTCACAGTAATGCACTCAGAATGAAATGGTTATTGAAGTATGCTATGACGAAGAGACTTTGTGGGGTGAGTCGTAGAAGCTAAGTACGAAGAGGAAGACAGATGGATGACTAAGGAAATTACAACTCCTTATGGAGATCGATCAAAGATCTCTGGACAAAGCTTAAGTGCTTCTTCAAGATCAAGGTGAATGATGGGGCTAAAACCAAGTTCTGGACAGATGAATGGCATGAAAAAGGCAACTTAGAAAGGCCATTCCCAGATATCTACTCCTTAGTATTACACAAAAATGTAGCGTAGAAAATCTATAGACAATAAAGGGACGGTGACTCAATGATTGGGAAATATCAAGAATGGCAGATTTCATCAACAAGATTGAGCAATTCAGTGGATTGGGAGCAGATGAAGATGAAATACGGTGGTTTGGAGTTGAGAAAGGCATATACTAAGTGAGCAAACCTTACAGGGAAATGAACAACTGCAACCGGCAGCCAAATAGTTGGCCCTGGAAGAACATTTGGAAAACGAAAATACCATTTAAAATAGCATGCTTTTTGTGGCTTCTAGCAAAGGAGGTTGTGCTTATCAAAGAGAACCTAATTAAAAGGGGGATAAGTTTAAGTCCCAAAACACATTTACAAAAAACAAAAATGCTCCCAGGTACTTTTTCGAGGTCTCCTTAGGAACTGACTAGGAAAGTGCTTTTCCGACTCTTGTTGATTTCCTTCGCCGAAAACCTCTTTCTTCTCCCCTTCTTTCTCTTCTCCCACCTCTTCCCTGTTTCTTCTCTCTCTCATCTTTTTTTCTTCTCTATTATCAATTTGATCATTGATATGGAGAATAGACTCTATTTAAGTCTGGGGGGGGGGGGTGTTATGATATCACAAAATCAAAAGCCATTTTAGCAACTTGGTTCGACTGGGTGGAGGTATCGAAAAAGTCGATCAGAAGAATGGTGCATGTAGAGGAGCATTACTATGGATCTGCAAAAGATTAAAGTAGGCATCTAATATTAAAGGCAAAATTTTCAAGTCTTGGAGATGCAGGGTGGTCTCGACCCATATTTATTGCTCCCAGAAGTTCAAAAAATTTGGCAGATACATTTGTATGATCATTGTAAAAGGTCAGATTAGAGCAATGATCATTGTCCCAGAGAACACATTTAATGAGGGTTGGGAGAGTTTGGCTAGTAATGTGGAAAGTTTTATAAGCAGGAAATTAGAAGACCATAGAGCATTTTTTACCTCTGGGGATATGATACCAATTAATCCAAAGGTAGAGGAAATTACAAAGAAGCTTTACAAGAAAGTAAATGGATTAGGAAGAATGTCGACATGCTACTATTACAATCTTCAAGTTGGGAAGGCAAAAAGCTGTTGTGTAGGTGTCTTGTTGGCAGATTCATCGAAGGAGAAGAGACTGCTAGACGGAACGAAGTCAGGACTTGGGTGCAACATATTGCATATATTTTGATAAAGATTTGAGGTGTGGAAATTGGTGCCCCTAACATCTTCGTCTACAATATGAATGGCTTCAAATTCCTCTTTGAATTCTAAACAAGGAAGGCTACGGAGCATGTTCTCATGGGGATTGGAGATGACAAGGAACCAGTCTGAAACTAAATTGGTGGTCTCCAACAAAATGTGCTCTTCACGAAAGCACAAGGTTCGATTGGTTTTGGATTAGGGCTCTTGGTCTCCCTCTTTACTTCTGGAATAAAGATGTCATGAAGGAGATTGGAGATGCCTGCGGAGGTTGGTTGGAAAATGAAGAAGAAATAGAGCTCAATAATCATTTGAGATGGGTGAGAATCTGAGTTCGAGGACCCGGGGACAACATCTCGACAAAGGGTGACATAATGGGTGGCAAATTGATATACTCTCTATTGATCTGGTGTGAGTCCTCGATGACCTTCAGACTAGTGCCGGAGCCGGAAACAACTTATCGAGGGGACAACATCAGGTGAGAGGAGAAGGAAGAGGCCAACTATAGCTTTGTTTATGACGAACCTAGTAAACATGGGGAAGGAAAGGAGAAAGTGCATGCCAGCTGTGTCTCTGCTGATGACAGGCCTAGTATACATGGAAAAGGAAAGGAGAAAGGATAGGAAATATATGCTAAGACCTATGGTCACAAGAATGCGATCCATGTGGAAAGATAAGAAGGGTCGCACTTGGAGTTGACGGATGAAAGGCATATTTCGAATGGGCTTTCTGACTAGATTACATGGAAAAATGACTCAAAATCATTGGGGCCTTAATAAGCAGAAATATTTTATTAATCCTTTTATAGAATTTCATCTTTTACTCTGATTTTTTTTTTAATTCCCTTGATCACTCCAGCATAGTTGGTGACACGAAAGGATGCATGCTTTGCCGGAAGACTCAATGCATATTGCAAAATCTTCAAAGGATGATGAGACATGGGGTAAGGAGATACACAATATCATGGAGGTGGAAAGTCATGGTGGTGATGAGTCTATGGAGTTGTCGGGAGAGCCAATGGAGTTTTTTTCACGAACCCAGGCCCTAACAGTTGATTATAGTATAACTGAGGAGGGGTTTTGAGTCTCAAGCAACATTGAGATTTCACGTCAATATAGTCAAATTAAGCCAAATGTTTGGGGTGTGCACAAAGGGCTATGAAAGAGAGTTCTTCTCATTGATGAGCAGAATGGGACAAAGAACCACAAGGGAGGAACAAAGCAGTAGAGACAAGAAAAAGCAACACGACCAACCAGTTAGTGTCAAAAGAGTTGAGGAAGCTTATTTTCAATGTGAAATTCAAAGGGGGGGGGGAGCCTAGGAGCAGTGGGAGGAGAATATCAATTGTGGAACAATGAGAGTACAGATAATTTTATGGATTCTAAGGCGGTTAATCAATGGGGGTAGATGTGTATATCGCTTTGGAGACTAAACTACAGGATAATATTAGTAGTCTAATTCATAGCATTTGGAACAACAGATGGGTGAGCTTCATGTAGAGGCACAGGGGTCTAGTGGAGGTATTTTATTTATGTGGATAAAAGAATACGGGAGGGGGTAGTGGTGGAAGTAGGATCACAATGCATCTCACGCAAATTTTCTAACCAGAGTCGAGAATTTTCCTGTTTCCTCACAACAGATTATGCTAAGTGCAAGAAAGTAGAAGAGAGAGAACTGTTGAGTGAGTTGGGTGCTGTTAGAAGTCTGTGTGAAGGTTCTTGGGTAATTGGGGGGAGGGGTCTCAATGTCATTAGATACCCGGTAGAAAGATCCAATTGCTCTAGGATTAGTGGTGCTATGATTGAATTTTCTGAATGCATTGAGGGATGGAATTAATAGACCCTCCTTTATTTGGAGGGTCTTACACTTGGAGAAGAGGGGAAGGGAACCAAACAGCTTCCAGAATTGACAAGTTCCTATATTGCTTAAAATGGGGGGAGCAGTTCACTCTTATGAGGCAATCAACAATGCCTAAGTTGGGATTTGACACACAACCCAATTCTACTAACATGTGGGATTTGAATTTCAAGAAGTCATGCTTCAAATTTGAGTATTGGTGGATGAGTGTGGAAGGATTTAAGGAAGAGGTGAAATTGTGATGGCAGTCTGTTGTAATAACTTGAAGCCTAGGTTTTGTTCTGGTAGCAAAGTTGAAACTCTTAAAAGAAAAGATGAAGGAACAGAGTAAGAATAAGACAAACAATTGTAAAGCACAGAAGGAGGAGATTATGGAGGAACTGGTCAAATGGGAAGTTGTGCAAGAACAAAGAGAGTGCTCATTGAGGAGGAGATCCAACAGAAAACAAATTTGGCTCTCACCTCTGAGGAAGTAGCTAAGAATGAAGAAACAAGGTGGAGGCAAAGGTCAAGAATCCAGTGGCTGCAGCAGGGGGATAAAAATATTAAGTTCTTCCACAGAAGAGCCACTTCTCCTAAGAGGTACTATTCCATTGAGTCTCTGATGGTGGATGGATGTAACACTAATGATCCTTGTATCATTAACGAGACCATCAAAAGCTTCTATCAAAATTTATACAAAGAATCAGAGGAGTGGAGGCCTGAGCTACAATTACAAGGGTTCACAAACATCAGTGTGGAGGAGCAAATAGAACTAGAGTCCTTTTGAGGAGGAAGAGATCTTGGGCTGCTTAAAACTCTGTGCTATGGAGAAACACTTGGACTTGATGGTTTTCCCATATCCTCTAACTAGTCTTTTTGGGAGATCTTGAAAGAGGATATTATAAAGGCTATACATGAATTCTATGCTATGAGAAGAGCTTTAATGCTACTTTTGTAGCACTCATCCCAAAGAAATTTGGGGTTGTTGAACTAAAAGATTTCAGGCCAATAAGTTTTGATTACTGGAGTTTATAAGGTGATAGAAAAATTATTGGCAAAAGGATTGAAAAGGGTGTTGATAAGCTTTTCAACAAAAACCAAATGATCTTTATCAAAGGAAGATAAATTATGGATTTTTCTCTCATTGCCAATGAGTTGTCTATCCCGAGTTGAAAGGAAACATCTTAGGTGTAATGTGCAAGTTGGACATTGAAAAGGCATATGATCATGTAAATTGGGGTTTCCTACTGAACACCTCGAGACAAATGAGTTTTGGAGGCAGATGGGTGGGAAGATAACATTCTGCATAAGCACAATAAGATTCTCCATTCTTGTAAATGGAGAACTTGTAGGCTTTTTCAGGCAGGGGAATCAAACAGGGTGATCCTATCTCTTTTTATTTATCTTGGTAATGGAGGGTTTTGATTGTTTGATGAGGATCGCCACTCAAAGCAGGTGGATCAGAGATATCTAGATTAGTGGAAACAATGGTGATATAAAAGAGTTTTGCCATCTACTTTATGCAAATGACACAGTGATCTTCTGTGAGCCACAGGAGGAGCAACTTAGATTCATGAAACTAACTTGGTCGTTTTCTGAAGCTCCTGCAAGTTTGAAAGTTAATTGGGGACAGAGCAATTTATATCCTATTAGGAATGTATCAAACACCCACATGTTAGCTGACATTTTGGGTGCAAAGTGGAGAAATTGCCCACGACCTACTTGGGTATGCTTCTAGGCAATAAACACAAAGATTTGGAGATTTGGGACAACAAAGTGGAGAAGATTGACAAGAGACTAGCCAGATGGAAGGCATAATACATTTCTCTTGGTGGTAGACACATCCTTATCAACACAGTCCTAAATTCTCTCGCAACATATGTTATATCTCTTTTCTTTCTACCTGCAAAGGTGGCTAAGAAATTGGACAAACTTAGAAGAGACTTTCTTTGGCATGGCTGCAAAGAGAGCAAGGGATATAATCTGGTCAAATGGGAGACAATTTGGCATAGAAAATGTACAAGTGGTTTGGGCATCAGAGATTTGAGGAAGCATAACAACCACCTTTTGATGATATGGTTGTGAAGATATACTGAGGACAGGCAAGCTTTGTTGAAAGATTTGATTACATGTAAATATGGGGAGGATGAATTCTGGTGTAGTAAGGTAAGCACAAATGCATGTGGAGTGAGTTTGGAGAGCTATTAGACACTTGTGGTCCAATCTAGAACCAAATTTACACATCAAACACACCCCATAAAGGGTTTATCTCCGGGTCTATTTACTTTGTGCACCAATTTTGAGGCAATGATCAATGATTGCTGGATAGAACAAGATTGGAACCTTTATTTCTAAAGGCTTCTAAATGATTGGGAATAGAGAGTAACCAAATTGTTGGAGGAAGTCGGGGATTTTGCGGGCATTAATACTGCCAAAGATGTAGTAAGATGGTATCACAGTGAGGATAGGATCTACACAGTTGGCAGGGCATGTAAGGAGGAGTGCAACCTGCAAAGGAGTAGATACAAGAGTTTGTGGAAAAGATATGATAGAATTCGGCACCAACAAAAGTTAAGTGCTTTATTGGTCAGTCATCAGAAAGGCATATTTGACACATGAAGTTTTGAGGGGGAAAAGAAAGATCATACTTCCCTGGTGCTCTTTATGTGGGAAGATAAGGGAACTAATAGTCACCTATTCTTACATTGTATTTTCATAGCACAAGTCTGGTCCATGTTTCTCAATCTTTCAGAAGTGAAATGGACTATGCCAGAACATACGACTGATTTACTAAGCTGCTGGATCAAGTGAGGAGGTAGCAAGAGACGAAAGACTTGGTGGGATTTAATTCCACATTGCATTTGGTGGACAGTGTGGAAGGAGAGGAATAGTAGATATGTTAAATATATATGTGATTCCATTCATAAGGTTAAATGGAACCGCATTGTATCTCTGTATTTTTGGTATAAAGGGATAGGATTAGAAGATTCGGATCAACTTTTAGAATTCATAGGATCCTTCTAAGTATTATTTTATTGTTCTTTTCTGATTTTTGAAAGGTCTCTAGCATATCTTTAATGTTGAAGAATACAATGTTACCAATTATCAAAAAAAAAAAAAAAAAAAAAGAAGCTTCAGTCCCATTTGCTTCTTGTATGGGTAGCAGGCAGAGACTGTGAATCATCTATTCTTACATTGTAGAATCACAGGACAACTATGGAGATTGTTTTTGAACCTCAGGGGAATAGCATGGAGCATGCCTGGGAAGATTACAGAGGCGTTAAGAAGCTGGGAACAGTCTGGGGTGTTGGCCAAGAATAGAGGTAGGTGGGAGGATTGTCCCAGCAAGCATTTGGTGCACAATATGGAAGGATAGGTATTTTAGGTGTTTTGAGTGAATAGAGAATAGTATGCAACAGATTAAGTTTAATTGCATCTTGCTACTGTGTTTTTGGTGTAACTTGTTACTTTCTAATGGTCCTAGATGTTTTAGATTATTATAAACAAAAGATGATAGATGTAGGTAGTACTTTGTAAAAAATTGGGTGTGTGGTATGTGTGTACTACAATTCTTGCAAGGTTCTGATATTAACATAAAGTTCAAATTTACCAGTTTCAAAAAAAAAAATAAAAAAATAAAGCCCAAATATGTGAGTATACCCATTGGCAACAAGACGAGCCTTGAGCCGATCAAATTGGCCGTCTAGACTAAGTTTGACTAGATAAACCCTTCAGCCAACAATAGATTACCTGAAGGAAGAGGAAGAACCTCTTATGTACCATTCGCATGTGAAGAAGACATCTTGTCAATGATACTTGTCGCTGTCTGGGATGAAAAAGTGCTGCACCATGACGAAGATGATACAAAGGCATAATGGGGTGATGACATACAATAATACTTGAAAGGTGTAATGTGGGACTAGTAATATGAGTGGATCGTCCACCTTTTCAAAGTGCAATCAATTGACTAGGAGGAGAGAAGTCCCCAGTAGGTGTAGGATTTGGCGCATGGCATGAATCATCTAGGCCTGATGCTGGATGGGACAATGATGATAGGCTAGGAGTGGAGACATTATAGCTGGAGATGTACGAGTAACATTAGATTCCTCTAAAAGTTCGTATAGGCAATACCTTAGAATATCAGGATAATCAAAAGGTGATGTAAAGTAAGGTTGAGACTCAAAAAACGTGAAATCGGGTGATATATGTATCAACAAAGACTTGGTGAGAAGCAATGATACCTCATACCCCTTTTAAAACTCATAAAAGCCACTTTGTCAGAATGGACGTCACGCCTCGGCAAAACCTGTATTTTTGCGACTCATTTGTGACACAGGTTTGGCGTGTGAGACCTTTACTAGCCAACTTCTGAAGAAAATCTTTGTTCCTTGGGGTCGTTCCAGAATTTCAAGGAACCTGTCATTTTCCTTTTTGTGAAGATTTCAATTGCTGGAAACCTTATTTGACTACTGCAGTTAGTTTATCGGAGCCTTTTCTAACCTTCAAGACAACCATCAGTTTGTTAGATCCTTTTTTGACATCCTTTTCAGCCATATATGATATTATTTGTGGTTGTTTGCTAAACTCTGAATAGAACTCTCTTCAATCCAGCCATGTCTTTTGGATTTGATATTTTTGGCTCTAAACGCATTGAATTAACAGTAATTCAAATCCTATGTTTATTTTATACCCTCTAAGGGAAAGTTCAAACTACTTAGCTTGGGCTTTTCTTGGTTGAGTTGTGGTGTAAGTGTTAAGGTGTTCAAGATCATTTAATGTGAAAGCCTGGTGAGGTAGATGAACGACCTGAACATAGTGGGAAAAGATTGACCCTCAGTTATGTAGTCTCCCAGGATGATCTATTGATTTCAAGTTGATGCTCTTGTTTCGTCCATTTTAGATGTTATTTAGTTTGGGAAGAGTCTCGGTCTTTATACCCTTATCATGTAGTATCTCGAATGATGAACTTAATGAAACATGAACTGGATGTGTCTACTTGGGATAGGTAGAAGCAATCATGGAAGTGTTTTTGGGGTTTATTTATTGGAGTTTTCTCTACCCTGTGGTGGTTTAAGATTCGCAGATCCACCAAAAAAAGAATGATACAAAACAACCTTAGCAATCATTGTAAATTTAAACATGACAACCATTTGACTAAGTTTTCTATCCCAAATATTTTCACCAAAGGTCTGATACCATGTGAGAAATAAAGGCACGAGAAATATATGATTGATTGTGTAAACTTTCTTATAACATTGAGCCTCTATTTATAGACTAAAAACTACAATCCTTTTTCATGTAGGACACTATATACAATCTTATTCTGATAGAATTAATAGAACTATATTTTCTAATCCAACTAAGCGCACTTATATTTGCTAGGGTATGATGCCAAGATCTTTGAGATTTGAATAAACAATTTTGGGAGAAACTTCATTTAAAATGTTGGTATTCATGATAGAAATTTCTTCCTCATCACCATGCTTGTAATTCATAGACTTCATGGTAACTCAAAATGCTTGGACAAGGATCCATTTAGGATCCCTTTTTTGTTACTGATACAGCATTGTGAATTTGTGTTACTTGTATGTTACTTCAGTATCTTGATGACAAGTCACGAATCAGAGATGCAGTTAGGATGACCGAGGTAATCACCACTCTTCATTTTTATCCTCTGTTGTGCTTTAGCTAGTATGTAATATTTTTGCTGAGCCATCTCTGCTTTCAGATTGGACTGACATCAACCTGGATGCTTGACGATTTTAAGGATGCAATTGCAAAGTATATTAGCTCTCCACCAATATCAGATACCAACTTAAAGGTCTAATTATGGCTAAGCACTGTATACTGTTTCACATCGACCCTTGTTAGAATTGAATGTTATGTGAAATGAAAGAACACCATTTACTAAATGGATTTCTATATACTTGTTCCCTTTTTTTGGTCTTTGGGACATGCTGTGTAAGTTGAGTGGACTGAGTGCTAAAGCATAAGTAGAACTTCCATGTTATGTTTCATTGGAAGTTGATTAGTTAGTGCAAGCTAAATTGGCAACTACTAGGGTAGTCATCTGTGGTTAGTGACATTTTCCTTTAGTATCAACCATAACCCATAAACATATAAAAATTTGGATCTTCTTGTAATGGAGTTCATAGATGACTTGTGGGTCAGTTTAGCAAGTAAACCTGAAACCTTTAAGCAAAAAGACAAGGATTGCATTGATCAAATATGTGGTGCTAGCTTTTGCTTCCAGTTCTTCAGTTTTGGTACCATTTTCGGTAGTTAGTTTATTGATTTCCTGGACGGCAGTGCTTAATATTACACCTACAGCACATTTCTTAAGTTTCTTAATTCAAAGCAATTTTCCTTGTTGTTTTCTGTTTTTATGATTAGTGGATAAGGGTCTTACTCTATGAAAGTGGTTAAACAGCAAAACTGGATGATATCAAAATCATTTTCTGTTTTTCTAGTGAGGATATTCTCTCATTCTTCAAATATTATTTGGCTTTGGAGGTTATATTTGTTCATGGCATATAATCTATGTACGTGTGAAATATGAATTGCAAGGGGTATCTTGTCGAAGAATAATTCTTAGACAGTCAGTTGTATTCTCCAAGGCTTTTAGTATACTTTCAATATCTCAAGATTTTTGTAAGGCATTTTATCAAAGATTATTATGTGAGGAGTTGCTCCAAAAAGATGGTCATAGTACATTTACACTATATCCTCCTTGCCTTCGAAACTGGGGAATGAGAGAAGAACATACATGGATTATACTGAATTTTCTACCATGATTTTCTAAACATGTATCATGCTGAATCTTCTACCATGCTTCCTTTCTAAACTTTATGTATTACGCTTTTGGGCTTTCCGGGTCATTGAGTACTGAATGTACATATTTCATCTGCATAGTTTGTCTTTGAAGAGTTGCTGGAAAGGGCCAGGGAGAGAGAAGAAAAAGAAGCTAAAAGGCGTAAACGTCTAGCGGATGAGTTCTATGAACTTCTTCATGCATCGAAGGTATATTAAACAGCTTATAATCTCTCATATTGCAGTAGATGGGATCCCATGATGTTCTCAAAATCATAATTTATTTTTTGCTGTGGCTGCAGGAAATTACTGCATCATCAAAATGGGAGGACTGCAAATCCCTCTTCGGAGATAGGAAAGGACCTACGTATGCTTTTATTGATCTAGAATTAGTAATCATGGCTGCAAAGGTCACATCTTTGGAGATTGATAATTGATATTATTTTCAATGAGTAATAGTTCCCTCAATAATCTAAACTGAGTAATTCACACACTTCTAGATAGTACCTTAGAATAATAGATGTGATGAATGATTTGGTGCTTTATATTCCTCAGGTTTAAGTAGGCCGGGTCTTTTATAGTATTGACATGAATTATCATTTCACTAATTCACTTTTAATGCTAACTTTTCACTCAAAAAATGGGTTGATATCAATTATTAATTGTTCTTTAATAGGCCTAGCTAGCAGTTGCTAGTTTTTTTATTTCTGATATTTGTGATTGTTTCAAGATTCTGAAGAAATATGCTGCCTGCTAAATCTTTAGTTTTAGTTTGTCTAGCCCCTTTTGCTATAAATGAAATGCTCTTGCTATTTATGTTTTTATTCATAATCTCACAATTCTCATTATGTCGTAATATTGAATGTGGATTTCTTTGCTGTTATTATTTTACAGAATAATGGCTGACGAGAGCTTGCTGCTGGAAACATTTGACAAATTTGTTAATGAACTAAAAGAAAAGGCGAAAGTGAAGGACCGGAAGCGTCAAGAGGATAAGGTACTTGAATAACTACAAACCCTTATTTCTCTTGCTACTTTCGGGTGGGGGTAGTAGATGTGGCATGGGTGTGATTGTGGTTGATATGGTTTGTCTTTTATTTTCTTTCTTGATGCTTAGAATCACCCTCGTTCAGCCATAGGATTTAATGAAACGTCTTTCAAGGCGAACTTATGGTGGCTGAAACTACTTTTATGGGTCTGCAGTCTGTAACTGGTTGGGCATTGATTTTCTAGCTACCTCATGTGAATTTCCTGCTGACCAAACATGCCAAACTGTGTAATTACAGCCAAATCCATTTGCAAGTTGGCCTTTCGAACAGGCACCAAGAGTTTTCTCTCTTAATTTTTCTTTTCACAACCTATGAGCATAAATAATGAAACTTCCATGTTTCTTTGTTGTATTCAGTATGTGACAATTTTATTTAATTTTATTTTTTGAAAATTGGCATTATAGATATAGAAGTACACCAATAGTGAACTCCAGTAGTAGTTACATCAAAAGTATAGAAGGTTTGCCAAAAAGAAACTAAACACCTATCTCCCTCATAAAATAAGAAAAGGGGGATATCCTCCGGATCCTTGGGTGCAGTGTTGTTACACCAAAAGTAAAAGGGTCACTAAATAGTACATATTAATGCTTTTGAAAGGGATGCTCTTTTTTGATTTCTCTCCCTCCATATTGTCGACCAGATGCAGGTAGGGACAATCTTCCATCTTTCGTTGTGTTTTGACTGATTTCCATCTCTATTCCAACATGCTAGTACTTTGCAGTATTTGTAGGCATGGTCCATGTAATACTTCTCAGGTTAACGAAAGACATCCATAGTTTCTCAGTCACTTTTTACAATTTAGAGAAAGTTTATTGTCTGTCTCAGATTCACAAAAAAAACATTTGGGGCATAATTGCCTTCATCTTTTCATTAAGTTGTCCTGAGTCAGAACATATTGTCTTGCAATAAGCCATGTGAAACAAGCCCCCTTATGTGGTATCTTTGCATTCCAGATCATCCTCCAAGGCTACAACACCTTGATTTTGGTTGAAATGTCCATTACCTTGTAAGCTGATTTCACCTTGCACTTGCCATCTTTATCTGGCTTCCACATCAATGTCTTCCTTACAGGTGGGGTTCTTGGTTTTGTTCCGGGGTGTGGTAGAATTGAGTCATTTTTTCCATTTCGCAGTCTTTGAGGTAGTGGTAAGGTCTGCACACATTGTACCCTCCCCAGACCCCACTTGTGGGATTTCACTGGGTATGTTGTTGTAGTCTTTGAGGAACCTTCTGAAGGTCAGGTTTCAGCCGTGTTCATTTCTGACTTCTTGAATTGTAGCGAATATAAATATTTGGGAATTGTTGTCTCAAAGGTGTTTGTTGCACCCATATATCATTCCAAAACAAAGTTTTCCTCCCATTTCCCACATTAATAACAGAAATTACTCCACATTTTTGGCCAATGATTTCTAATAGTTCTCTATGTACCCACACCATAAGGAGCATTAACCTCCTAGTAGTCCAAGGGTCCTTCCTTGGAATGACCCTTGGACTACTAGCCATATCTTGTAATGAATGTCCTTCCACAAGCTCTGATCATCTGTTGCCAGCCTCCAAAGCCATTTTAACAGAAGGCTCTTATTGTATGCTTTCAAGTTCTTAATCCCCAAACCTCCCTTTTTTTGTTGGTTATAACAGCATCCCACCTAACCAAATGACATTTCTTTTCCCCTTCTCTATTACCATGCCATAGAAAATTCCTTCTCAAGGTGTCCAACCTCTGGGTGATCTTCCCAGGCATAGGAAAGAGGGACATCATATAGGTTGGCAAGGAATCAAGAACACTATTGATCAAAGTAACTCTGCCATCCATTGATAAGTATTGACTTCTCCAGTTAACCAGCTTCTTTTAACACTTATCCACCACAGAGTTTCAGATTCTCAGAGATTTACTTTTAGCTCCCAAGGACATGCCAAGATAGGGGGTGGGAAGTTCCCCTATCTTGCCACCTAAAATGTTTGCCTGGGGATTGATCTCTGGTACTTCATTCACAGGGTAGATAAAACGCTTTCCCAGTTGATATGAAGTCCAGATATTGCTTCAAACAAAATGAAAATAACCCTTAGGTGTTTCCGCTGTTCACTCTCTGCATCACAAAACACTAATGTGTCATCAGCATATTGTAAGTGGGAGAATAAAAACTCCTAGCGAATCCCCCTCACACACCTTGAAAGCCCCTAATTCTGTTATTAACCTGAACAGTCTTCAGCATATCACTTAGACCTCCCATAGCTAGGATAAATAGAAAAGGAGAAAGGGGCACGGGGGAGGGGGGGGGGTCTCCTTGTCTCAATCCTTTCTCAGAGGAAAAAAAGCCAGATGGTGAACCATTGATCAGAACAGAAAACTTCTCTGTGGTCATACATTCATCCATTTTATCCAGGTGTTGGCAGAATCACAGTTGCTAAACCCCATCCTCCTGAGTGTACTACACAGATATTCCTTATTCAAGTGGTCATAAGCTTTTTCTATGTCTATCTTGCATTAAATTCCTGGGTCTTTGGATCTGTTTCTCACATTTGAACATTCATTGGCCACCAAAATGACATCCATAATTCGCATGTCCTTTATGAAGCCATTTGTTGGTCATCTACTAACTTTGGCATAACCCTCTTTGAGTCTCTCTGTTAGGATCTTTGAGATGATTTTGTAGAAGCTCTCCATCAGGCTAATTGGCCTTAAATCCTTCAATTCAAATGCTCCCACTTTCTTAGGAATTAGGACTACGGAAGTGGCATTAAAGCTTTTCTCAAAATCTCTCTGACCATGAAATTGTTGGATGGCAGCTACCGCTTCCCCTTAATCACTTTCCAGCACTGTATGTAGAAGGTCATTGAGAACCCATTAGGGCCTGGTGCTTTATCCCCTGCACATGAGAACACTGTTTTTGATTTCCTGCTCTTCAAATTGGCCTTGCAATGCAATGTTATCCTCTTCACTGATCATGTGTTGAACACTAGGATTGAACTGAGAGGTCTCCATACTTCTGACTCGGTGTATGGCTCCTGATAGAATCTAATTATTTCATCTTTGATCCCATCTGGTTCAGTAACATTGGCTCCATTTATTTTGTTCAAAGATGTTTGGGCTTGCATAGTTATTAAAGGGTAAATTAATGTAGCTGGTGGTGTGAGCAATAATGTTAAATATGACGTAAGATTTTGGGGTTGCTGTAGTTACTAAATGGAAAATTAATAGTGCTGATGGTTGATGCAATATGGCCAATATGAGGTATCAGCAATGAATATAATTTATATTATCCGAATTAGGTTAATGTGATGGTTAAGACCTTTGGGTTTGGCACTCTGTCACAGTAAATTTCTTTCTTGAATCTTGTGAAGTTTCCAAATTCCCATCATTCCCGAAAGAGGCATTTTGTTGTCGAGCATGGAAAGTCACTATTATCGAATAGCTTAAAAAACAAAAGAACTCTGTATTCAGGTAAAGAAGTTAACTGGCTCTGAAATGTCAAGTTTTACTGTGCAGGCAAGAAAAGAGAAGGAAAGGAAAGATAGAGAAAAGAAGAAGGAAAAACATAGAAGGGATAAAGACAGAGGAGATAAGAGCAGGAAAGAGAGAGGAAGAATCAAGAAAGATGGTACAGACAGTGACAAGGCTGAGGCATACAGTTTCGAGGAGATCAAAAGGTCAGGAAGTGACAGAGATAAGAAACATCGGAAGCGGCGTATGAGTTCCTTTGATGACAATGAAAATGAGAAAGATCATTCAAAAAGTTCTTACAGACATGACAGCGATTATAAGAAACTGAAACAGGTCTGATATCATCGTAGAAAATATCTGAAGATTAGACACATTGTTCCTTTTGGTAAGTCTGAATCGTTCTAATGTATAGAGCTTTGATGTAGTAGATGGATCAGCACGTCCGGAGTTTGCAAGCCAATTCGGAGGGCCAGCATAAGAAACACAAACGAGATCATTGGAGTGATTCTCATAGGGATGGTGACTATGAGGACCACAAAGATTGGGAATTTGGTGAGGATGGAGAAGTTCAGTAGCTTTTTCTTTCGAAATGATTTCTCAGATGCACTTTTCATTGTGTACATATAATGTTGCACGGTTTACAATCCCCTCCCCCGACACCCCTAAAGAAAATTAACAGAAACAAAATACTTGATGATAACGTTGTTTGGCGATGAGGCAGCAAAGTCAATTCAGTCTTCTCGTCCTTTGGTTTAGATACTTTATAAGCAGATGTTTATTTTTGCTGGGGATTCAATTCGGAAGTTAGCTTAATAGGTGGGTTGGGTCAAATTTGATTCAAAATTCAAATATTCTTAGGTCAAAACAAGTTGAGTAATGGGTTATAGAGGGTTGAGATCTAATCCAATCTAATTTTTACTAAGTTTACTTATTTTATAAAATATTTTAGTACCTAATAAAATTATTTTATTGTCTACTATGATTAACAAATTTGTTTCAGGAGTTACTTTGGGTTATATATCAACTTAGGGTTAAAATGGGATGAGCTAATAAATTGGAAGGTTAATTATCCCTGAAGTCTACGGGTTTGACAGGTGAGGTTTGCTTTTATGGCACCTAGTTAACTACTATATGCCGTATAATTTTGTTTGCTTCCAGTATTCTAAGTTGAAAGTTAAGAATGGGTGACATGATTCTGGTATGATATAGGAGCACTTCCCTTGTAGCTTACACCTTTGGTCAAAGGAGTTGTTCTTAAGGTCCTCTATACCTTTGGCTCGTATTTCCATTATCTAAGGAAGGAGCAATGATATTAAAAATAATTTCTCATGTTGACTTCTTTTCCTTTTATCTGGTTTTGGGATCCCACTAGCAAATGCCTGCTCTCTGGATCATTTGAGTATAAATATAAAAGGACACTGATGCAGTAATTTAATATCAATCTGAATTTTTATTATGATAGTATTCAGGATCTCAGTTCCACTATAAACTTGTTTGCAGAGATCTAAGTGCCTAGTTCCCTTTTACTCTTGTTTGAGTAAAAATACAGCTCTTATATCAGTGGAATTTATCAAGGTTTTTTTTGAGTGTTAGAGATCCAAACATTTCTCTCATTCTCTTCTTTTTGGTGCTTCATATTTCCTCGACTGTGGACCGATAGAGAGTTGCTTCCATTGCTTTAAAACTTCATAAATGTTTTTCAAGTTTCCTCCTAGGCAAGTAAGTACCTTTCTCTTTCATGTTCACTGTTTACCTCTGAAGGTGACATGACCATGGACATTCTGAAACTTTTTTGGGCATAATTTCATATGGTTGTCCTATTTGAGCCCATCATTATGTCTGATATTTTATGAAGCAGGGAAGTAGGAAATTGCTGTGTCTCTGATGATGTGGTAGTAGCAAAGAGAGCTTATGTTTACATCTAACCCAGAAGAATGTTGCAAAAGAATTTTCGTAAATAGTCTAGGTTTGCACTTAATATGGTCAAATAACTATATTTTACATAATTACATGGTATAACCTCGGCTATGTGACCTGGAGGTGCGGAGAGGCGAGCGAGATCAAGAGAGGGAGAGAGGCGAATTGTATATGTATATTTGTCAAATTGTATGTGTATATCTGTCAAATAATTGTATATGTGTAACTAATATACATATGTATTTGTATGTCTGGCAAGCGAGATTGGGAGAGGGAGGAGAGAGGCGAGCAAGAGAGTGGAGAGAGGTTTGTATATCTGTCGAATTGACTATGTATATCTGTCAAAATAATTGTATATATACAGTTGGTATACATATGTAATTATATATCTGGCAAGAAATTGTAGAGAGAGGCGAGAGAGAGGAAGAGAGGATAGAAAAAATAACAACAAAACCCTAATTATAGCAACAAAACTCTAACTATAGCTATAAATTGTAATTTTTTCAAACTATAGTGGTATAATGTAAATACATATCTTATGTTTGCCTAGTTATGTTATTTTTCCAAAGTTGTAAGAATATGATAAAGGATGCTACTTTTGTATGCGATGCTAAGTGCTGCCAAGTTGGTTCTTTTTTCTTGATATTTTCATTTTTGTAACTTAAAGATTATTTTTGCTGCAATGTTCTAGAATGTAGAAGCTAGTTGTAATATGTTCCGAAGGTTGATTCAAGTATATACTATAGAGAGTCAATTTCTAGGATCTAAAGGCATTTGACAGCACTTTATCTGTATATGTAGTGAGCTTTTGCTGTAAGAACATTCCAAATTCTCTCTATTTTCATCTCTCTCTCTCTCTCCCCTTCAGTTGGTATCTGAGCAAAATTGATCTTTGAGGGACTGTTTTGAGTGAAAAAAACACGAGAAGAACATCCACCAAGTTTATCTTGTCCATGTCTCTATTTGTTCAATTTCCTTTCATATGACTTGTACAGTTACCCTCTTTCACTTCGTGAGAAGTACCAAGTTTGGGCAATGAAGATGAAAGCATACTTAAAACGTGTTGGATTATGGAAGTATGTTGAGGAAGACAACCTTTGATAGCAAGCCCAACACGAAGAGAGAGCAAAAAGTCCAAAAGCCATGTCTTTCATCCTCGCAGGTATTTGAGATTCAATTTCTACAAGGATCATAACATGTGAATCTGCCAAAGAAGTTTGGGATATGCTGAAGCAAGACTTCCAGGATGAGGCAAATGCAAAGATCGAATTTAAGATGCCAAGAGTGAAAGATTATATTAATTAGGTTATTAAGGGAGAAAGAGGATTGTTGACAAGGTGGTGGTGTCACTTTGAGAAAAGTATTGAAGATATGTCTGGTGTCACATTGAATAAATTATCCAACTATGGAGAAAAGGAAAGGTGGAAGAGAATTCAAGTGTGAAATCTCTGTTCAAAGATGTAAAGCTCAATAACCAAATGGAAGAGCAATATAACAACTGAGGGAGATAAAGAAGATCCAACTTGTCCCCAGACCAATCATACATAAAACTTTTACGAGTACGATCATGTAGATGAGGTGCGCAAAAATAAGCCAGCTCAAGTTACTGCTTCTGTTGCTGGAGAATACAATATAGCAGCTCGACATCCTCATACGTGGTAATACCCTCAAAGTTTGCAAGTCAGAATGAGAAGAAAATGTTGCAGAAAAGAACTGGTGCGACGTTGCACAATCCTAGTCCACAGGCCGTGGAAGGATATTGTACGTGTTTTTACGGGTCATCAACGGCTTAGAGACTTGATTTTGGAACTTCGAATAGGACAAGGGGCACCGCTCCTTACCAAAAATTCTTGAATCCGACATCTCTGGTTACGAGAGGAATACTACTTCCATTTTAAACTTAAATTGATCAAAAAAAATAATAGATCCATGTATCAAAATAAATGTTTTCTTTTTTATGAATATAGTTATAATAATTGATTTTCTTAAAAAAATATATAATACTTAATCGATGCTCACGAAAAATAATATCCCCTTCATATCAATTTATTTTCTTACTTTTATTTTTAAAGAGTACGTAATGATAATCATCCAAAATAATCGAAAATCTGATGTTCAGCTTAAATTGATACTAGTATAAAGTATACCCTAAGGGTTTAAATTTTTTTTAAAAAAAATAAAAAGAAATAATAGTTCACATTTTGAGACAACTGAAACTGTAAAACTTAGATCATGCCGACGAAATAGATAATTCCCCTTCATATCAATTTATGTATCTTAATAATATTTTTGTAGAAAGTAATTATAATCACTTTCTGAGACAACCAAAAATATATCAATTTAAGTGTCTTCCTTTTTTCCTTTTCTAAGAAAAAGAGAAGTACTAAAAATATCGTCGAATTTGTAACAAATTATAAGTTTCGTTCCTAAACTATAGATAGGCTTAAAAACATCCCTCAATTTAGCGAACTAAGTTTAAATACACTTTCAAATTTGACATAAATTATTAGTTTTGTTCTTAAACTATTGATAGGTTTAAAAACGTCTCTCAACTTGGTGAACTGAGTTTAGATATACCCCTCCGATGTCACATAACATTACAAGTGAATACAATTTATTTAAAGTGCATGAAAGGTTAAAAAAGACCACATCAGTCTTCGTTTTTCTCTTATTTTTTTTTTTCAAAAAAGAAAATTTTCGTACAACTTTTAATTACCAAGTTACTAGAACATTCTTCTTCGTCTTATTTAACGTTTTCTTCATAATGACGATCTCAAAGCAAATTTTTTTTTTCATTTTCGTTTTTAATTGCTTGATTCTCTTTCTTTTCCTATTTTGTTGTGTCAATGTGGACTTCCGACAACATTAAAATTTCATGGTCGGATGACAATCTTGAAAGAAGATTTTGGGATTGTAAAAATATGATAGCAAATGAAGTTCTACAAAATTTCAAATCAAAATTTAATAAGTGACAAAAATATGAAGTTGGGGTTGTTTTTAAGTATATCAATACTTTAGGAACGAAAGTAATGATTCCTGTCAAGTTCAGGGTGTATTTAAGCTTACTTCGCCTAATTGAGAGGTGTTTCTAGACCTATCAATAGTTTAGGGATGAAACTAATAATTCGTCTCAAGTTTGAGGGTGTATCTAAGCTTAGTTCGCCAAGTTGAGGGGTGTTTTTAAGCCTATCAATAGTTTAGGGATGAAACTAATAATTCATAATAAATTTAAGAGTGTTTTTAATATTTCTCCCAAAAAAAAATTATAACCATTTTCTAAGACAACTAAACATATAGAATCATGCTTTAACTTGTATGAATTTTTTTCGTCCTCCGTATCGACTTTTTAAGTCTTACTCCTCTTCTTTTAGGAGAAAATTATAATAATTAATTAGCAGAAAATTCAACCCTTAGCTTATGCTTACAAAAAATAACACTCCCTTCATATCAATTTAAATATTTTACTTTTTTTTAAAATACATATATAAATATTTTAAAAGTCAAAAGTATATCATGTCACTATTTTCGTAGGAACGTTAAATACAATAGTTATATATTGTCATCAATAAATTAAAATTAAGAGAAGACATTCTTGATAAACTTCTCTTGGACACTGAAATGTGGTTGTTTACAACAAATTATAAAAGTGATTGAAACATAAATTAGAATCACAAATAAAATATGAAAAAATGAAATTTTATTGATAAGCGTGGGTACAAATCTGCTACTCCCTTCATTCTTCCCTCATAAGATTTCTCATGATTAGTGGCGTATTTCTTGAACGTAGAATGATTTTGACCTCCTTACGTCATCATATTTTGATCTCCCGATGAAAATTTTGAGATGTCTTTTCAAGGGAATATAATATCCTTTATATATGCATGGATTAGGGTTTAGGGTTAAGTAGCCTCCAAGAAACCTTGACTGAAACGGGACTCCAAGAAACCTTGACTGAAACGGGACTCATCTTATAGAGTTCTACAAAATTTCGATGTCTATAAATGCCCCCTGCTTCATGGCTTATCGGAGTGTAGACTTGATGAAACTCGAAGACAACACTTGAAGTACTCATTTTTCCACTGTTTCTTGCTTCAGATTTGTGGATTTGATTTTTGAGAAAAGAGATGAAGGACAGATTTGGTCTCACTGGGTGTGCCAGTTTGTTTGCAACAAATTTTAATGTGATGAAAAGAAAATTATAGTAACAAATAAAATACGAAAAAATAGATTTTTATTGATAAATAATGTGGGTACAAATCTGTTACTCTCTTGATTTTTCTCCCATAAGATTTCTCCATGATTCGAGGACCATTAGTGACCTATTTCTCGAACGTATGATGATTTTGACATCCTTATGTCATCATATTTTTATCTCCCCATGGATATTTTGAGATGTCTTTTCAAGGGAATATAGTACCCTTTATATAGACATGAATTAGGGTTTAGGATTGAGTAGCCTTCAATAAATCCTGGCTGAAAGGGGACTCATCTCGTAGAGTCTTACAAAATTTTGATGTCTACAGTGATTGATTACAAGATGAAAAATTTACAAGTCTACAGTGGTTGATTTCGAGATGAAAAATTGAACTCTCACTAACATAACATTCAAATAGTCCATTAATTGAGCTGCTAAATTTCCTCCTTCCGAACACACTTAATTAGTATGTCTTCTGTTTTTTTCCCTTAAAAAATGCCTTTCGAATAATGAATTTTTAATAGGAACATTTAACCAAGTCTCCTGTAACACACTAAATTAGTAGTGTATTAAAGATTAAAAAAAAAGAGTAACTACTTTTGCACTTTAATCTGGACCCTTGTGACTTCTTTCTTCGTCATTTAGGTTCCAATGGATTCAAATAGTTTGAATATGAGAATAAAAGTCTGTTTGTATGTGGAGACATATAACATTGTCATATCATATGTATAAGAAACTTCATGTGAATTGTTTAATGAAATTCTTACAAGAAAACATCATGTATTTCTCCACCTATGTGTGGCATTTGAGATGTGGAAACACAATATTGCAACTGCATAATGGATTTGGATGTCCTCATTCATTTGGGTATGCCCGACGCAGAAAACAATTTAAATAGGTTGTGAAAATATTTTGATTTCTAACTTATTTTCTCATATTTGATTGCAGAGTATAAAATATTTTTAGTGCTTAATTAGTGAATGGATAACATTTTCTAGAAAATTATTTTTCTTATTTTTGGCCAAAGAGTAAAAAAATACATTTTAGGAAAATAATTTTTGACCTGAAAATTAATCTTGATAATCGATTCAGGTGTCCGTCCCGACATTCAAACTAGGGCACGATCATATCCACCGATCTTGTGATCCCGATTTCCGAGCCAAGACCTGACATTCGAACTATGACTTGACCTTGAAACTCAAACCTAGACACAACTTTGATGGGTTTATTCGAAATAAAATATTCGATCTAGGAACTGACTTTCGACTTTCGACCTTTGACCCTGACCCTGATCCCTACATCGATACCCAATCTCGATGACTAATTGAAGACCTGATCTGGACGCCCAACTCAAGACTGACCCAATTTGAGATTCGACACCCAACTTATAATATGACTTCTGAACTAAGACCCAACCTAGGGATCTTACTCCTTACTCAGGACCTATCTTTTGACATGTGATTCTACCGTGATTTAACCTTGGCAGTCAAACCTAAACTCATGATTTAACCCTGGCATTTGAACCTATAAGCCTAGACAAAATGAGCGCCTAGGAAAAAAACCAAAGTTCATCATGGTTTAGGTTAGAGGACACAATGCCAATATGACTAGGGAGGAAACAATTGATGTTAGTAATCCCTTTTACATTCATCCATATGATATTCCAAGTTTAGTCCTTGTTCCAACATTATTTGAAGGAGTTGATTATTGTTCATGGGGGGCATAATGAGGTCTTTATCTATGAAAAATAAAATGGGTTCTATCAATGGTGAAAGTAAAAAACCATCCCTAAATTCACCTCAATATCGTCAACAGAAAAAATGTGATAATATGGTCACATCCTGGATTCTTATTCCTTAGGAAAGGAAACTTCAGATCATACATTTGTGATGCTTTAGAATTGTGAAAAAATTGGAGGATTGCTATGATTAAACGAATAAGGATAAACTATATTATATTCAAAAGAAAATCAATGATTTAAGTCAGGGTGTATTTGATATCATTGTATACTAAACTCTAGGAAGACTGAGCAATTTGAATGCTAAAAATCATAGTAATTATGTGTGCACTTGTGAAGGAAAAGAAAATATGCATAAGGTAGAGTAGGATAGGAGACTTGTCCAATTCCTCATGGGGCTAAATGAAATTTATACTGTTATCAGAGGTAGTATATTGATGATGAATCCTTTACCATCCATAGTTTAGGCTTTTGCATTATCGATTCAAAAAGAGAAACATAGAGAATTCAAGCCAAACAATCAAATGTTTGCAGAGGCAAGTTCAATGATTCATCAATAAATTCATCTAGCAATGTTGGCTCATTAGGATCATCCAATGGAAGGACATTTAGAACCAATTAGTCTTCAAGCAATAGTGTAGATATTGAAATTTTGTAGGACTTTACAAGATGGGTCCTATTTAAGTCAAGGTTTCTTGGAGGCTACTTAAATCCTAAACCCTAATTCATGCCTATATAAAAGGTACTAAATTCCCTTGAAAAGACATCTTAAATATCAATAGGGAGATCAAAATCGTCCTATGTTCGAGAAATATGCCACTAACAGTCCTCGAATCATGGAGAAATCTTATGAGAGAAGAATCAAGGAAGCAACAGATTTGTACCCACATTGGTTATCAATAAAATCATGTTTCTTCATATTTTATTTGTGATTATAACTTATTTTTTCATCACATTAAAAATATGTTGTAAACAAACTAGCACGCCCAGTGGGACCAAATCTGTTCTTCATCTCTTCTATCATAAATCAAATATGCAAATCTGAAGCTACGAAACCACAAATGTGAAAGAAAGAGTACTTCAAGTCTTGTCTTGAAGTTTCATCAAGTCTTAACTCTGACAAGCCTTGAAGCAGGGGGCATTATTTTGTAGGACTCAACAAGATGAGTCATATTTCAATTAGGGTTTCTTGGAGGCTACTTTACCCTAAACCCTAATTCATGCCTGTATATAAAGAGTATTATATTCCCTTGAAAAGACATCTCAAATATCCATTGGGAGATCAAAATATGATGATGTAAGGAGGTCAAAAAATCCTATGTCTGAGAAATATGCCACTAACGACCCTCGAATCGTGCAGAAATCTCATGAGAGAAGAATCAAGGGAGCAATAGATTTTATACCCATGCTTATTAATAAAATTATGTTTCTTCATATTTTATTTGTGATTGCAATTTATTTTTCATCACTTTTAAAATATGTTGCAAACAAATTATGGTATGCCCGGTGAGATCGAATCTGCCCTTCATCCCTTCTCTCATAAATCAATATCTGCAAATCTGAAGCCAGCAACGGTGGAAAAATGAGTACTTAAAGTCCTGTCTTTGAGTTTCATCAAGTTCACTTCGACAAGCCTTGAAACAGGGGGCATTTGTAGACATCAAAATTTTGTAGGACTCTACAAGATGAATCTTATTTCAGTCAGGGTTTCTTGGAGGCTACTCAACCCTAAACCCTAATTCATGCCTATATAAAAGGTACTAAATTCCCTTGAAATGACATCTCAAATATCCGTAGGGAGATCAAAATAGTCAAAATCGTCCTATGTTTGAGAAATACTCCACTAATATCCCTCGAATCATGAAGAAAACTTATGAGAGAAGAATCAAGGGAGCAACAGATTTGTACCCATATTATTTATCAATAAAATCATGTTTCTTCATATTTTATTTGTGATTGTAATTTATTTTTCATCACATTAAAAATTTGTTATAAACAAACTTAGAGGATTTCAACTTGCAATCTTGGAAGATTTGAAGGCTTCAAGTTGCGTATTTGGAGGATTTGAAGACTTTCAAGTAAACTGTTAGTGAAACCCATATTTGATAGGAGTTTGCCCGCATCGAGTCACCACCATTTGGTATGAGCCCAAAGTTTGATGAAAGGTACTCACATTTTTAACACTCATGTAAGAGATCAAGTGAGGGATATAAGGTTTTTTGACACTCATGCAACTGAACTTAGAATATACTTCCAAGCGCCTGTTGACACCCAATTTTGTCCGGCCTTTTCATAATTTTTGTGTCAAATTAGTCATCGAAATTTATTTTTTTTATTTTTAGTGATTTTGAACCATTATTTTAGTAAAAAAAATAATAATAAATAAATAAATAAATAAATAAATAAATAATAAAAAAAAAGAAAAAGAAATTAATTAATTAACCCCCAAATCCCTATTTCCCCATCCTTTCTTCTTCACTTTGTTTTTCAGCCAAAAA
>JAOTQR010000007.1:13983436-14006523 GCA_025774065.1 Solanum ossicruentum
TTTTCACTTAAATAAATTGAGTTTAAACTAAATTTTTTATTTTCTTTTTTATAAAAAGCCATTTTTCGGCATAACAGCGCCTAAGTACCTTACTGAAGAGGACCAAGTCACAACATAGTTCTGGGAGAGTGAGTGTTTTTTCTTGTTTGTTTTATTTATTGTTGTGCCGTACACAGTTTTTACTCTTGCGGACTATGAGTAACATGCAGCTTATGCTTGTACATCACAGAGCGCCATCTCACTTTAAGGGTAGTACCTCTTGATGAATTTTGCATTTATGGGACCAATGCTTACACCATCTGCATCGATAAGTTTGTAAGCACCATTTAAATACACTTCTTGTACTACATACGGTCCATTCCACTTCGAGGTGAATTTTCCCCCAGACTTATGTGAAGTGATAATGGGTTTCCTTACTACAAGGACTTGGTCTCCGACTTGAAAGTACCTCATGCGAACCTTTTTGTTAAAAGCATGAGATAGAAGAGCTTGATAGCATTCAAGATTTTGTTAAGCTTAGAACCTCTTTTCGTGTAGCGCTTCTAACTCAAAGAGACGTAGTCAGGCATTCTGTTCTTCGGTAAGTCCCTCTTGAATAACAAGTCTCAAGGAAGGTATCTGTCGCTCAAGTGGCAGGACTGCTTCAACTCCAAAAGCAAGCGAATATAGGGTTGCTTGAGTTGGTGTGTGATGTGTTATCCTATATGCCCATAAAGCTTCTTCCATTCTTTCATGCCAGTCTCTTTTAGAATTGGAGACTACTTTCTTTAGGACATTGCATAGAGTCTTATTGAACGCTTCAGCAAGACCATTGGTGGTAGCATAATACATAGAGGATTTGCACTACTTAAAGATGAAAAGATCACAAATCTTATTCATCAATTTGTTATCAAATGGCTTGCCATTTTCGGTTATTATGTATTGAGGAATTCCAAATTGGCATATGATATTCACTCGGTTTGCAACATTCTCCTTCTTTACTTCTTTGAGAGCGACAATTTCGGCCCATTTTGAGAAGTAATCTATTGCATCCAAGATATATAGGTTCCCACTAGAAGATTTTGGGAGTGGTCCAACTACATCCAATCCCCAAGCATCGAATGTCCAAGATGTAACAGTCAGATGTAAAACTTCAGGCGATTGATGTATGAAGTTTGCATAGGATTGACAAGCTTTGCACCTTCAAGCATAATCCAAGAAATCCTTTACCATGGTTGGCCAATAATACCCCATACTTTATGTGAAAGTGAAGCTGTGGTCCGGATTGATGCGATCCACACACTCCCGAATGAGCTTCCTACAGAGGTTGACTTGCTTCTCCCTCTCCCAGACATCGAAGGAGTACCCCCCTCAAATGATCTTCTATTAGTGTGCCCTTATAGTAAAGAAATGAGGTGCATGACAATGAATGTCAGTCCTCCTTCTGGCATCTTATGGGAGTATCCCATAACATAAGTAGTCGATGATAACTTGTCGCCAATCCTTTTTGTTGACTTCAGAAACTACAACAACATTCTCAAGCTTATCCTCCATATGTTCCGCTTCATCCAGTGGTAGTACTAGCCATTTTTGGTAGATAGTAACTTGTGTTTGATCAAGGAGAGTTAGAGTTGAAGCTAGAGCAGCTAAGGCATCAACTGTTGTATTTTCCTTTCTCGGCACATGTTGGAGGGTTACATCTCCAAGCCATCCTATTAACTTTTGAGCATAATAGTGATATGGGCGCAGTTTGGGCTTTCTGACCTCATAAGTCCCCAAAAGCTGTTTAATCACTAGCTGAGAGTCACCAAAGACTTATAATTGTAATGGTCTCATGTTGACAGCCATTTCGAGACCAAGTATCAATGCTTGATATTCTGCGATATTGTTGGAGCAATGTTGTTTCAATGTGAAGGAGAATGGTAGGACATCTCATTGTTAAGTGACAAACACTACTCCAGTGCCAGCTCCACCATGATGTGCAGCCTCATTAAAGGACATCTTCCAAGGAGGTTGTATTTCAATAGCCATCGTGTTTTCATCGAGGAGCTTATCCATTAGCTCCCAATCATCTGGTATCAGATAGTCTACCAAGAAGTTTGCTAATGCTTGTCCCTTTACAGCTTTTTGAGGGATGTACACAATCTCAAATTGTTGAAATTGGAGATACCACCTCGCCAGTCTGTCGCCGAGGACTGGTTTCGACATGGCAAATTTGATGGGATTTGCTTTAGATATGAGACGAACAATGTGAGCTTGAAAATAATGCTTCATCTTTTGAATTGAGAAGACTAGAGCGAAACACAACTTTTCGATTGACAAATAATTCAGCTCATTTGGTGTCATCATTCTGCACAAGTAGTGGAGGGAGTTTTCTTTGACTTCACTATTCTCTTGAGCTAGTAGGGACATAACAGACCTCTCTTGTGCCATAATGTAGAGTATCAATGGCTTTCCAGGTATAGGGGCTAGTCGAACTAGAGGGTTTTCCAGATATGCTTTGATACTTTCAAAAGCTTAGCTACATATTTGGTCCCACTTAAAAGGAACACCTTTCTTCATAAGATGACTGAATGGTTGGCATCTCCCAGCTAGATTCAAGATGAACCTCCTCAGATAAGCTAACTTTCCTTGAAGGCTTTTTAACTCATGAATATCTCGAGGATGAAGGATGGCATTGACTTTAGCTTGATCAATCTCGATCCCTTGATATAGCACAATAAAGCCAAGAAGTTTGCTAGAAGTAACCCCAAAGGCGCATTTCAATGGGTTCCTCCTTAGTTGATATCTTCGGAGCAGTTTGAACACCATTCTTAAGTATTTCAAATGATCGCCCCTTTTTCTCGACTTCACTACTAAGTCATCAACGTAACATTGAACATTTTTGTGGAGTAAGTAATCGAATATATTACGCATAGATCTTTGATATGTGGCACCACCATTTTTTAGGCCAAAAGGCATCACTTTGTAGCAATAGATACCTTTAGGGGTGTGAAATGAGGTGAGTTCTTCATCCTTTGGTGACATACAGATTTGGTTGTAGCCAGAAGAACCATCCGTGAATGACATTTCCTCATAACCAGTTGTAGCATCAATCATTAGCTCTGGAATGGGCAGTGAAAATTTATCTTTAGGGCATGCATTGTTAAGATCTCTAAAGTCAACACAAACTCGAATTTGGCCATTCTTCTTCCTCACAGGAACAATGCTTGAAATCCACATGGGGTATTTAACTTCACGAATGAAGCCTGCCTAAATGAGCTTGTTGATTTCATTATCGATCAATGGGACCAACTTTGGCCTAAAACGCCTTTGGGCCTACTTCTTAGGATGGGCACCATTCTTGACTGCCCATTGGTGGACTGCTATTTTAGTATCTAAGACAGGCATTTCCTTGTAACTTCAAGCGAAGACATCCTTATACTCTTTGAGCAGATTCATATATTCTTCCTCAACTTCTAGAAAAGTGCTTAAGTAAGTTGGCCTTGGGTCTTCATCGGTGCCAAGGTTAACTTCCTTCTTCTACTTTTGGTGGAGCATCTCCAGCATCTTCTTCCTCTTGTGGATCACTCTCACTAACGGATATATGGTAACACCCAGTAATGCATTCTGATCCTCTATCAACCTTTACTTGAGATGAGGTATCGAGCCCCCTCCAAGATGCAATATGATATGAGGAGCCTACACTTTCTTCATCCTCTTCACATTCCTTGGTGTAAACCACGATATGAGTCTTTGCCTTTAGCACCTCTCCACATAAAATCGTGAGTTCGACTTGTCGCTTCATCCTAGAAGGAATTATGCTTTGGACATCCTTTTGGATCAGCGGAGCAAGTGTTGTCACCCTTAGGTAACTTTTTCGATGCTTCTTATTTTCTCTCTTCAATTGTCCCAACCTCTCGAACACAGAAGTTCTCGCAGTGGGTTTTCCAAGTCGATCGAAGATAGAAGGCCTTTTTTTAGAAGCAGAAGACTCATCTCCGATGGTGATGTAATTGTTACCTTCTCTTCATATGGAAATAAGGCCTGAAGGTGGTTAGCTATAGCGCAAACCTTCACGCATTTTCCTGGTGACATCATTTGATGGGAGTTTCCCTAATTTAGATGGCTCATTAGGGTTGTATCCAATCTTTGCAAGTAACTTGTAAGCATTTGGATCAAAGCCTTTTGTATATTTTGTAAGGAGTGGCATATCTTGAGGTGGATTTTGAGCCACGAACTCTCCTAGTAGCTTTGAAGACAAGCTAATTGCATTAATGCGTTTGATAGGAAGAGTTAGCCCTCTTAGTACATTTCCTTGAACATCATATGATTGACCTACCTCTTTATTTGTCGTCGGAACATAGTGAGTACAAAAGTTGGCTTCTTCTTCGAGGACACGATCTTCCCTTTATCTGGATAGGAACCTAGCTCCCCAATACTGGCCTTGACCTTTCCAACAACCACATCAGGTCTTTTGCTGGTAGGCCTATTGGACTTGGTTGATTTGACATCCTCAAGTTTTTCTTCCTTTAAAATATAATTCTTTAGATAGAATTTTGCATCAACAAAGTGTGACTCGGCTTCAGTGAAAGGATTATCATCAACAACTATTTCCTTTCAATTCCATCTTGAAGATACTTCAAACATTGATAGTAAGAGGATATGACAATTTTATTCTCATGTACCCAGGGCGTCCCAAGCAATATATTGTATGAAGTCTTCACATCAATCACATGTATCCATGCACTAGATCGCAAATCACCAATATGGATTTCTAACTTCATGGAGCCTATAGACCTCCGCCCCCTTGATTGAATCCTTGTATTAACAAACGACTTTCACTAAGTTCCTCAGTCATGATGCCCAGTTCTTTCAATGTATGGATGGGCAGAATGTTAACCCCTGATCCTTCATCAATCAAGATTCTATTTATCCTCTTCTCTAGCACATACCCCACTATGTACAAAGGACGATTATGCAGCTTTTCACCAAATAGTAGATCATCCTCTGTAAATATGATTTTTGTATCACATGCAAATGTTTCTTGGGAAGAGGGTTCTCCAGGCTTCTTAGAAGATGAGGGAGACGCTCTTGATGAAGTTTCGCCCATTGCTTCTACTTCACCCATGGGAGACATCTTTGATGAACTTTCACTTATGTTCTCCTTTGGCGGTGTTAAAACATGATGCCTCATTGTTGTCTTGGACAATTCTGGTGTGAAACAAACTTGGCAAGAACTCTCCAAAAGTTACAGGATGTCGTGCCTTCTGGTAGTGATACACTTCCACCTTTTCTTTCTTTAGATGAGTGACTAGCTTTTATTTCCTTGGTCTCTTCACCATCCTTCCCCTTGTTTGTTTCTTAGATGATTCTCTTTGTGAACTTGTCTTCTGAAGTCTTCGCTTAGTCACGAGAATCCAACCTTCATCAGTATCTCTATTGATTTGGATTTTATTTGTCTCTAATGACTTCTCTTTTTCAGGATTATATATCTGGATTGGGTCAAGCGAGCAAAAAGTGATAAAGATTTGGTTAGAACTTGCTTTCTCATCATCAAGAATAATCTTCTTCTCCCTAGCCAATCGCATGACTTTGTCCTTGAAGATGAAACATTTTTCAAGAGGATGACCCAAAAGTCTATGATATTTACAATAGTTTGGATCATCGGTCTTTCTAGCTTCATCGGATCGTTTCATCTCCGGTAACTCGATGAGCTTTAGCTCAACCAATTCATCAAACATTTGAGAAATGTCAGAATCCAGAAAAGGATATTCTTTTTCTTGCATCTCCTTTAAAGTTAACTTTAGATTTGGGCGTCCTTGAAAAGTTTTCTTTACACTCTGCTTTCTACTCTCCTTCGTAGTAAACTTCACAGGCGATGCGTTGACATTCATGGATTCATTGTTATCATTCTTAAGCACAAATTTGACCCATTTCTTTAGTTCTCACTTGTCTTTTCCTTTGTGAGGATCGTGAACAAGCATTCTATCTTTTCCGATAGAAGATATGCTCAACTCCATATCATGAGCACGAGTCGCTAGATCTTCAAAAGACTTAGGTTTGAACCTTTGTAGGATGTATAGAAGCCCCTAGTGCATTCCTTGGATACACATTTCTATTTTAGAAGCTTTACTAAGTCTATCTTTACAGTTGAGACTTGCGTTCCTCCATCAATTTATGAAGTCAATGACTGGTTGATCCTTTCTTTGGTGAGTATTTGTGAGTTCTACCATGCTCACTGTGCGCCTTGTGCTATAGAAGCAATTGAGAAACTTATGCTCTAGTTGCTCCCAACTGTCAGTGGAATGAGGCTCATGATCTATGTACCATTCAAAGGCATTTCCTTTCAAGGAACGGACGAATTGTTTGACGAGATGATCTCCATAGGTCCCAGCATTATTACACGTCTCTACAAAGTGTGAAACGTGCTACTTTGGATTCTTTTTGCCTTCGAATTTCTGAAATTTGGGAGGTTGATAACTGGTAGGCATTCTGAGGCTATCAATCGTTGTAGTATAAGGCTTGGCATGCATATGGGAAGACTTGGTGGAGACTTCATACTTGTCTTTAATGGTCCCTTCAATGAACTCCTTTAATTAATAAAGTGGGATCATTCCTTCGGTAGAAACTGGCAGCTCCTTAAGAGTCAGTGCTTGATTCGTAGGATTTTCAGTCTCCTGAATCTCAATATCCTTCCTAGGTGCATGGCTAGATTCCCTATCTAATAATCCATCTACTTTATCTATCAACTTATTGATGCGAGACTCTTGGTGTTGTATGTGCCTGGTTAGTCCTTCCATCATCTTTGCCAGACTTGCAAGTTATTCCTCCGTGGATGATGCATTAGTTGTCATCGCTTGCATGACTGTTGGAGGCATAGAAGAGTAGCATGGATTATCATGAAAGTTAATCTTCAGAGGTCTCACATTATGTAACGCTTGTGGAGAAGATTCATAGGAGGACTCCTGGCCTTTCTTTGTAGTAGGATTCTTGGAACCAGAGACCTCAAGTAGAGCTAAAGTCTGCTTGATCTTCTCAGCAACACTACTTCCTCTGTCTGAAGCATATGTAAAGGACCTTGCTCCCCTTGGAGTTGAAGATCTAAAATCAGGAGTTGGTGTGGACGACACTCGCGGTGTTTGTTGTCCTAGCATAGTGACTTTGCTCCTTGTAACAACTCCAACACTTCTAAAAGTAATACCCAGAATTCCCTCTACTTCAGTGGAGAACTTGGAATCAGTAGCCTTGGAGGAAGTTGATTGGGAGTTGATCTTCTTAGAAGCCATTTGAATATTCTGTGATTCTTGAAAAGTTGAGATGAGATATAGAGATTGTCCCACTGGGTGTGCCAGAATTTGTATGACAATAAAATCCGCGTTGAGAAAATAATATTCAAGGAACGAAAAATATTGCTACAATCTTAGTATTTTATTTCAAGGAGTGAGTTCTACAATCTCTATAAATCCTCTTATTCACCTTTTCAAATATAAATTCAAGGGCTTTTTTAGCTTGTTCTTGAATCTTGAAAACTTGATAGATTTAATCTTGACTTGTATTTGAATTCAATAGCTTTTGGGCTTGATCTTGAATTCAGTTGTCTTGATCTTGATATGTTCTTGAACCTGAATGCTTGACTTCTTGATTTCTTAAACTCTTTTTGTAGCTTGTAGAGAAATCTGTGCGTTTGAGCCACGAGCTCTCTTTGGCTTCTTTATTAGAATTCTTGATGTGAATTCTGAATTATGAGGACCCCTTTATATAGTTGTACAATAGAGGAGTCATGATGGAATCAGACCTTCTTCTGGCTAATCAGATTTAAGGTGATATGGCGCACGAAAAGTGATTAGAATAGGACTCCTTGAGTTATAATGGAATCAGTCTTTCTTCTGGTCAATTAGATTTAAGGTGATATGGCGCAGGAAAAGTGATAAGAATAGGACTCCCTTTAAGTGACATGATGATATTTGATCGGTTGAGACACATCACTTGCACGTGTGACGCATATTTATTGGCCTTTGATTTATACAGGAATGCCATGTCATTTTGACGCATGACGTGATCCTATTGTCTTCTTTGTTTGATTTGGGATGCTACGTCATTCGACACGTGGCATCAAGTGGGCCTCTAGGATGAAGGTTATTGGGTCCAATAAAGTGGGTCATCTTCTGTAGCCCAAATAATTGAATTTGGACTTTTAATTAAATCTATATTTTATTAGATTTTAATTAATTAATTCAATTATATTAATTCACGATATTTATTTTTGGACTAATATATTTTGAATTTAATATATTTTGAATCATTTTATAAAATTTATATTTTAATAAATTTTGTATGATTACAAATGCCCCCTACTTCAAGTCTTGTTAAGATTTTTTTTTTGAGACTAGACTTGAAGTACTGTCTCAAGGTTCTTTAAGACCAATGAACGAAAAATGTATTTTTCTTACACCATATTTAGTGAGGAGTAAAAAAAATTCTTTTTTTGATATGTAGGCATAAAACGACCCCAAAAAAGAAATATTGTTGACAAATTTTGACAAGAGACTTGTTTTCCTGGAAAACATGTCATGTGGGCCACCAGTTGTAGGCCATCTGAATGTTGTCAACAATATTGGCAAAATAGCACATTTGCCATCTTAAATTCCATTTCAACGTGTGGCCTGGCCCACACCTTGCGGCAGCCCAATTTTGATGTGGGTTATTTATGGCTTGCACCGCCTCAGGTGTCTCGGTTAGAGTAGGATTTGTTTTCACAAATCCTTTGCAAATAGTGATTAGTTCTCCCAATAGGTATTCTATTAGGAGTCAATTACGCACGTATTGCTCCCTATAAATATATTTTTGTTATTCAGTATCGATTCATAAATTGCTAAACTTGTTCAAAGGCTTCTTTGCTCTCAGGTAATTTTTCTTTTTCTCTTCTTCTTTATTTTTTATTTATTCTTTTGTCGTCCCTCCCTTCGTATGAAAGTAATAAAAAAAATATATATGATAATTTTTTTATTTGATGAATCATTTTTTTATCATATGAGTATTTTATATTTCATGATTAAAAGAAGAATATACATATATTTAATTCATCAAGAAATTATTTTTTTAGTTAATGAAAGGCAGATTTGGTCCCATTGTGTATTAGAATTTGTTTGTAATATATTTTAAAAATGATGAAAAATAAATTACAATCTTAAATAAAATATAAAAAAACACAATTTTATTGATAAGTATGTGGGTATTGCTTCCTTCATTCTTTTTTCATGATTTGAGAGCTATTGATGATGCATTTCTCGAATATAGAATAATTTTGATCCGCTTATATTTTGATCTTTATGTGGATATTTGAGATTTCTTCCAAGAAGAAAATATAATACCTTAAGGATTAGAATAGAATAGTCTCCGAGAAAAGTTAATTGAAATAAAATTCATCTTGTTAAATTCTATAAAATTTTAATGTGTACAAGTGGATCTAGGCCTTTCTGTGACTGCCGTAAGAAGCTAGGCCGCATCAAAGATAAATGCTTCAAGATACATGGATACCCCACTCAGAACAACAGTCATGGCAATCGGCAAGGTTACAATGGCTACAATAACCAATACAAATTTAGAATCAAAGATCATCGTCACATTATAGTCCAGGTGACGCTTAGAATCACAGATCTGCTAAAGGTAACGGGATAGCAGCAAATGCTTTTGCTAATAATGCAGGAGACACTGATGGATCCTTAACAAATCCAAATGTTAATTTACCAAGGAGCAGTATGGACAACTTGTTAGTTTGCTGCAGCACTTCCAAGTTAATAGTACAAGTGACACCAACAATGAGGAACATATAAAAAGTGGAGCTACAAACTATTTGTTATAACTCTTTTATTGATTTGGCAAACTTTCATGTGTTTGTTTCAAAGCAAGAACTAACTTGTGGATATTAGATTCAGGGATATTAGATTCAGGGACCACACACCACACGACCTTTAATAAAAATCACCTTTCTGACATTATTACCCTACCTCACCCTTTACTGGTAAAATTACCCAATGGATACAAAGTCAAGGTGACTGAAGTTGGAAATGTGAAACTTGCTGTCATGATCACATTGCACAGAGTTCTTTTCATTCCCTTTTTCAAGTACAATTTAGTCTTAATAAGTTCCTTAGTAATACATCTCAAATGCCCTGTTCCTTTGATTCTTCTTGTATCTTGCAAGGACCTTCACTGAAGAGCCTCTGGAGATTGGTAGAGTACAAGATGGACTTTACTTCCTTTGCTCAGATTGTTTGTAGGAGAGCAACCTTGCTATTTCACACAGAAAATCAACTCAATGGTTTTCTCTTTATAGCAATAAGCTAGGTTGTCAATGTTTTTCTCGTTCATGCAATCCCTTGGTAACAGACCACATTTCCCATTCTACTTCATCTATGATGAACATCTTTCACAATAATGAAAAATAATCTTCTTAATTCTGTATTTTCTTTGTCTCATGAAAATAGTGCAGACCTATTATGGCATTACAGACTTGGACATGTTCCCTTTGTAACAATGAAAAGCATATCCTCCATTCCCCTGGAATTTTCTTCCAAACAATTATTCATTTGCTACATATGCCCTATGGAAAGAGTAACTAGGCTACCTTACTCACCTACAACAACAACAATATAAATCCCAAAAGTGGGGTCTTGAGAGGAGATCTTATCACTACCTCATAGAAGTAGAGAGACTGTTTCCTGGAACCCTTGTTCCAAAAACCTATAAGCAAAATAAACTAGATATGACAAAAAGTAAAGTAAAGGAAAGGGAAAGGTTACCTTACTCACCTAAAACTTACAAAACCACCAAGCTATTTGATTTTCTTCATGTTGATCTATGGGACCCTACCCTGTGGCAACCCATGACAACTTTAAGGACTTCATTACCTTAGTTGATGATTTTACCAGATCCACTTGGATGCTCTTACTAAGCATAAAAAGTAATGCTCTACATATCATAAAGCATTTGTAAGTATGGTTGAAAATTAATTTAAAACCACTGTCCAAACTATATGAACATATAATGATCTGGAATTTGCAAATCATGAATCCACTCTCTTCTTTCAATCAAAGGGGAACCTTCACCAAAAATCATGCCCATATTCATCATAACAAAATGGGATGGTGGAGAGAAAATACAAATATCTCTTAGAAACTGCCAGGGCATTACTTTTCCAATCCAAAATACCAACACAATACTGAGGTGAATGTATACTTACATCAACCTTTATTATTAGCATACTCCCCTCTGCACCCCTTACAATAAATGTCCCTTTGCCTAGTTGGACAACCAAGAGCCCCAATATTCTCATAGGAGAAGCTTTGGCTATCTTTGTTATCCCACTACACCTAAATTCACAAAGCCAAGTTTGAACCAAGAGCAACACCATATGTGTTTAATCCTTTTGGTACAAAAGGGTACAAAGTATTAATCCTAAGCAGTAAAAGATATATTTAGGGATGTCATTTTTCATAGTGTTTCCCTAAACCTCTTATGCCCATTCTGCAACCCAATTTTGTCTTTGATCATGCTACCCCCATGTATTACAGTCCTAATTTTTTCCATCCTTTGTCAACTCATGACAATGATGCCTCCTCCTTTTCAGACAATGTGCAAGGTGATCCTGAATATACTACTAATACACCTCCAACCTCATCATCAGACTTACCATCAACTATTACATTGCCTTCTCATTAACATCCTCCTGCATTTGTCCCACATGTTAGGAAGTCATCCAGAACTCACAAAGCACCAGCCTACCTTGATGATTATTTATGCACTATAAATCATACTAAACCTACACAATCCTTACAATCCTTTCATGCCTCATTTTCTTACTATCATCACATTACCTTTGACACTATATCCTGATAGTCAATCACTTGTATTGAGTGTGTCGCATGATTGTGAGCCTTCATCATATGATGAGGCAGCAATGGATCTTGCCTGGCAAGCAATAATGACACAAGAATTATTTGCTCCTCATGACAATAACACTTAAGACCTCATGCAACTTTCACTTGGAAATAAAGCCATTAGATCTAGGTGGGTTTACAAAATCAAACATAAGGCAGATGGAGAATAAAAAGGTACAAGGCTATGTTGGTTGTAAAGGGTTGCACTCAACATTATGGAATAGACTACATAGAAACCTTTTATCCTTTCTGTAAGACATCTAATTGCTATGGCTATGAAGAAACACTGGAATATCCATCAGTTAGATATGAATAATGCTTTCCTTCTTGGAGACTTGCATGAGGAAGTGTACGTGGAAATTCCGCAAGGGCTAGACATTCACACTAAAGGATTGGTTTGTAAACTCAATAAATCATTTACCGACCTAAAACAAGCAAGCAGGCAATGATATGCCAAGTTATCTGATGCCCTTAGAGATTATACTCATTCTTTAAATGACTACTCTCTATTCTACATAAAACAAGGATCCTCTGTTGTTTTGTGTATGTAGATGACAGCTAACACACTGAGATTGACTTTGAAGAAATTGATCATCTGAAAGCCTTTCTTCACAACTAGTTCAAAATTAAGGATTTGGGAAATCTCGTAGGCTTAGAGATCCTATACATAGATGCTGGGCTTCTTATTTCCTAGAGAAAGAAAGTTTGTACTTGACCTACTCAAGGAGTATCATTGCTCATAGTATTCAAGCCTTTCCAAACCTCTTGATGCAACAGTAAAGCTCAAAGAAAATGAAGGGTCACCTATGTCAGATCCAAATGCATATAGAAATCTGATAGGAAAGCTCAATTTCCTAACCAACAATAGATTGAACATTGCATATGGAGTACAACACCTTCGCCAGTTCATGCAAGACCTAAGAGAACTCCACTTACAAGCTGCTTATCACATGCTTAGATATCTTAAGAAGGATCGAACTTGGGGATTACTCATGTCACCTACTGCTGATTACAAAGTTAAAGGCTTTTTTGACTTTAACTGGGCATCTTGTCCTGATTCAAGAAAGTCTGTCTCTTGATAAATTGTGTTGTTAGGATCCTGATCATATAAGTTTTAAATTTAAGATGCAAGAAACTGTTTCCCTCTCCCCAGCTGAGGCTGAGTATAGGTCCACTAGAAAAGTTGTTGGGGCACTAATTTGGCTGAGCATATTATTTGAAGAGCTTACTATTCCAAAAGACGGTCGCTTTTCTATATATTGCAACAGTCAATCAACCTTACAAACTGCCAGGAACCTGTCTTTCATGAGAGAACCAAACTTATTGATATCAATTGCCATTTTGTAAGGGACAAACTTCAAGAAGGTTTTATTTCCTTACATCACAGTGGAACTGGCGATCAATTGGCTAACATTCTCACTAAGGCACTCACAACATTTTGTTTTATAAACAAGTTGGTTGTGCTAGTCTCACCTCAAACTTTGGGGGGGGGGGGTTGAGGGTATTGAGATATTTATTGCACACGTCAGTTAGTTAGTTAGTACACATCATCAGTTAGTTAGAATCAACTTCTTGTATCGATTAGCTACAGTTGTATAAATAAGTTGTTATCAATTGTAATTCAACCCTTTTTATTCTGATTCAATAATACATAGAGAAGTTTCTCTGTCAATCTCTTTATACTCCTTCAATGGAGTCTCTGTAAATTTCATCATTTTAGGTGAATTTTGTGTCTTCAGTTAGTGATTTCCATACTCTACTATGTACATCAACCAAACAAATCAGATGAGATACTGATCCCTCTTTTATCAACATAGTTAAACTACACCAGGTGCAATGCACAAAATTATGTGTTATCTGATTACTTTGTTGTAAGTTCCAAAAGAATGTGGTCCTCTTAAAACAAAGCAGTAGTTTCAAAGTCCAAATCTTCATCATTGAGAACTATAAAAGCACATGATGGTTGCATTTCTTTTAGGACAAGATGTTTTTTCAACCTGCAATAATGATGGATAAGTGGCTTCAACTATAGGAAATATGGGGATACAATCAAATAAGAGAAGATATAGACTTGACATTATGACATCTGCTAATTAAACAAGTGAAATCCAATCAACAAAATAAATGATCTATGGGAAAAACGTCGTCATGGTTCAAGGTCACAATATCAGAGGAATCACTACTATAAGGCAATATTCAAATGTTTGCAGTAGTGTCTGCTGACAAATTAATATATGTTAATTGATCTTTTTTTTACTTTTTTGGAGATAATATCTAAATATATTTCTTGATTCACCAAATGGATCTTTTTCTTCGTTATTAGCTTTCTGCTTAAATTTCTAACCTCTCTTCAAACATTCACTACCTGTCTCTGCACAGAACTGACCATGCAGTAAACAAATTTTTCTTAATCCTACTTCTACTCCTTTTCTGGTTCATTGGCTTCTCTAAGGTTTTAAGGATATCCACATCTATGTCATCTTAAGAGACGTATCCAAGGGAAAGAAAAATCGTAATGTTATCTTAAGCAGTCAAGAGGTAAAGTGATAGCTTCAATTTTGGTCCTGGATTAATACTGTCCAACAAACAAGAATGCATTAGGTATACGACAATTGCTTCATTCTGAGGCCAAAAAACAACATTTAACTCTCAACGGCTGAAATGGAAATAATCAAGAGGCATAAGTAGGTCATTGATGAACAATAACAACATTATACCTAGTGAAATCCCTCAAAGTAGGCCATTGATCATGATTATCATTTGTGCACTTGCAACCAAGAATCTTGTCTAATGGTCAACGAGTTGGAGATCAGGATTCAATTCTGAAACCCAAACAGATACAAAAATGCTACGTGATTTTTTCCTATTTGATTGAGCTTTAGAGGGTAGAGTTACCTAGTACATGTGCCAATGGGAGGTTGTACGTATCCGGTGGACTAGTCGAGGTGCATACAAGCTTGCAAGAATAGGGAAAACAGATGAGATTATCACTAACAAACTTTGGAATCTGATTTTTCTCTGGAAACGAATGGCAACTTCATAAGGACATTATTGTGAGAAATAGCCAAAAGTTCAAAACGCAGATATCCATCTGCAAGCAATGGTTTTAGCATCAAAACTAATATTCAAACAAGGGTAAACCCAATGTACTAAAACTCTCGCAATGCACAAGGTTTGGGAAAGGGCCCGACCAGAAGGGTCTATTATATATGTAGTCTTATCTTGCATTTGTACAAGAGATTATTTCCAAGGCTTGATTTTGTAACCTCCTGGTCACATGGAGAAACTTTATCAGTTACTCCAAGTGTGGTTCTTAAAACTAAGGGAACATGCACATAATAATTATAGTTATCAGCAAAGTTATTCAAGCTAAAATTTTTAAAAAGGATTGCAACACCTTCATACAGCTGAACATCCACTCGATTTGGCCTTTGTTTAAGAATTGATCATTTGAATACAGATAGACTGTAGAAAACCTATTTGTTCTAGAATGATCATTTCAGTTAGGAAAATGCCAGTTAAGATGGAATAGAAATTTGATGGCAATGGCATTTTTTTTTTATAAAACTTGAATTAAAAATAAAAAGGTAGAATACTAGGGATGGCAAAACAAGCCACCTCAAATTTGAAAGTGTTCGCTGTAAAATTAGGTCTTGCGCTTAACTCACACCCCAAAGCTAGCTCAAAAGAAGAAAGATTGTCCAAACCTTATAAAGAGGCCACCCATCTCATTAACCATCAATACGGGACTTTTGTCATCTTCATCAGTCCACTTCACGCCTAGTGCTTATCATCTGGTGCATGAAAAATTTTAATTTTGGGAGCCCAACACTGAATGAGATGGGTCATGTTCTAATACTATGTAAAATTAGGTTTTGGGACTAACTTACACCCCAAAAGCTAGTTCAAAGGAAAGAGGATTTTCTAAGCCTTATGAAGAATTCATTCATCTCATTAACCACTAATGTTGACTTTTGTCATTCTTCAACATAAATCACTAACTACAAGATTATATTGGGGAAAATTCTCATGTACACATGGTCATTTAGGATGAGAGACACCTGACATTGGAATAAAAGCAAAGAAAGTGTAAGCATGAATTCATTTGGAAAAGCTTCCTTCAAGAAGTTACCCAAGAAGTACCCAAGATCATTACGTACCTGGATTAATTATTTCCATCATGGTACCAAATTAGCCTGAAGGTGCCTAGAAGATGATCATCTTAGGGTGATCCTTTTGTCAAAGGATACTTTTATTACACTCGATGAAAGGCAAGAACTCATGGCCTGAAGTCTTGGAAGAGGAAAGAACGGACTCGTGGCCCAAAGGCACACTAAAAGAGCAATGGAATAGGGCATATGCCCTCGAACTATTGAAAATAGTATAAAAAGACCTTCCATTCATTATCGGGCCTAAAATTCCCTTGTTATCAACCTTTGAGTCCAAAAATGTCCTTCATTCACCTTTGTGGCTCACTTATACCCTTGAAACTAATGAATCTCTTTTTTTTTTCCTTTTTTAAATATTTGTTATGTTTTATTTTTTAATTTGAATAAAATAAATCCTCATTTCTATTAGATTTCTTTTCATAATCTATCCAAATTGAAATAATGTATCTCTTTAAGGATCAAAGTGATCTTTTAAAAAAGTAATCAAAGTAATTTATTAAAATAAATAATTAATTACGGATTTATCTTTCTAAAAAGGAAAACTTTTTAAAAATATACAAAGTTAATGAAAAAAGTAAGTTTTTATCCAAAGAGTAAGTTTTTATTTTTTTTAATGTTATAACAAAAAATAATGAAACTATTCAAATTTGATTAGGTTAATTGTTTTGTCTAAACAAAATATAACTATATGCCGATTTTTGTAAAAAAATTTCAAAATATGTGTTATTGTAACTTCAAATTTTTTAAGAGTATTTTTGAAATGATTTTTTCCCCATGATTTACTAAATCCAAAAAGTCAAATCAATCAATCAGATTCGATTTGATTACATTTAATTGGCTAAGATTGCAATTGATTTGGCCAATTTTAAAATCGAATACCCCTACACTTTATACCCATTCATTTTCAGCGTTTGTTTAACCCCAGTACTCATGTCCAACCTAGCTTTCCTCCTAACCCAACCCAATTCAGCCGATCTACACACCTATACGCATAACGTATACATATAAATATACATTACATACATTACACGTGAATGCACGCGCCCCAATTTCCCTTTTTCTCTTTTTCTCTCCTTTCTCCCTCATACGTATACCACACTCTACCTCATCTTCTTCTTCCTCTGAATAACGACACACTCAGTAATGCCAAATCCCTGCAACGGCCTCAACATTCACCTTCACCACTCCGTACATACGTATCCCTCTCTCCTTCCCCCTTATCCGTTCGTACCTTGTTCATTTGAGGGAATCCTCGTGGTGTGTCTTATAGCCATCGATTTAAATTGATGGTTGTGATGTGGACTCGTGGGTGATTCCTAGAAGATTGAGAATTTAAATTTCAAAGAAACCCTAGATTTCGACCCCAGTTTCCCATTTTACCCATCCGATTTCCCTCCCGTTTTGCCCTAATTTTGGGGCTATATATACCTTCCTTCTCCTCCATTTAGGGGACAACCGCTCTTAATTGGAAAAATCTAGTGAACCTCAATCAATTTTTACAATGGTTCCTTCATCTTAAAAACACACTCAACTTCTATTTTTGAAAAATCAAGCTCTGTCCAGAGAAGTCATTCAATTTCAAGGGTTTACTGAAGCCAAAGGTGTTCGGTTTTGAAGCTCACAGACGTAATTCCTCTGGTGGTGGGAAGTCTTCTTCAAACTCATCGTCACCAGTTCCTACTCTTAAAAAGTAACCCCTGATCCTAATGTTTATTCTTGAAGCTACGCCAATAGTTTTCCTATGCTTCAAATATCTTTTGAGTGCAGTTGTTTGCAATAGATATGGACTCTTTCGACTTGTATGTATTTGTTACTGTTTCGTTGGATTAATATTCTGGTTTGTTCGTCGAAGTTCATATGCAGTCGCTTTGAATATGAGTAAAACAATTTTGATGTAGTTGAGCTATTGATTGAGTTTGAATACATAGTTGTGCATCTGGTTCGTATATGATTGATAGATCAAGTTGTAGCTTGGCAGAAGTCGATATCTTTCATTAATTTCTCTGATTTTAGCTTGTGATATCAATCGAAGTGATGTGTTCTCTTTGGCTTTTGGATCCAATTTTCCCCTTTCAATGCTAAAACTATGGTTGCAATTCAAGTATATCATGGATTGTAATTAAAAACTATGGTTGCAATTCAAGTATATCATGGATTGGAATTCCATGATCTCTCCCAAAACTAGGAAGCTGGTTGGTTCGAGGTTGGAGAGTCCTAATATAGTTTTGAGACAAAAGCTACAAAATGAGTTCAACCAAAAGCTAAAAAGTGTTTCTATAAAACCTGGCTAAACGTACTTGGAATGGAAATCTGATGGTGTGGTTGGCTCTAGAACATCAAAAATAGTGTAAAATGACCCTTTGTCGGTTGGCGGGGGCCTCCAATTGCTTTTTGACCCCCTCTATTCTTTTGACTAAAATTAGCTCGGAAGAAGTGGGATCCTCTTTTTTTGTAGGATGCTTTGTTGGAAATTTGGACTACACCATTGGATCCAGAACGTCCAAATCCATATGGTTACACTATTTATTTGCATAAAATGGACATTGGATGACCTGATAATGCCCCGGGAAGTTTTTAGGAATTGTTGGTGTTAGCAACAGGCACATAAGAAGAATCAAGAAGAAATTGATTGATGAAGAAGACTCTTCCTTAAGCTCCAATAGCTCACTTGAGAAGTGTTCTTTAGATGAGAGAATTTTGAATATTCTAAGTGAGAGGAATGAAATTGAATAAGAATAGAGGATTATAGGTCTTTTAATGGGTTTAGGATTAGTTAGAAAGTCATAAATGACCCTCAGGAATTACCAAAACAATGAGAGAACCATTAATGAGCTTCAAAAAGTGCCCAGGGGTCCGTCAAGCAGGCTCACAGCTTCTGTGAAGCTGCATACACTATGCAGTGGTCCGTGGAACTGACCTTGGTCAAAATTCCAAAAAAGTTCAACTCCACAGAAGGGCACATGACTCGTCTAAGAGCACACAAGTCGTTTGTTCATCCTTGTTAGCGATGCAAGTTCTGAGATGGTGATTTCGTACTTAAGAAATTATTTTAGGACAAGATCTTCATGAGAGCACCTCTCTATGGCTTGTGTGAGGTCACACGAGACCCCACACGGCACGTGAAGTGTCACATGGCCCGTGTAATGGCCATGTGATGCCATTCTTAGCCAATTTTTTGGTTGAAAGGATGGGGTGCTTTCCAAGGGACACTAAGCTTCAAATCCTTTCTTAAGATACCCAAAGTCATACACAAGCATTTCTCATGGCTCACACACCTGAAAACCTTATTTAAGCACCACTAAAGTCTCATGAAATCTGTGTCCTTACAGAGGAGTAGTCTGTGGGATGAAGGAACACTATCTGAGTATTGACTTGATCTGCAAGCTCGATAACGTTGCTGATTGGAACATCAAGGAAGATATTCTGTACTTTTTTATGCAGAGTATAAATAACTAAGGGGCTGGCATACTTTAAAGGGAGAATTTTCTAGTATAATTTCTAGTATTACACAATAGACAACTGCTAAGAGTACAATTTTTACATTGAGAATTTTTTTTCTTTTCTTTTGGAGGAGAGTAGGTAAAAAAAGAAAACACTCCAATCTTCATTGGAGATAAGAGTTTTGCCAAACTTTTGTTGATTTTCTTAGGATTTCTTGTTTTTGAAGACCAATTCAATGGAAGAGAATCTATTTGGTAAATTAATCATGTTTTATTTGATTATTAGCTAAAACCCCCAATACTTCTAAATGGATAATGTAGACCTTATGTAGTAATTGGCTGTTGGGTACTTGATTTTACTTGAGTTATTAATAATTCCTTATGGGTCTTATTGTTAACCATTATTTTTATGTGTGGATTGAGGTTTCAAACTTAGTCCTAGCTTAGAATCTTCATGTACGCTTGGAAAGACTGCATAAAGTGAGGTTAAATAATAAATAATCATTAATGTGTTAAGTTAATGAAATCTCCGTGAGATGGGGGGGTTTTGCTAAGGTTGAGGTGTTATGTATTGAACCATGGTAGCTTGAGAAAGTTATTGTAGAAAGTTGCTCTTGAGTTTGAGAAAACCTTGATCAAATGTTAGATCCACCTTTCCTACTCATACAGATTCATCATCCTTTGAGTATTTTCAAATAGCCATGCCAATTACTATTTATGTCTATTTATCTTCCCTAGAAGCTACTTAAACTCTCTTCATCTTTGTTGTTACTACATTGTTTTAGTGATGGTTTCCCAAAACTTTACCTTTAGACTATTGTTTGTTTTTATGTGTTGTTTGCTCATACGATGAAAGACTAAAACACCAATGTTACTTCTTGGTTTGAACTCTAACCTAGTCATTTCTCTGTGGATTCGATCTCGACTCTCAAAAGTTGGATAATTATACTTTTGACGACTTCCCGCTCTTGAACTTATGTAAAGCGTGTTGACGTATGAGATCAACATTAACCCTCATGGTTTTGAGCCTGAAGTCTAGAAATGATCCCCAGGTTCCACGAGTACTTTTTACGGCTTATGGGACTATCTATGGCTTGTAGAAGAGGGGTCGTGGTTCCTAACATAATGTCAAAATTTTTAATTTTCCTCTTGATTTAGGCTTTCAAAATTTCTCGAGTGTTATAGTAGTTTGCTTGGGATCCTTGGGGATCTTGAGTACCATGTTACAACTAGGGGTAATCTTTAGTCATGACAAGTCATAACCCAAACCTAGGATCTAGTCGTAACACGGCAAATAAAGATCCCAAAAGACCCTCATCTAAGCCTCTTAGCATACATAAGCTAATCAAGCAACAATAATATGAGTAAAGCAAGCAAGCAATAAAACTTAAGAATCAAAACTAAGTATAAAAATCAAGAATCTCCCATTAAGGGAGTTACATAAACTTTGTCCAAAACATGTCTCTACTTGTTTAGATATTGGCAGAGATTAGAACACGTCACCAGCTCACCCTCAACATACAAAATAAATTACAAATTATCTCAACATAGAAATATAAAGCATGAATAAAAGGACTCATTCTCGAAGCATAGGAACTCACCAAATGTCTTCAAAGTAGTATCCAGGACTAGCCACAGAATGAAAGAGTAGTATCATTGCCCGTCCCTCCATTGTGATATAATGTAGAAAAAATATTTACTAGTATGTTAGAATATACTAAGTATGTAGATATGCAGTGCAATAAGAAAGTGTTGTAGCCTAGTAAACAATATACATAATCATATCAAGAAAATAGGCACAAGAGAAGATGAATGATAAATGCATCTTTAAATCATGAATGGAGCATCATAAATCAATTTAAATCATGAATGGAGCATCATAAATCAATTCAAAATCATCATGAACATACTTATGTGCGAATAGGACTATAACCTACAATAAGAACATGTGGGCTATTACATAGAAATCTGATGATGCCTCCACACCAGAAAAGAAAGAGTCTACTTGCCAAGGTAGAATTCTACCCCACAAAGTAGGTGTCATGAACATGATGCTATATGTGAATCTACTAGCTGAGCCATTTGGAAACATAAACCTATGGTGGCACATAATTATGAGACTAGAGACTATATATAAGGACCCCTTAAGTCGAGACCCGCCCAAAGCCTTAGTTAGTGCTAAATCAAACCCCACGAAATACATATACATGCAATATAATAGTCAATATAATAATTCATAACTTGTAACAACCAAAATTCATGGCTTGTAATGTAGATATAATAACCAAGTAAGTCAATTGAATCATACGAATAATCCATCTTCCTAGCTTGCATGAAATATGGGTAAAAATTTCCCAACATGTCAACTCGTTTAAAAATAGTGTCTTGAATCACCCTTCATAATCATGATTTACAATCATATTTGAACTCTTATTCATGAATTATAGCTTGAAATAGAAATTTGGGCAAAACATGGGTTCATGATCAATTGAGCCTAAAATCATGAAATCAATTAAATTTCATGAATAATCATGCAATTTGAAGCAAATTGAATAATAAGTAAGATAACCCATATCAATTCCATAATCCCTAAATAACATGCAGATAAACTTCCTTGAAATTCAATTGGGAATCATACAATTCATGTAAATTATAGTAATTCATTTGCAAATGAGTAGAATGAATCAAGTAATTATCATAACTCAAGAAATTAAAGTAGGATTCTTGGTAGGCCCGCGCTATCCCACCAAGGCATTCCATGTCTCCATTGTTGGATTCGCCGGAGGATGCTGCTTCGGTGATTAGTTGCATGATAATATCCTCGTTCTGGCTGTCGAGGTTTTGCAATGCTTATTCCAACTTCTTTCGCAACTCTGCTTTGGTTGGTTTAGGAGAAGAAGACTGTGCCGGTGCTTTCCCTTTGCTGGGTGTCTGAGCTTTAGGTTTTGGAACCTACCTTTAACTTTAACTTCCTTAGACAAGTACCTAATTCTGTCGATTTCAGAAATGGTAAAATTCCAAGAAGTAATATAAAAAATCCTTTTCTAGATAAAAAAACTTGCACATTTTAATATGTACGGGTAATGTAGAAATCTCTTGCTGAATCTGCAAACTTCTGAAGGAATTGTTGAGGTAGGATCTCCCATCTTCCACCAAATAGTTTCCACCAATCATAAAACCATCTGGGGATGATGGCCTTGGACAGTTTGGGATTATATTTGAAAACCAAGTGTGATCTGGTCTAAAATACTTGAAGTTAAACCAGGCCTCTTGATATGTAAACCAGTTGTACGTTGGGGGTCTGTGAGCCATGCATAGAGGTATGAGAGTAAGTAGATAGTCAGCTTGCCATTCAAATGGAGACAGTATCTTCGTTTTTGTACATCGAGAATACTGCACAAAATTAGGGTCTTTATCTCCGTAGGTATGTTCTATTTCCATAGAATCAATATATACCAAAATAGCCTCGAAGTAAAGACGGTTTTTAAAGGGATCGTGACTATCTACGTAGTCATTGTTATTATAGCAGTGTTTTACTAAATCCATAACCGTACCGGACTCGTATTCCTTGTCTAAAG
>JAOTQR010000007.1:14006623-14037875 GCA_025774065.1 Solanum ossicruentum
TTAGAGATTTTAGTTATTTATGCTTGAAATGATTAGTAGTGGATTCTTGTAGTCAAGCCCTGTATTCCCTGTGTATTCGACCCTAACCTTTAGGTAGATTAATTGATGACAGCCACCGCTTTCTTATTGGAGCATGAACATCAGATAAAAAATTATGGCACTATTGTCGGGGAATACGACTAGGTTTTGACTTGAATTCACTTTTAGTTAGTTCTAGTGATGATTTCTAAAATCTCTTGTATTTTATTTTTGTTTTTGTTGTTGTTGTTGTATTTTATTTTCATGGTGTACTAAGTTGTATGCCCAACACCAGGAGCCAAGGCAATCCCTAGCTCTACTCAATTTGGAGATTCATCGACTACCAAGAAGAATGGCTTACGTGAATGAGGACATCGAGGTTGAGGAGGATATGAATACGAATGAGGATATGGGAAGAGAGGATAATCCACAAAAAGTGGTAACAGGCCACAACTTAGGGACTTCAATGAAAATGCTTATAGATGGAATCAATATTGATTGAACCCAATAACTATGGATGTTACTGGTGCTGTAGTACTATCTCCTTTACCGAGGGATACTAAGTTCACGGTATCGAGTGGATTGCTCCAAATGCTCCAAAACTATGGACTATTCACAAGGCTTCCATCGGAGGATCCCCGCCATCATCTCCAAAATGTGGTATTTGTTTACAAGAGTGTCATGGGGACACAAAACCTTTCTCTTGATGTTGTTGGCCTAAAAGTGTTTCCACTATCATTAACTGGCAATTTGGCTACATGGTTGTCTGAGCTTCCTCCTGGTACTATTATAAGTTGGGCTGAGCTTCAGAGGTTATTCCTTGAAAGATAGTTTTCGAGATCTAAGAAGTTGAAGCTCAAGGACCAAATCAACAATTTTGACCAATTGTCGAGTGACTCTATTAGCACAACATAGGAGAGGTTACTAAATACTTGAGGATGTTCCTGGATCACAAGATCATTAATGGTGCCTTGGTTGAGATTTTCTATCGGATGCTTGATGAGAACAATCAAGCTTGCACCGACACAATCATAGGAGGTATGTTCTACCAACCTTTTGCCCTGATAGCCGCAAGGATCGAGCAAGTGATCAAAACAAATAGATCATGGGTGAAACGGGAGCGAGGTGTGATGAAACCTTCTTGTGCGATTAACACCAACAATAAGCAAGCAACTTAACGAAGAGATCATGGAACAACTTGGTCAACTTTGCACAAGTATGGACTTGGTTTTAAATCAAAATCAAGCAAGTGTCAAGGCAGTCACCCACCAACCTCCGAAGGCTCCCATCTATGATGATCCATTATTTGATGAAGATACGTGTTTTGTAAGCAACCAAGCGGAGGGTTTTCGGAACAACCCCCAAGGGCCCAATTTGGACTATTGGAGGCAAAGGTTTGGAATCAAGGTCAGAACTTCAACCATGATGGGATATATAGAGACAACCGGGGAGGATACTATGAGAGAGAGCGAGTGGCGTATGCTGAATAGGGAAGAAGAGGGGGCTACAAGAATGGTCCTTATGTGTTACCTGACAACTATGATGTCGGGTCAAGCAACTCCAGGATCGAAGAGAAGTTCAAAAAGTTATTTAAGAGGGCTGACCACCAAGATGAGACTTTAAAGGGAATGAAAGTGGATATTTTAAGTATTAACAAAAAAATAGAGTCTCACTCAATGGCGATTAAGTAACTTGAACAATAATCTGGACAAGTTTCTTCACAGTTGAACCAATGCCAAAAGGGCACATTACCAAGCAATACAGTTCAAAATACCAAAAATGAAGGGCATTGCATAGTGGTCATGACCCGGAGTGGCAAAGGCCAGTGTAGATCCTCCTATTCTGGTAATTATGGTTGAAGTTGATGAGAAGGGTCTTGGTGGTGAAGTAGTGGTTGAGAGAGAAGATATGAAGGTTATTGGGTGCAAGAAGAGGCAAGAGAGCATGAGAAATGGAAGTCAATTCCCAAACCCCCTCCTCATTTCCCTTAAAGGCTTAAGGAAAAGGAAGATGAGGGTAAATTCAAACACTTCCTCTCGATGTTGAAGCAACTCTCCATCAGCATTCCCCTTCTAGAGGTCGTGGAGAAAATGCCCGGGCATGCCAAGTATATGAAAGATTTGGTTACCAAGAAATGTACTTTGAACCAAGAGTTCTCCCAAGAACTCGAACAATGTAGTGCAATTATGTCCAAATTCCTTGTGCAAAAATGAGAGGATCCCTATGCATTCACCATCCCTTGCACCATTGGTAATGTTGAGTTCGCAAGAGCATTGTGTGACTTAGGAGCGAGTACCAATCTAATGCCTCTTGATGTATTCAAAAAGCTTAATTTTGGCACTCCCACCCTGACAAGAATGAAAATGTTTATGGTGGATCGAACCATTAAAGCCGGAGGGAATCTTTTTGGATGTGCTTGTTAAAGTTGATAAATTTATCTTTCCCACAGACTTTGTGATCCTTGACTGTGAAGTTGATTTTGAGGTGTCGATTATCATGGGGAAACCATTTTCGACCACTGGGCGAGCCCTAGTGGATATGGATTCGGGACAACTGTGTTTTAGGGTCAATTATGTAGAGGTCATATTCGACATTCGCTAATCCATGAAGCACCCGGATGAGTTCAAGAGTGAGGTGTGGACCCTTGATGATACTTGATGAAGGATGATGACAAAGTTGAGCCACGACGTTAAACAAGGCGCTTCTTGGGAGGCAAGCCAAGCATTATTGGTAATTGTTGGTTTGTTTTAAGTGTTTTTGGTTGATTAAGATTCTTAGTTATAAGATGTGAGTGTATTTTTAGTTGAAAGACATTGATGCAGTTGTAATATTTTGAAAATTCTTGTGTTTTGAGACTTGGTTTGTAGGCGGAAATCAAAGTGTTGAAAAAGTAAGAAAATGGCACTTGAAGCAGCCTCTACAAGAAGGCCTACAAGTCGTTGTACACACTATAACTCATATCCATGTCTCATAGAGGGAATCACTGAGTATCATAAGTTGGCATAGACACTACGAGCCAACCTTATGACTCGTAGGACCCCTTATGATTCGTAAGTATGGTTCGTAGTGTCTAGGTATGGATTCTAAATTTTTGCAAGTGTTGGGTCTATTACGAGACTGCGACTTACAAGTCGTAGCACATCCTACGACTAGTAGTCGGGGTCTCATAGGCCCGATCAACAACTTCTTAATTTAAGACCAGGTTTGCTTATATAAGGGGTCAAAATAATATTTGACCCCCAATATTCAATTCTAACCCTAGATCGATGGATTCCTTCCATACCCACTCAATATTTCCCTTTTCTGACCAAAAATTGTAGCTACCCACATCATTTTCCGGTGAAGATTCCAGTGAAGTCACTATTCCTAGGGTTTTGGCGTGGTTTTTGATTCCCTTTGCTTTGGTTAACTTCTCTAATTGATCGGTAAGCTCCCTGGTTAAATTTGGCACTCTTTCATGGTTAGTTTTCTTATTAAATGAGTATATACTTAGTTTAATTATAAACACTCATGCCATGTGGTGATTTTGATCTAGACATGAAACCTTGGGCTCGTATGATTTTGAAAGTTTTGTTGGGATTCAAATTGTGTTGGAAATTATTGTGAGGGTGATTGAAAATGTGAAAATTATTTGTTCATGAATCCAATGCTTCACTATTTCCCAACATGGTTTGAATTGTTGTCGAAATTGGAATTTAGGTAGTATGGGTGTGTTTCATAGGTCTTAACTTGGTGGACTAGATTGAAATGGTCTGAATCGACTAGATATAATGTCATGTTGATATCAAGCGTGAAATTGGAAAGTATTTTGTTTTCGGTGTGCTTGATGTACTATAAAAATGATCTCAATATTTAGGGATAATGGTGGTTTTAACTTTGTGTTATCATTATGGGATTGCTTAGGTGCCAAATATTTTGTATTGCTCTTATTTGTCAAAGTGTTTTGAATGGTGTGTTTGGTTTATGCTTGTTGTGGGAAAATGATAGGAACCAGTGGTCCCTTCTGTTTCCTGCTACAAGGCACTCTTACGACTCGTAAGTTCCCCTACGAGTTGTAAGGGTCCCTCGTAGCAAGCATCACTCACTTGTGATTTCTACATATTTCCAATACGAGATGGACATACGACTCATAACACCTATTACAACTTGTAGGAAGGGTCTCATAAACTAAACTCAGTTCTTAAAAATGTCTGTGAAAGTTGATATGAGGCCATACTACGACTCATAGGTTCCCCTACAAATCGTAACTGCCTTTCATATCTGAGATCAGATTGCATTTTTGTAAGTCATTTTATTACTACGAGGTGAATGTATTATTTGTAGGCCATCCTACGAACCGTACCTGTACTCGTACCTACTGACCTGTAATTCTTTTAGTGATCTTTCTTCTATTTTATTTTTATTTATATTCTTCAGTATTTACATTTCTTGTTCTTTGTTATGTGATTTATTGGATCAAACATCTTGAACTTATATGTTGCTATGTGGTTGGTTTGTAGATAAAATGCCCCCAAAGGACAAACGTGCAATTCAAACTCTCCAACGGAGGTTGATGGATGAATCCTCCGAGACTGAGCATCCCGAGGGCTCTGTGGAAGTCCACAAAGTCAGGGTAGACCCTGAAGCCTATAGACCCCAGACCCGGGCACTTGCAACATAGACGCCCATGGAAGTTAGCAGTTCCTCTCAGTCTGAAGAAGAGGAACAATAGGGTAATGAGGATGGGTGAGATACTAGCCTGCCACAAATGACCCCCTCACACTCAGGGTCAGAATCGAAATTGGAAAGCACCTCCCAGAACTAGCAGGAGGAAGTCCAGTCCTAACTCGCAACTAATACCAGATGGTAAGTTGTAGGTATGAAAGAAATATATGATCAGAGGTTAGAGCCAAAGGGGCAAGGCAAATTGGTCTGCTAGTTTCATGAGGAGTCCAGATTGAACGTCTCAGGATTAGACAGGGTGCCCAGATTGGATGATGGGTTGGATGAGCATGAACTATGATTGACCACACAGTAGCTGGGTAAATGTGCCCCTTACATAGTTCGTGAGTTTTATGCGGCATATCTTGCTACACTCCATTGGGGGTTGCCAAAGAATAAGAAGTCAATTGAGCAGCCGAGACTACGGGTGGTGACAGTCTAGGGTAGAAAGGTTGATATCTCGGAGGAGACGATCTGATGAGTTTAGTTTGGGCCCACTTATCGAGTACGTTAGTCTATCACAGAGTATGATGGTTGTGTTGATAAAATGAGGAGAGTGGTGATTGGGAAGGACATCAGGGCCAAGACAAAGCTTCTACAGTGGATTGCCAGCCAGATTAGTAAGTCAGGTGTCAAGCCGACATGGCTCACAAACCACATAGATCTAATTGTGAAAGCCCACCTCTCATTCTGGACCAAGTTTTAGTGGTCCATTATCCATTGGCGCATTAGGCAAACTGTCATGGATAATGTGATCACCCTAGAGAGAGTGGTATTGTTGGCCAGTATTTTGTTGGTTATGTTATAGATTAGGCTCGGATTATCTCTGAGCAGATTCACGAGGTTGTAGCTCAGACGAACACCTCATTACCATTTCCAGTTTTGATCCATCAATTATGCAATGCAGCAGGTGTTCCTATCAAGCCCCACTAAGACCCTCATGTAGACGCCACATGCACCATGGATCCTAGTCTGATATAGGTTGATGATAACCCGGTGGCGTTACCACGAGCAGCTCATCCTACTTCAGAGCCATTCTCGATGGAGCCTTTGACTCATATTGCACCTCCAGCTGCTATCGGTACTACCTCAGTTGCTTTAGAGCCCACGCCAACTGTGGAGATCGAGTCCACACCATCCTCCAATACTCCGGCACCAACAACAACTACATTATATGTTGATTCTCTTACTTCTGCTACTGCTTTTTAGGCATTATAGCGTAGGGTGGCTATGGCGGAGGCTAGACTCCAGTCTCTATCTACATAGGTCAGACCTTGGATTGACCAAACTGTACGGGATTTTGAGGAGAAGATGAAGGCATTTGGTTATGATCTGGTAGATGAGAGAGTTCGGGGGTGGATGCCTAAGTGGATGCTTTTGAGGCAAGAATCCAGTGAAGACTTGAGGAAGTTTGACCTGCTGACATTAGTGCGGTGACTCAGGAGTTGGCCAAGTTTAAGGCCGACCTATTACAGATGTTAGCAGTAACAGTTGGAGTCCCGGAGGTGGCATCAGCTAGTGATGAGGCATTTGAGTGGCTAGTCGACTATCCAGACATCCGTGGGAAGAGGCCCCTTTGAGCATAGTGATGATCTAGAGCCAATCCCAAAGAGGCCGAGACCGGAGAAGGAGCCCATACCCAAGGAGATGGTGCAAGAGTTGCTATTATTGGTGGGCATTCAAAGAGATCTGGACCAGCACACCTTACATGGAAGAGGGTAATTCACGGATTGCAGAGGAGGAGTTGGTGCCCCGGACCCCACAGACCAGCCAGAGATTGGTGTTTGATAAACCATGATGTTTGATTTCTTTTAACCCCAGTTCTTATTTTGTCATTATGGATATTTTGTCTTGTTGTTAGACAATTTCTACCTTTATGTTGGTTTTGGATGTTTGTTCTGGATAATGTTTTGTCACTTTGGTTTTGGATACTAGATTTTAGTAATTGGTTTTTGATGTATATATATCTATGTTATGTTTGTGTATGTCCATATTTTACATGTTTTTACTTTGAGAAAAAAGTATCTTATTTTTGTGGGGTGTGGGAAGTTATGGATTAAGGTGAAGTCTGAGTAGCCTCGAGTCCATAACTTCCCTTATTTTTGATCCCAAGGTTTTCTTATTGTGCTTCTTTTTCCTTGTAGATGTTTACTTTTCTGTTGAACCGGCATGCTTAAGTAGTGTAGATAGTGTAAATTCACAACAGTGGTATCTGTTGGCATATCTAGTAATTAATTGCGTTTTAAAGTTTTGAAAAAATTGAGTACCCTCAAAATTTTTGAGATTGTGGTTGTTGATGCGTTCATACATCTTTGAGTTTCAGGCAATTTTTGTTCTGATATTGTGAAGGTAACCTGAGACTGAAAGCATGAATTTTGAGTGTATACTTAATTATGAATGCAATTGCCATGAGTATTGTGAGCTTATTTTGCTGCATTCATGCATCTTGTATTGACCCAGAACTTGCCTTAGTACTCTAAGATTAGTTTGGTGATGTGGTGGATATGGAAAGGATCTTAGGTCTTTGCTCATTAAGTGAACCAACTTTTAGCCTAAATGAACCACCAAATGAGTGACTGAATTCCTTGTTCCAAACTTTTGAGCTTCTCATGTACTCATTCTTTCTTGACACTTGGCTAACTTAACTTTGTTTGATGAAATACCTTGATATTGGCCCTGGTCTATCCTTGAACATATGAACCTTAATTGAGGCCAAAGTCCTAAGTTGAGGGTGGCTGTAGTTGGTGGCCCTAGGTTGAGGCATAGATATTGTGTACTTCACCTGAGACTAAAAGCCTAAGTTGAAGGTGACCCTTATTGTGGTAAAGTAATAATAATAATGAGGTTAGTTGGGAAATCAAGAAAGAAATGAAAAAACATGAATCGAGTGAAGAAAAAGAAAAGAAAAGTGCCTTGAGAAAAAGTAGCAAAAATGAGTTTGAAATTGAGGTATAGCTGAAAAAGAGAAAGAAAGCACTTGAGAAAAGTTCAAAATAGGAGAATAAGGGTGGATTTATTAAAAAGGATTGGATTATTAAAGCAAAAAGTGTTGGTAAACATGGTTCAAGGATAACTTTTAGTCACTACTTGCCCAAAATACCATACCAAAGCACCTTGAACCTATGTTACAAGCCTATAAGTCCTAAAGTGATCCAACTCAACTTTATCACCATGCTAGAGGATGAGTATAGATGCAATCCTATGGTGTTAGTCAGTTTGCATGAATTTCAATTGTGAGAGTAAGAAGGTCCTTAGTCCCTGAATTCTAAAAGCTTTTGAATGAGTATGAGGAACTTCTTTCAAGTGAGGGCATTTGTACCACTTGAGTAGCATATGACTATACCAGCGATTGTGCATGGTTGATGCTCCTTAGCTTGTCATAGTTGGATTTTCAGGTATCTCATTATGTTCTTGTTCTGCTTAATAACATTGCAATCCTGTTTTGAAAATGGCAATTGGCTACCTGAATCAAAGGAGATGTTGTATATGTCATTAGTATAGCTGCTATGTATTTCTCTTTGTCTGTGTAGATCGAGTCATAACTTGAGGACTAGCAACAATTCTAAGTTGAGGGTATTGATGTGCTGTCAAAATACAACACATTTGATGCCCAAAACAAGGGATTTTGTGAATCCTTAATGAGACTTTTTATGATTTTTATGTGTTTTTGTGTTGTTCTTGCAGAAAAGTTAGGTTGGCATGATTTTGAAGAAAAGTTGCAAATTTTGCTGAAGCTTAGGACATACGAGCACACCTATGGGTCGTAGCCTCAGTTACGAGTCATAAGGTGTGTCGTAGCAAGAACTAGAGACCAAAAATTCCAAAATTTGCTAAGTGAAGGTCACCTCTACGAGTCATAAGTCTCATCACGACTCATATATTTGGACTCGTTGTAAGAATCACAGAGCCTAAATATAGACTACAAGAGAAAATATGAGTTGTAGCTCAAGCAACGAGTAGTACCTGTGGGTCGTACTAGTTTAATTTAAGATGCCAAAAACCTGATATGAGACCCCAACTACGACTCTTAGTTCTTCCTGCGAGTCGTAGCTGCGAGATTTATCAGCTGCTAGCTATTTTTTCTGTGTAAATTCTAGGGTTATTTTGTAAATAATATATATAGTTTTAGTTAGGGTTTTTGAAAGAGAGTTCGACTTGGAGATATTTTATCATCATCTTTTGAATCTTTTCTTAGTTTTCTAGTTAGTTTGTCATTTTCTGTTAGAAAACCTATTATGCGGATTACACATATTGCTTTGAGTTTATTGTTGATCAATCAAGCTTCTGGGTTTACAACTTGTGGTGCCTACATTCTTCAGTGCTTGTGGTAAAACTCTCATTTATATCTTGTATTAGCATGTTTACTTGTTTTGCCTTAATTATGAGTAGCTAAGCACCCACAACTTGGGGTTGTGGGAATCATCGGTAGTTGACTTGAAATAACCTTGGTTTCTTGTGTTTCTACAATTGGGGTTTGCAGCTATTGTCTATTTCTCTTCATTATTATTGTAGTTTGGTGGTGGCCAACACCACACCCAACCTACTATCACTAGCCCGACAAAGGTAGTGACGAATCGAAAAAGGGAAGTAGATGACATGATTCAATTTATATGTTCTCATGTAATCAACCAAATCGGATCAAGGGTAGGTTGACTAGGATAATCAGTAACGTTTAGTTGGCATGCTATGGTGGCCGACCAAGCGTCATGGTGAAATTCTACCTTCATCTTCATAAGAGGGTTGGAACAACCTAAGTTACCATCCTACATGCGAATTTCCAATTGTAGTTATGTTACGTTGGGTAATCAAGTCAATGATCCATGGTGAACACGATTCCCAAATTGTCCCCAAAATTGAATGTTTCTGTACATCATAGTTTAGTATTTATTTTACTTTATTCTTGAATCACAGAACCCCCCACCCCCATTTAGAGATTTTAGTTATTTATGCTTGAAATGATTAGTAGTGGATTCTTGTAGTCAAGCCTGTATTCCCTGTGGATTCGACCCTAATCTTTGGTTAGGTTAATTGCTGACAGCGACCATTTTCTTATTTGAGCGTGAACATCAAATCACCCCCCATTTGGAGATTTTAGTTATTTATGCTTGAAATGATTAGTAGTGAATTCTTGTAGTCAAGCCCTGTATTCCCTATCGATTCGACCTTAACCTTCTGTTAGATTAATTGCTGACAGCGATGGCTTTCTTATTGGAGTGTGAACATCATCAGGGGTCTTGGTATAAAAGTTAAGCTTGGTACGACCTTTCACCCTCAAACGGATGGCCAAGCCGAAAGGACTACCCAAACCCTTGAGGATATGCTTAGGGCTTGTGTGTTGGAGCTCAAGGGTAGTTGGTATCATATTCCATTGATTGAGTTTGCATATAACAATAGCTATATTCTAGCCTTAGAATGGCTTCTTTTGAGGCTCTCTATGTTAGGCATTGTAGATCACCGGTTGGGTGGTTTGAGATTTGAGAGGTGGCTTTGTTGAGACCAGATCTAGTTATAGAGGCTCTTGAGAAGGTTAAGATGATTAAAGAAAGGTTGAAGACGGCCCAAAGTCGTCGAAGGTCCTATGCCGACGTAAGGAAAATAAATCTTCAATTCAAAGTTGGTGATTGGGTCTACTTGAAGGTGTCACCCATGAAGGGTGTGGTCCATTTTAGCAAGAAGGGAAAGTTAAGACCTAGATATGTGGATCCTTATAGGGTAATGAGAAAGATTGGTAAGGTGGCCTACGAGTTGGATTTGCCTAGTGAAATGGAGTTGGTTCATTCGGTCTTTCATATGTCTATGTTGAGAAAGTGTGTGGGTAACCTTATTGCTATTGTGCCTCTTGATGTTATGGGTGTTGTTGAACACAATTTGACCTATAAAGAGGTTCCAGTTCAGATTTTGAATACATAAGTTAAGAGGTTGAGGATCAAGGATGTGGCTTCTGTTAAGGTCATTTAGAGTAATCAATAAGTTGAAAGTGCTAATTGGGAGAACTAAGTGGACATGCAAAAGAGATATCCTTACCTATTACACTCCAGTCAAGCCTAAGGTATTAACTTAAGTCCTCTATATGATCTCAAGTCTTAAGTTCACCCCTCATGTCATTGCATATATTCATGTTTAAATTGACAAGTTCACGATGATTTCACACTTATGGTGAGATTTTTGAAATGATGTTTAAGTGCATTGTTGCATCTCTTTATGGGCTGAAATGGTCATGTTTATATCTCTCATATACGTTTCTTTAACATTTGAGGATGAATGTTCCCAAAAAGGAGATATTGAAATGACCCCAAAAAATGCTCGAAAATTGTCTCGGAAGTGCCCAGAATCGTAATAAACACTCTATGTTCCATGATAACATCAATAACAGAAAAAAAATAATACCAAACCAACATCACATGTTAGTGGAAGAATTCTAACAACCACAAAAGATAAATGTACAGGTGATATATTTGACGAGGAAATTAGCATGGCAGCTTTAAAAAGAATGCATTTTCAGTACCAATAATTTATAGCTAAAATAATCAATAATTATACATGAACAACCTAAAATGTTCATAATAATGTCAAAATTAGAGCAAATCACCAAGAAATTCAAATAAATCACTAAAATATAGTTCACAAAATACAATATCAATAAATAAAAGTCTAATTATTAGGAAAAGGAACAATGCACAATAATAAAATAGTAATCAACAACCAAAAAAATAGTGCACAATTTAGTCTATAAATGATGGTAATAATCTTAAAATAAATTAATAACAAAAGATATCACTGCAAAGCAATAATAAAATAAAGAAAATAATGGTTCACAAATAATAAAATAATCAATGACAAAAAAAGAGAAGGAAACAGTGCATCATTAGCACCAAAGTTGTGAAAAAAAAGGTTTCGTCAACATATCTTTTTCTAATCAAATTTGCACTATCGGAGCTTCGAGTGTGAAGTGACAATGAAAATTCCTAGCCATTTCTTGTTGGTCTTGTTATTTTCCTTGTTGCTCTAGCGTAGTGGGTTTGTGGTTGGACAACTAGCGGCTGATTTCTAGTTTGACAAAATGGGATTCACATTTGTTTTGGTGATGAATATTGATGAGGTTTTGGATGATTTTATTGTTGATTTGGATCTGGTGATGTCGAGTTCAAGGCTTGACAGTGACAAGGAAAATAGAGGGGATTTTGGTCGGCATGAGTGGTGGATTTTCTGGGGTTTTTTTTGGGGCTGGTTGTTGGAGATGAGAGAAGGTGACGCTGGCAGCCATGGTAATGGTCTTTGGGTGGCTATTTCATGTAGGTGTAGATGTTATTTTCATGGTTGATTTTGAAGCTCTTCGTGGTGGGATTTGGTGGTGTTTGAGGTTGTCTTGGGTGTATTTTTTCTGGCGAAATGGGGCTGTGTTGAATGTTGTTTGCGGTGGCGTTAATAGGCCAAAAATGTGGTTGCTTGGGTAGATTTTCATGGCTGATTTATTAGAGGTGAAATGAGTATTTTTCAGGTGGGATTTGGGGTTGCTTTAATGGTGTTTTCAGGCTGATTTTGAGATGATTGTTTGATGGCGAGTGGAATGAAGTGTAGTTGAGGAAGATGGAAGCATAAGGAGGAGACAAGGATCAAGAGGGTCTTGTTCATCTTTTAAAGATGATAAAAGAATGAGAAAATAAATAAAAATATGGAAAAGTTAAAGAATAAAAATAAAAGAAAATTAAAGTAAAAAGGAAAAAAGAAAAAGGATAAAGGAGGAGACATTTGGAGTCAGAAAATATGCGGGTTAAATTTAAATACACGATGAATTAAAATAGATCAATTAATGAACTTCTTTAGAATTGACTAAGCGAAATAATTAGCTCAATTAAGAAGAACTTAATTTCGAAAATAATTTGTAAAACTAAACAAGAATATAATCTTTTAATAATTATAAAAAAAATTACATAATTACATATCTACAAATTATATGAAAGAAAATTTATATAGCATCAAAAATAAAATAATAGTAAAGAATGTTAGAAATACACAAATATTTGAATTAAATTGAATATAAATAAAAGTACCTATTTTAATTAAATGACACTTTAAATGAGCTATAGGTCGGTCAAAATTAGATGTCAACATAAGGTATTAAGTTAGTGGATCCATATATGACACTCACCGTGCTGGGGTTGAGCTCATAGGGTGGGGTATAGTCTACCTTGGTAAGGAGAGTATTCTTTCTCTGGTGTAGATGCAATATCGAAATTCTATGTAATAGTCTGCATGGTCTTATTGTCGGTTATAGTCCTATTCCCACATATGTATGTATGCTAGGATATGAAAGGTTTTACAATGTTTCTCTTCATGATTTTAAAGATACATTGGTCATTCATCTCTTGTTATTATTCTATTGGTATGACTATGCAAATTGTTATAATGATTATGACGTTTCTTTGATGCATTGCATGCCTATATACTTAGTACATCTCAACGTACTAATGCATTCTTTTTGCCTATATGATCTAATCATGTAGCGATGAATGATGAGACTACACCTTACTGTTGTGGCTAGACTTGGATTCTACGTATTAAAGACTTGGTGAGTTCCCATGCTTCAAGAGACAAACCTTTACTTTCTTGCTTTATGAGGCTAGTTGAGATTTTTGTATTTTCTTTCTTATTTTGAGGGTGAGTTAGTAACATGTTCTAGACCCTGCCAAGATTTAATTATGACAAGGCATGATTTGGACTATGTTGATGTAATTCCCTTTAATGGGAAGACTCTTGACTCCCATGTTTTAGCTTGATTTTAAGACTATATTTCTGCTTACTTATTAATATGATTGCTTATTTACCTTATGTATGCTTATGATATGAACAAGAGGCTTGGATAGGGTATCTTCAAGTTCCACATTCACCGTGTTTCGACTAGGTCCTAGGTTCGGATCGTGACACAGATGCTTTAGAGTTTGTCAGAGAAGATCACTAGAGATGATGGGAAGATTTCATTGACTTATTCAAATCCAATTTTTCAAGTTTAAAATTGTCATCTGAAACCAAATCTTTTCTGCGTAATTTGTACTATTTCTTGAAATTGTATTGAAATTTCGTAGTAGATTGCTTGCGAGAATTTAAATATTCAAACTTTTTATAAAATGTGCACCTTCATATATGGACTTGAAATTTAGGCAGCTCAATAGAATGATAACCTAAAGCCAAAATTTAGAGAAGAGTATTCAAATTATTTATTTTTTTTATATATCTTATTTTCAAAAATTCTAAAGAAATATTGTATTCGACTATAATTTAATAATTAATTTTTCTTTTTTGATTAATAGTGTAAAATTTGTTGTAATAATTTGTAAAACACAAATATATATATAAATTATTGTACGTCATATGACAACACAATTGTTTGAATCTTGATTATAATTTTGAAAACTTTTTCAATAGAACAGTTGTAACATAAACTATCAAAATTATTCTAAAAATATTTAAAAATAATTTAAGACTTTAATATATTGAATATGCTAATAGAGTATTATTTTTTTATACTTAGATAATATTTTGTAATGGTTACTAGTATTATAGTGATTGTTTCCTTTAGAAGACATTCAAAGGTAATATAATATATTTAAAATTTTAATAATTTGAACTTAAAATGTTTAATAGAATATTTCAAAAAGTTGAAGACAATGTTAGAAAGTCAATATTAAAAGATGGTTGGTTCAAATTGAAGAAATAAAAAGTAGTTAGGAATAAGAAAACAACCTAGAAAATTTTAATTAATAATAACAATATTTTAATAGAGTATTGTAGTTGGGGTATTTTGTTTCTTCCTAGTGTTGATACGGTGCGTATGAAAATAGTCCATCATCAGATCTGGTTCTCTTTTTGTGTGGTCAGTGGTGTAATCGGTCGAATTTATTTAACTGAATTTGGGGGTTCGGAAGATTCAAACAGCTAATTCCACTGGAAACTACAAATGAAAATACACATTAATTAATCTAGTATTTACTCCATTGCAGGTACCTAGCTTGTTTTTCTGATTTCTTCTATGCATTGATTGAGGTTAAATCAACTATAATCTCTATCCTTCACGTTGATAGCTTTCCAGATCCATTATCTGTTGATACATTTTTATGGGTTCTCTGACTAGGTTGTTCTCATGGGTGCACCTAAGCAGAAGTGGACTTCTGAAGAAGAAGGTGCTCTTAAAGCTGGGATACTTAAGCACGGCCCAGGGAAATGGCGCACCATTCTCAAGGATCCAGAATTTAGTGGAGTACTGTGTTTGCGTTCAAATGTAGATCTCAAGGTGCACCTTCCTTCTATCATTTTTTGAACCAGATGATAGCTGTATGCTGCACTCGTTATTATTATTTTATATCTATGCATCTGCTGTTAATATGTCTGCCTGTTCATCTTTGTTGTTGCTCTTCAGGACAAGTGGAGGAACATGACTGTGATGGCAAATGGTTGGGGTTCGCGAGAGCAATCAAGATTGGCTGTCAAAAAGATGAAACAGACCCCTAAACATGATGAGAGTCTTGTGACTGATATGACTGCTGCTGAAAGTGACGAGGAAGCTGCTGAAGCCAGGCCTATCACAACTTCTAGTGGTTCTCCTCAGATACATGGTTCAAAAAGATCTATGATAAGGTTTACCACTGCTCATTGAAGTTTCCTTGCTTGCCTCTTTGTGATAGTCCTAGGGTTCTTTTTGTGCATATGGATATATTTCTTGCTGGTTTTTGCATGTCCTATTATTCTTTGGTGGCATTTACATGTATGTTAGAAATATTTGTGGAAGAAGCTTTTTAGAAATATTCTGGGAAGCAATGTGGAAGAAGTGATTAGACGGGATATGTCACAGCATCATATCACCGAGGATATGACCTTAGATAGAAAAGTATAGAGGTTGCATATTAGGGGTAAAAGGTTAATAGGCTAGTAGGGGTAGGATGTCGTCTTGCCTTGTGATGTTGTAGGTTAGTAGGATTAGTCATGTCTTTTTATATCGTTACTACTTGTCATTTATTTGGTACTTTTATTTTATTTATTAGAATTGTCATTGTTTTACATATATATATATGTATCTTTGTTTTTTTGCTTTTGGAATGATATATTTGAGCCGAGGGTCTTAAAACATTCGCTCTATCTCTATGAGATAGTAATAAGGTCTTTGTACATTTTGCTCTCCGCAGACCGCACTTGTGAGATTTCACTGGATAAGTTGTTGTAATTTGTTTCCTGCAGTCCTTTTAGGAATGTTTCAAATTTGATTTCTGAAGTACATTATTGTTTTCTTTGCCAAGCATGTTTGTCTGGCAACCAGAAAGTGTTTTGTTTAAATATAACATGCATGTGATACTTCTATATGTATTGGTTTTTGGTATTTTGAAGGCAGTAGAAGTTGATCGTGGGATCTCTATTTTGATCTTCGCGAGAAAGTTCATTTAGTTTCCTTTTCTTTACGCAACATGAAATAATGTTACCTGTCTTGATAGGATCACATATTATTCTCATTTTCTTACTTTGGAATGATGATTGTATCTCATAGTTGCCGCTTTGATTATATTTTAGGTTGGATTATCTTATAATGGAGGCTATAAGCAGCTTGAAGGAGCCAGGTGGTTCCAACAAGACTACAATAGCTGAATACATAGAGGTAGTCGTTTTCTTAGTTTGGCTTTCTTTTAAAAGAAGTAATTAGAAATAATATAGAGTACCTGTAACACCCCGAGCCTGCACCCTGAATGTGGCTGACACTAAAAAATTATTGTTGGTCCCAAGCGAACCCTTGGCTTGGCTAACTACTGAGCAGAAGAATAAACATACATGCAGAAAATATTTAAAAATACCTCATGCAAAAGTTTGAAATAAATATGAATATAAATAATAATAATAATAATGTTTAAAATTTCTGAATACTAAAGATTGGATTGGCTCACTAACTTTGTTTATGAAAGCCTATACTAAGCTAGGATAGATGTCGGGACAAGATCCACGACTACCTAAACAAAGAACTAATTGGCTGCTACTACCGAAAGACGTAAATGAACGGAGTCCTTCGAAAGGTCTCACCAACTATGCTGATAGAAGATCCTAAGGGAGCACTTATTGAGGATCTTGAACACTTGTATCTGCAATATAAAATGATTCAGTGTCGAATGATGTTAGGACATTGAATATGCAGTATGTAATAAGATTGAATGAAACAATAATGAACCAAAAGGAATACTGAAAATAACTTGATTGAAAGTAAAACAATGCAAGTATAAAGGAAACAGGTAAAACTTTACAACTGAAATAGGGCAATAATGCAATCTTAAAATAATATCTCTATCTTTTTGGAGAATTTCTCTAATCGACAACCATTACTATGAGCCTCGTGATGATACAATGTTCGGCTTAGGTTGCTGGAGTCATCCTATATTTTGTTAGGGCATAGGACAACAACTTAATTTATGGATCCATGTAAAAAGTTCTTATCAAGAGTTGAGGTTAGGAGTCAACCGAACCAATGGCTTGATCCTATCTACATTGGCGGTGCAGTTTATGGGTTTAGAGTTATCTGAACTCGTATCCAAATTGGTGCTCAATGCTTCTCCTAAACAAACACGATGCTCAATAACTTTAAAGGTATCCCAGTTCAGGGGAAAATTGAAAATCGGATATTTGGAGTCTATGCTCAAAATGCTTCTTTAAAACTAAACCGAAACTGCTTTCTCAAATGGATCATGCTTTCTTTAAAAGTAGTCATGCTTTTCTCGGAATAAGGTTATGCCTATGGAACAACGCAAGTTCCCTTAATACTCTTCTTCAATCGATAACTTAAAATACTTGAACTGAATATCAAAGCATGATTATGTTTATGCAAAATTTATCAACACTTCTTTCATAAATAGGGTTCATGTGACAGAATAAGCATGAATAATATCAAAGAATTAGAAATACATGAAGAATTATAATCTCAATGATAATAATCAGAACTCAATGATAAGCAATAAAGCCAATTCAAAATTCATCAAAATGTGGAGTAGGAATCCTAGCTTTAACTCTTACCGAGTGAATTTAGATGTAGGGTGTGAGGACGAACTTAGTCCTGAATAGTCTTACATATGTAGAAGGAAAACATTGACGTGAAATCTTGAACTGACGCTTAAAGGTGAAAAACTTTAGCTTCTTTCTTGAGAGAACTTAGAACGTGCGAATTTGATTTGTCTAAGGGTTAGGCGTGAATGCAAATCTTATTAAATTATAAGATAGACTTAAGGAAGTTAATTGAGGGTAAAAGGTTGAGAATACCTTTCTGGGAATGTAAGAAGATAAAAAGAATCAAAGAAAATGACCTTTTATAGAATTCTGTCGGTGATCTGGAGGTCCCATTGCTGAAATATTTGGTGGATTGCTGAAAGTGGGTTCTAGATTGACAAAATTAACAATTTTTAAAGGTTTTTGGGCCATTTAAGTGATGTCATTCGGCAATGCGCCAACCTATTCGGCGATCCATCAAACGGACTGGTGCTATCATCGTATTTCCAAGTCCGGACATGTTCCATTAAAACAACCATAACTTTCTACTCTGAATTCGGTTTGATGCAAACTTGGTGGTGTTGGAAAGAAGACTCATACCTTTAATTTGATAAGCCGTGGGCAACCTAACTCTTCTTATTCTAAAAAATATGAGCTTTTGAAGTTGACCAAAGCAAAATCTTATATCAAAACTTAATTGGCAAGGAAGCTTTTGACCCAACTTTGTGCTAGTGGATTCTTATGACCTTAATTCATCTCCAAGTCTATTCCCACTCTAAACAATTGACCTTAACACCTATATATAATTAGGAATCATCCGGTATGACCTTATACAATAGGAAGAATGGTTCCAGTCTTAGCTTAAAATGTTTTGCGGTGTTGCAGCACCAATCATTAATTTTCGTGCAGGGAAATCTTATTTATTTTCGAAGACCTAAAATGACTGATTTGTAGGTGTTGATCCTTGATGTGCAAATAGCAACATTATGAATAATGTTTGTTCTTCTTGTATATTTCGATTATGAGGACTCATAAGCCTCGGTATCATCAAAATCAGTGCTTTCCCTCTAAAATTCTTTGTTATTTTTTGTGGGGTGAAGCTTTTTTTTTTTTCTAGTATTGTTTTATTTTTTAATTTTAAACTCTTGACTGTTCATAATAACAGATTAGGATGAATAAAATACAGTGCCTTGGGGTCCTATAGGGGCGGCAAAAGGGTGGGTCGAGTCAAATATGGGTAGGTAAGAAATGAGTCAAATGAAAATGAATAAAGTATTAACATTGACCCATATTTGATATGGATAAAAATGGGTAAACCCAATGGATAATATGGAATCCCATATTATCCATTGCTTTGCTTCTTATTTTATAAAGGAATAAGTACTTTATATTACAAGATTTATTTTTGTTCTTTTCTCCTTTGAGAGTGTGTTTGGTGAAAAGGAAAATATTTTCATGTTTTTCTATAAAATGGGTGGTCTTGAGTCGAGGTCATGAGGTCAAAATTCGGGTCTTTGGAACAGGGTCGAGAATCGGGTCAAGGTCTGGTTGGGGTCGGATCCCATGTCTGAACTGTTTTAGTGGTGAGGTTTAAGGAGTGTTTTGAATCGTTTTTCCTTATTTTATGTATAAAAGTCATTTTTTCTTAAATCATAGGAAAATAAATCCATTTGAAATTTTTAAAAATATTTAAGGCAATTACACGTGGGAAAATTGAAAATTATTTAAAAGTATTTTTCTTCATACCAAGCACACCCTTAATAAGTGTACCTTTTAGAGGTTCCTACATCCTTGCATACTCTAATTAAGTGCAATTGATGGATACCCATGGGTCATCCATATTTTGTGATGAATAATATGGATTCATCCATATTTGACCCACTTTTAAATGATTGAATAACCAACACATTTAAAATGGGTTAATTGAGCGGATAACCATAAATTTTACCCATTTTACCACCCCTAGGGTCCTAGTGTGGCATCGGGTCAGTATATGCAGAATAATAGATTGCAGTGAGTGCACATAGGTCTGATAGTGTCACATTAACTTTTTTGCTTCTTAACAAATGATCTTGATTCCATAGAACAAGGGGTTAGTCTCTGGTAGAGAGGTCTTCAATGAGCAATTATGGGCTTCGCCCTGGAATTAGCACCAAGTATTCTGGTTGATACGTTTGTTCAATAGGATGTCTGTTTTAGTATATGCCGAACATGAGGTTACATGAGTCTAATAGAGATCTGTCACTGCTAAGGTAATAATTTTTCTGAATGTATGATCATGATTTCCTATACTAAGAGGTTGTTTCATATGAGGGATAAGGAATAATAATTCCGGGACAACATGCAGGACTATTTTATACTGCGCTTGGTTACGGGTATCAGTTAGTCTCAACATAAGTTATCCCATTATTTGTACTACAATGATGAGATAAGTTATCTTATACATATGTTGGGATCACTAATCCCATGGGAAAGCTCAATCCATGGGATAACTTTGTGCATCCCATCCCCTAATACCAAACAACCCCTCAGAGTTTACCCCTATATAGCGGCTTTATTGATTTGGTTTTCAATGATCTATGATTGGCATGTGCACCCTGCCTGACAATTATTTTTGGTTTATACATTTATGTTCAATTGGGTGATATAATAGTCATCTTACAGATTTTAGTTGGTGCATAAATGTCGTAATTGTTGGATCTAACTTCATATCAAAACCATAATTTACGGCTGTATCTGACAGACTATTCTATCGACTACACTCTTTCTATCTTTTAGGACCAATGCTGGGCACCTCCAAACTTTAAAAGGCTACTGTCAGGGAAACTGAAGTATTTAACTGCAACAGGGAAACTTATCAAGGTGATTCTTATTGTGTATCTGACATCTCTGTTATTGGCTTATTGTTCCTCTCACCCTAACCCTGGATTGTGAATACAATCAGAATTGGCTATTGGATTCAAGTTTTTATGCCTAATAATTTTTCCTCTGCCGGGTTGATCATAACACCGAGTATATTTTCTTTTAGATGAAGCGCAAGTATAGAATAGTACCTATGTCAACACCATCTGACAGTAGAAGAAACCTGTCCACTACACTTTTGGACAGCAGGCAGAGGATCTTCTCCAAGATTGATCGGGATGATATGAACATGCTTAGTACATCTCAGATAGATTTAGAGCTAGCTAAAATGAGGAACATGACACCACAAGAGGCTGCAGCTGCTGCTGCACAAGCAGTTTCTGAAGCAGAAGAAGCCATAGCTGAAGCTGAGGAGGCTGGTAGGGAGGCTGAGGCTGCTGAAGCTGATGCTGAAGCTGCACAAGCCTTTTCAATAGCTGCAAAGAAGACAGTACATGGAAGAAGTGCCCCAAGGATGGTAGGACATCCTTTTATGCCAATTATTTTGTCAGTGTCTATCATTTTCCTTGTCTCTCTTCCTATTCTTTGTTTTATTGTTCTTAGGATATGTTCTTCCTTATGTGTGGAACCATTATTGATTCAGTCTAAAAGTCGGTGCCTGAGAACCTTTAATTAACTAAGAGAAGCCATGTAGGCCCATAGTCTTTACTCATCATTTTCCCTTCACCCTACTTGAAACAAGATTTTGCTAATCTACTATAGTACAAGTTTTAAAAACAGATATTTCTAGGCTAAATATAAATCTTGCTTCTAAAGACCTTATCTTAACAAAGTCTCAATTGAAACCTAGAGGACCCTTTGGGGTGGCCTAGTGGTTTGGGCTTGGGACTTCGATGTTGGAGGTTTCAAGTTTGAAACCCCCTATCCTTGAAAGCAATGGGTTTGTCTTCTAGGTCAAGCTTGCCTAGTGCTGGTTACCGCTCCCATGTGTTTTGTGATCTATTGCATAAAAGGGAGGGTTTTACCTTGTGTGCACCCAAAGAGCAGTGGCTGCGGGTTTTCTTTGTCATATTTTAAATAAAAAAAGTACCTAGAGGAACAAATAGGAGTGGTTAGCTATCTATTTGCCTCAAGCGGCATAATCGTTCTCTGGGCCTCATTAGCTTCCATTTCATCTTGTCTCTTGATCAATGTTAAATTTTGACTAATTTGTAGAGAGAAGTGCTTTACCTAGCTCTGGATAGTACAATTGCACCAACCTGCACTGGCGTGAGGAACTGAAAGTTTGTCTATTAGGCCTGCATACTCATCTTCCTTTATAATTTTGCATGAGATTTTTAAACTGTCCTTTTGGTTTCCTTAATAGTCGTTTATGTTGGGGGTGAGGGTGGGGTAAGGATGGGAGGTGAATTGCGAGGAAAGGCCTGAAGCCAAATCCTCCGGTATCTTGTTGGTTACAGGTACAGCAGGTTGTGGTATAAAGGTACAAATTGAAAAGTCAGGATGGATGATAAATCGCTTAACATGAATACTTCAAAAAAAAAAAAAAGTATTGATATGTTTGTATTCATGTGCTTTCCTAGTTAGGTTACTAGTACGTATCTAGACTAGGTTGATGGAATTTGAGCCAAGATGGGTGGATGCAAATTGATTATCTGATTGTGTGTAATATCTAGATGATACCTGCTTGATCGTGGATGTGGGAGTTGGAGAATTGGTGGATAGTTCCAGTTTGATGTTGTATCTTCAGGTTGGTTAGTGTAATCGTGTTTTTTTTTAATTGTATTATGGTGTTTCAAATGAGAATTTGTTGTAAGGGGTGTTTACTGTCCCATGATTTATTATTTATTTATAAACTCCATGTGCAAGGAGAATATATTAGTCAAAAGTAGTTTCTGCTCAATCTCCAACTAATTAGTTTGTCAGCAGATTACCATACGTCAATCCAACTAAATTATCCAAATATACCAAATTGCATTGAAATTAATAATTACTTTATACAAGTAGCCATCTCTTTTAATATAAATTGGTAAAAGTTAATTCCTAAATCAGATTTGCTAATAGATAACTAAACAAATCCTCAACCAAATTTTATTTTAAAAAATAATCAGAAATTCATACGAAGGAAAAAAGACATTTACATCACAATCAGTTTGTAGGTATTAAAGAATTTTCAGTTTTTTAATGATTAGAAAAATAATTAAATGGCTATTTTCTCTATTGTGAAATCTAATTGTAAAGGGTAAAAAAAGGCAGATTTGGTCTCTCGAGCGTGTCAATTTGTTTGTAACAAATTTTAATGTGATAGAATATATATTGCAATCACAAAGAGAATATAAAGATATGGGTGCAAATATATTCTTTCCTACGTAGGATGATTTTAATCTCCTTAAGTCATATTTTTCTCTCTACATTTGAGAGAGGCTTTTTCAAGGGAATATAATACCCATTTGAGAGATGCGTTTTCAAGAGAATATAATATTCAATTTGAGATACGTTTTTTCAAGGGAATATAATATTCCATTTGAGAGATGCTTTTTCAAGGCAATATAATATCCTTATATACGCATGAATTAGGGTTATATACGCATGAATTAGGGTTTAGGACAGAGCATCCTCAAGAAATCCTAACTAAAATAGGATTCATTTTATAGAGTCTTACAAAATTTCTTGATCTACAAGAGTCAAGCAATAATTATATATAAATTTACAAATAAGATCTTAAATTGATAGTCATATATGAGGCATTATTCATAAAGATCATAATGGAAAATCTTTCATTTTGCAATTGTCGTCAAGAATATACTATAAAAGTTTACTTAGATGTTCATAAACATTCACCCCATCAATCGTCATACTATCATATTAAACAATTTAGTCTACGACAATTTCGATAAAAGACTCTTAAAATAATAATTAAAAAAAAATTAGGCCTAAACAAAGAAAGAGGACAACGTAAATAATCAATACCTATTGTTATAAGAGAATCGTAAATCAAAAGTGAAACATAAATCTAAACATAAAAATTGTATTAGAAGAATCCTAAACCTAGGGTAATTCCAAACTTACCGAACTAAAGTTAATTTTGCTTTTCCACGTAAAACCTCATACGAAACGGCGGATCCATAATTTAAAGGTTATGGGTGTCACATCGCTTTTAAAATAGACGTATTGATTAAATTGATATTTAACCTATTTTCGACCTTGTAAATTGCAACTTGAGACATCGGTTATTCATCTTTTTAGTTTATAACGAAAATGAACCAAAAATAAAAATAAAATATGATAACTTGACACAAAGAAAACACTTTGAACAACATCCTCTATAATTGCACTCGATAAATTTTGATATTCTAAATATACTTAATAATGAGGTAATTATTTCTATTTATTAATATTTCACGCTCTATGTAATAAACCAAATATAAAGTGGCCCAAAAATTTTTACATACATAATTTTATTTAAATTTAAATGAGATGATTATATTTATTAATACTTCACGGTCTATATAACATATTCTAAATGCACTCAATTAAGCCTCATATTAAAATATTAGCTTATAAAAATCTAAAAAGACCAGCGAAATCATATGAGATTCAATATAGCTTCCATGTCGTCCTTTAATGCAACAACATATATTTTATTTTGTCAAATTGAATTCTTGATAAAATTTAAATTTCATATTCTAAATTATTTCCTTTTCCATATGCATCTAAATGATTTAGATAATAGATCAAAGAGAGTAATAGGAACTCACGGTCAAGTTTCTAATTTTTTTACAAAAAACGAATAAAATTCTGAAGGAGAAAGTTTAAAACAAACTTTAGTCTAGTGTGAATATAAATAATTTCATTTCTAGCAAAGGGAGAATTATAAATTAAAGTTTGTTCTAATTATAGAAAAAATACCATTTTTTAGGATAATCTAAAAAAGAAAGTATGTCACATAAATTAAGATGAAAAAGTAATATTTTATGCTTATAATAACATTAATAGTACAAGTAATAGTAATAACAAAATTAATAGTAATAGTAATTATTTTATAAAAAAATTCGGCAAAATTTAAATGAAGAAGTTTCACACCATGATAATATATAGGTTATATAACATATTAAAGTGCAAAAGTATCATGAAGCGTGCAAGGATCTGGATTTTGTACGACCTCAATAGAGCATAAAAATTTGGTTCCTGAAAAGTTTTGGACCAAGGTGACGCCCCATGGTAATCTACATTGTCCGTGTGGGCCTCTATGGACCATGTGGAGCTTCCTTGGAGTGGCCATTGGCCTATGGAGGATGTTTGACCCTTAAAAGTGGAGTTTCAAACTAAGGCACGCTACACTTGGACCCCTCACAATCCATGTGATACTTCACGATCCGTGTGATACTTCATGGGCCGTGTGATACTTCACGGGCCGTGTAACTCCTCGTATAGCCAACTTCGTGAAATTTTTTCTAATATGGAATCTTCAAGCTCAAGCTAAGTTCACTTTCAAGCCTTCAAATCAAGCTTATTTATGTTGTTTAGGACTATCATGGGTCTCCTACATCTAGTCAAGTTCAAAGGAGTTCCATTAGCTAAGTTTTTCATAAGAACCAATAGAAGGGTTAAATCTAAACGGTCATATCTCTTAGTACAAAATGAATTAGGTGGCCCACGACCTATCAAATTAAAGCTCTTTGAATTAGCTTTCTGACACATCTAATTTCACCTCATTCTGAGTTTGGAGCAAGAAATTATGCCTTTTTTTGTAGAATTTGTCTAGGCTAGATGGAGAGCCTTCAAGGAGCTTCACGGACCATGAAGAGCTTCACGACCCGTTAAGAGATTCACGACCCGTGAAGCCAGCCGTGTCAAGTTCCGGATTAAAGTTTGAAGGGGCATTTTATTGAGGTATTTTTGATATTTTGGCCCATCCCCAAGATTTTTTAAGACCTTTAAACCCCCTTTTACATTCCTAAACTTCTCCTACACTAATTCAAAACCCCTCATTCAAGACTAATCCTTAATTTCAAAAATCAAATTCTCTCAAGTCTCTCTCAAGAACTCTAGTGGGGATTTTAGCTTGGGAATCAAGGGAGAACTCATTCTTCTTCAAATTTCTCCTTGGAATTCCTTCATTAGTTAAGGTATAAGGGTTTGATCTTTGGTTACTTTCAACCAAGGAGACCCAAAACTTTTCTAGCACTTTTCATGAATTTCACTTACTTTAAAGTTGAGTTTTCAATTGTCTTGATTATTAAATTGAATTAATATATGTGTTATACTTATTTGACGATTTTAAGTTGATTTAAACTATAATATGATGAATTACATTATATTTATAAAGTTATGAATATACATGTCCCTTTCTAAGCTTGATTTATGCATGAGTAACCTATATTTTGATTTAGATGTGGATTTATGTATGATTTTACTTAGATTTCATATTATACTGATGATTTTGGATTGAATCTAAATTACCCATGCCACTCTCATCTTATTCATAGCATATGCAACTCATGACTATGGAAATTTATGGAAATCATGAAGTGGGTAAAGCCAAATTATGCTAAGTATATGATTTTTGACAAGATTATGGTTATGGCAAGAATGTGATCACATATATGTCTATGATTATGGCTCTTTGAGCATTATGGGTGCTTGCTCCATTATATATGTATGAACGAGCTATTCCTATGCATGAGTATTATGACTGAGCTATGATTTGGCATTTGAACCTAAGTATGAATTTTATGAATGTGGTTTGGCCTTTAAGCCCAAGAATGCATGAAAACAATTTGAAAGCTTATGCCTCTTTTACAAGCATGTATATATATGTATTCTTGTGGAATAATGACCTAGCACTGATGGATTGGATGTTGGCGCGGACTATCCCCAAGGGTCCACACTCCTTTTCTTGAATTATGTGCCAGCATAGGAATGGTAGTCATCACCAAAATGACCGGGTCGTAAGGAGGTGGCCGCCACATACGAAATGACTGGGTTGTAAGGTGTGGTGTAGATTACCTTTGGCAAATAATCTTCTCTCACTCGATAGGAGGTCAACATCGGGCAAATTCATATAATAGCTCGCATGAATTTGAGATGTTGGTTATGGCTACATCCCATTATATATGAGCATTATTTGTATTTCATGCATCATAAATTTCATAGCATATTGTATATTATATTCCTTTGATTATATACTTCTTCCTATATTATGTACCCTTGTCATCTAACATTAAATGCAGGTTCGATAAGTCATATGCATTACAACCCACATACTTAGTACATTCAAACGTACTAACGTATACTTTTGCCTATATGATCTCACTATATAGGGATCAAGGACTATGATCATCCACCGTACGACTTCAACTTAGATCTCAAGTTTTGCTTATTATGGTGAGTCCTATATTCCAAGGACAAGCCACCATTCCTCTCATGTTGCTTTTGCTTATGTTATCTTCACTTTGAGGGTGGGCTTGGGACATGTCTTGGTCCCCCTCCCATATTATAACTTGAGGAATTGTTGGACATCTTGTAGACTCTTGTACAAATATGTGCTATGTGTTGTATTTGGAGTTTATAATTATGGCTATCTATTGGATATGGCTATTATGCAGTGACTATGAGAATTATGATGATAAGTATGTATGTTTTGATGTGAAAATATGGAAGATCCTAAGTTCCGAATTTCCCCCATAGAGTGAGTCATACTTACTCGCCCTTAGTTTTTATGTGCTATGTGCTATGTGAATTCATGTTACTCCCTTTTCCTATGACATCACCATAGCATGAATCCTACTTTTCCGTCCCTTAGAACTATGTGTTTACTATTTCATATGCGCTTTTGAACCGATGATGTATGAATAGATGCTATGAGGCCTGTTTGGGGACTCTCAGGTTCTCGCAGTCACTCCTAGACCCTAGGTCCGGGTCATGACAGAGATGGTATCAGAGCATTAGATTTATAAATAGTCCTTGGGGTCAAACATGTCGCGTCAAATAGAGTCTTATTCACGAGTGTGAAGCATGCTACATCTATGGGTAGGAAGCTACAAGGCGTTTTAGGGAATGTTTCACTTTTTGATGATTCTTATCGTGCCATAGAACTATCTTAAAATGTCTTATCTCCATCCTTCCCTACCGATTAGGGAGACTTTGAGCATGTAGTGCAATCCAGGCAAGGAAGATGTTGTAGCTAATCTTATAGCCGAAGTTAAAAGGAGTTAGTTGTGGATGTGCATTGTTTGACAAGCTCGCTCCTTCAGATATACGAAGTTTTCTTGGGTTGGATGGTTATGATGGAAGGTTTCACCGACCACAAGACATTGCAATATATGTTCACTCAAAGGGATCTTAACTTCAGGCAAAGGAGATGGTTGGAGCTCCTTAAGGACTATGACATGAGCGTACAATATCATCCCCCAAGGCAAGTGTTGTAGCTGATGCTCTCAGTTGGCTATCTATGGGAAGTGTGGCTCTTATTGAGGAATGGAATAAAGAGTTTGCAAAAGATGCTTACCGTTTGGCTAGATCGGTTTTAGGTTAGCCAACTCTAATGATGGTGGTATTCATGTTTAGAATGAGGCTGAACCTTCTGTGGTTGTTGATGTTAAGGCTAAGCAAGATCTAGATCCGTCATTGGTTGGATTGAAGAGGTTGGTTGCCAAAATAATAAGATAGAGGTTTCCTCCCAAGGGGGAGATGGTGTGCTTCGATATCAAGGTTGGTTATGTGTTCCAGATGTGGGTGATCTTAGGAAGGTGATCATGAGTGAAGCCCATAACTCTCATTATTTGATTCACTCGGGGTCTACTAGGATGTATGGGACTTAAGGGTAGGATATTGGTGAGATTGTACGAAGAAAGACATAGCCAAGGTTGTATTTGAATACTCTAATTTTCGACGAGTATAGGTAGAACATCCAAGGCCCAGTGGTTTGCCTTAAGATATTGAAATTTCTACTTGGAAGTGGGAAGAGGTGAACATGGATTTTGTGGTTGGTTTGCCTTAGACCCGAAAGCAATTTGATTCAATTTGGGTTATTGTTGACCAGATGACTAAGTCCGCTTACCTCTTATCGGTTGAGACTACTCCCAATGTTGAAGACAATGCCAAGTTATGTAATTTGGAGTTGGTTAGATTGGATGGGGTGCCTATTTTTACTATGTTGGATTATGGTACCCAATTTACTTCTCACCGTTGGAAATCATCTCAAGGAGAGGCTTGGCACTATGGTGAAGTTAAGTATCGCTTTTTATCCTTGATCCGTCAGGCAAGCCGAGAGGAAAATTCAAACTTTGGAGGATATGTCGAGGTCTTGTGTGTTGGAATTCAAGGTTAATTGGGGTGATCATCTATCACTTATTAAGTTTGTCTACAACAATAGCTTTCATACTAGCATTGGTATGACACTATTTGAGGCTTTGTATGGTAAGAGACATGGATTTTCGAAGGGGGTGGTTTGAGTTGAGAGAGATGGCTTTGATTGGCCCAGATTTGATGTTGGAGGCTATGGAGAAGGTGAAATTGATTAGGGAATGATTGAAAATCGCTCAAAGTCATTGAAAGTCTTATTTGGATGTTAGAAGGAGGGATCTTGAGTTTCATATTAGTGATTGATTGTATATGAAAGTCTCACCTATGAAGGGTGTAATGCATTTTGGAAAGAAGTGCAAGTTAGGTTCCCGGTATGTAGGTCCTTATGAAATTTTTGAGTGGATTGGGAATATGGCTTATAGGTTGGATTTGCCTGCGGATTTGAGTTCTATTCACCCGGTTTTCCTTGTGTCTATGTTGAGGGAGTGGTTGGTGATCCTAGTTCTATCATGCCTTTGAAAGGTGTTGACGTTGAAAAGAACTTGTCTTTTTGAGGAAGTTCCGGTTGAGATTTTGGATAAGACAAGTGAAGTGGTTTCGCAACAAGGATGTGACTTTGGTTAAGGTAATTTAGAGGGATCAACATGTGGAAGGTGCTACTTGGGGAGTGGAATCAAATATGATGTGATGATCCCTCTATTCTTTCCAATCTACTCAAGCCTATGGTATTAGGTTCTTATTCTCAATGGTCCTAACTCTTACACTCTTGAGTCTTATGACATGACATGCATACATGTGTATGAAAATGATTTATTTGATGATGTTTCAACTGATTTAGATGCATTTTGATATGCGTTTTAGTGATTTGATGATTTTCAAAAGATGAATTATGCATTGTACCTTGTGTTTGGAAGTTTTATGTTCTAATTCAAGACTTTCAAGCCTTGTTCTACCACATTTGAGGAGAAATGTTCCCAAGCGGGAGATGATATAAGGACCCGGACTTTGTACGACCTCAATGGAGCATGGAAATTTGCTTCCGGAAAAGTTTTGGACCAAGGTAATGCTCCATGGTAGTCTACATGGTCCATGTAGGGCTCTATAGATCGTGTGGAGCTTCCTTGCAGTGACCCTTGGCCTATGGAGGATGTTTGGCCCTTAAGAGTAGAGTTTTAAACTAAGACACACTACACTTGGACTTCTCACGGTCCGTGTGACACGTGGGGTGTGTATCCCCCCGTATAGCCAACTTCATGAAATTTTTTCTCAGTATGGAATCTTCAAGCTCAATCTAAGTTTACTTTCAAGCCTTCAAATCAAGCTTATATATGTTGTTTAGGATTGTCACGACCCAACCCCGGGGTCGTGATTAGTGCCGATTGGGCACCCCAAACATTACCAAATCAGACCCACAATTAAATTAGCTAAGGAATTTAGGGAAATTTCGACAGAGTTTCCTCTGTTTTACTGACTATCCAAACCCTGCAACAGAAAATCCCAGCATATCAAACATCCAGATACATATATACACACAATTGCGGGCCGACAAGGTCACCGCTGTGGTACAACCGCCCAATACGAGTATCATGCATACAAAACCAAATCACACATAGTATCCCATACCCACATGTATCCATAGACCTCTATACAGACAAACAGAATCATAAGACGGGACAGGGCCCCGTCATACCCTGGAACTTATATACATAGTAAGTACAAATAGCAAGGAAATGTGTAAATACCAACAAACTGCTTCGGAGGCAAAGGAGCACTTCAACGGTAGGTGGAGATCCTAGGGAGTCGGCTCTCTAACCTGCACGTCGGTACCTGCGGGCATGAACGCAGCCCCCGAAGAAAGGGGGGTCAGTACGAGGTACGCACCGAGTATGTAAAGTGGTAAGTGCGAAATATAAATGAAAGCAGTAATTCAAATAAGTAATATATAAGTCACACCTGTAGGCAATATCAAAACAATCCCGTTAAGTAAGATATTGAAAATAATGCATCTCGGACAGGAATGATGGCGTCCTCCAAACTCGCGCCATCACCACCATACACCGGAAGTTTCACGTCCCCAACATCTCCGACATCGATCCTGACTGTAGCCCAAGTGAGCCGAGGTGATCGAGGCCAAGCACTCACGTCACAGGATAGGTGAACTGAGGCGAACGAGGCCAAGCGTTCACGTATTGTAACATGTAGCGATCATCATGCCCGTTTTGAGCTGAGGCGAGCAAGGCCAAGCGCTCACGTGAGCCGGGGCGAACGAGGCCCAGCATCCACACGTCATGATGCCATCCCAAACCCAGCTCCTTATGTCTCCCAACTTATCCAGCCTACTTCGGAATATATATGT
>JAOTQR010000007.1:14037975-14070966 GCA_025774065.1 Solanum ossicruentum
TACAAGATGCATGAATGCAGCAAAATAAGCTCACAACACACATGACAATTGCATCCACAATCAAGTATAGACTCACAAGTCATGCCTTCAGTCTCATCTTACCTTCACAATATCAGAACAAATATTGCTAGATACTCAAAAATGTATGAATACATCAATAATCACAACCTCAGAAATTTTGAGGGTACCCAATTTTTATGAAAAGTTTAAAGAATAGCTAAGAATCATATATATGCCAACAGATAACATTACTATGCATTTACAAATTATCTATACTTCCTAAAACATGCCGGTTCAATAGAAAATTAAACATCTACAAGGAAAAAAAACACGGAAAGAAAACCTTGGGAACAAAAATAGGGGAAGTTATGGACTTAAGGCTACTCAAACTTCACTTTAATCCATAACTCACACCACCCCACCAAAATAGGATGCTTTGTCCTCAAAGTTAAAACACAAATATAAAGATGAACAAAGGAAAACATAATATAGATATATATACATTCAAAACTAATAGTTAACAAAACTAATATCCAAAACTAAAATAAGAATATTATCTAACAAGAACATCCACAGAAACCAAAATAAAAACAATATTTTCTAATAAAAGGATAGAGTATCCATAATGAAAACTAAGTGTTGGGGTCAAAAGTGGTCAAACATCATGGTACTCATGTACCAGTCTCGAGGTGGTGTGTGGGGTCCTGGGTCCGTCTCTCGTCCTCTGCTGCAGTACCGGAAGTACCCTCTCTAGGTGGGGTGTGCTGTGGTCTTTCTCTCTGAATAGCCACCAACAAAAGTGACTCCTGCACCACCTCCTCAGGTATGGGCTCCTCCTCCTCAGGTCTCGGCCTCTTCGATGTCGGCTCTGGATCAGTATGCTAAAGGGGCCTCTTCCCGGGGGTGTCCGGACGGTCGGTAAGCTAATCAAGTACCTCATTACCAACCATTGCTACCTCTGGGGCTGGAACGGGGGCTACCAACGTCTGTAGTAAGTCGGACTTAAACTTGGCCAACTCCTCAGCCACTACACTCGCGCCGGCAGGCCTAGCTCTCTCTAGCCTCTTGTGGACTCTAGTCTCGAACACATCAACCTGGCATCTACCGCTCGAACTGTCTCATAAACTAAATCTCAGGCAAATGCCCTAATCCACTCCTTAGAGTCCCGAACACTCTGATCAATCAAAGGCTGGACCCATGCTGACAACTCGCGGAGCCTTCCCTCTACTACAACCACCATGAGCAATAAAGCCTGAAAAGCAACAACAAAGAAAAGAGGGTCAACCTATAAAGTAGTTGCTAGTGGTGCTAGAGTGCTGGAGGATGGTGTAGACTCAATCTCGACCGCTGGTGTAAGCTCTGTAGCAGTCGGAGTAGAGCCCATAGGAGCTAGAGGTGAACCTGGAACCTGAGGCTCGATCGAAAGTAGCTCTGGGATAATCAGAGGGGCTACTTCTGGTAAAGCCACTGGGTTCTCATCAGCCTTTATCAGGCTGGGATCCATAGTGCGTGCGTCCTCAACATGGGGGACCCAGTGGGGGTCGATAGGAACACCTGCTGCACTGCATAATTGATAGATTAGAACTGGAAACGCAGTAAGGTGTTTGTCCGAGCTACAGCCTTTTGGATCTGCTTTGATATAATTCGGGCCTAATCGATAGAATAACCAGCTAGAATGCTGGCCAATAATACGGCTCTCTCGAGGGTGATCACATTATCTATGAAGGTTGGCCTGATACGCCAACTGATAATGGACTAACAAAACTTGGCCCGGAAGGAGAGGTAATCTTTGACTATAGGATCGGCGTGGTTTATGACCCACGTCATCTCGACATCCACCTCACAAATCTAAATGGCAATCCACCGGAGAAGCTCCATCCTGACCCTGACATCCTTCCCAATCACCGTTCTCCTTATTTTATCAATACGGCTATCATACTCTGCAGTCGACTAGAGTAATCTATAAGTGGGCCCAAATTGCACTCAGCAGATTATCTCCTCCGAGATATCAAACTTTCTCCCCTAGACTATCACCATCAGTAACCTAGGTTGCTTAATTGCCTTCTTGTTCTTCGGCAGCCCCGGTGGAGTGTAGCAAGATATGTCGCATAGAACTCACAGACTACAAAAAGGGCAAATTTGCCCAGCATCTATGTAGTCCACCGTAGTCCGTACTCATTCAACCCAGTATCCAATCAAGGTACTCTGTCTAGTCCCGCAGTGTTCAGTTTGGACTCCTCATGAAATTGGTGGACCTGCTTACCTTGCCCTTTTTTCTTCAACCCCTGGTCATATATTTCCTTTATTCCCTCAACACACCATCTGGGGTCAGCCGGGGGCTGAGATTGGGCTTCTTCCTACTGATGCTGAGAGATGCTCTTGGAGCCGAAATATGTGGGAGTCATCTGTGGTGAGCTACTACCTGAACCATTTTTTCAACCTTTTGTACCCCCTCTTCAGACTGGGAGGCACTGCTCACTTACATAGGCTCCCGAGTTGAACGTGCCCGGGTCTGAGGCTCATTTACCATAGGGTCTATTCAGACCCTATGCACCTCTACCGAGCCCTCGGATCTCTCAATCTCAGGAAACTCATCTACCAATCTCCACCTGAATGTTTGAATAGCCCGCTTGTCCTTTAGAGGCATGGTATTTGCAAACCAACCAATGACCCATGTGAGCATCAAGATGTTTTAGGTAATTAAATACACAACAAAGAACAATAGATAACAGCTAACTAAAATTAGAGCAAGTACTAATGCAACTGCAGGTTTGAAGATACGAATGTAGTTATGACTTGAAGGGCGACCGACGAGTCATATGTTGGCCTTCTAGAGCTAGTGTGCCTTCAAAAATACTTTTTGATCATAGATACAAGATGTAGTTATGACTCATAGGGTGACCTATGAGTCGTAGTCTTTGTCTCGTACTTATTTTCAGAAGCATTTTCAAAACTTAGCAAACTTTATGAGACTATAACTACGAAACGTAGTAGGCACTACGAGTCATATGTTGGTCTCATATGACAAACATGAAGGAATTACAGGTGACTGATGCTTACTACGAGGGGCCACTACAACTTGTATAGGCTCTTACAAGTCATAGGAGTGCCTCGTAACTAAGCACAAAAGTCACCTATAATGCTTAACATTTTTCCATGCAAAGCACAAATTAACCACATAATTCAAATCAAATTTGGCATATAAGAGCAATACAAAGCCACATAGCACATACTCAATTCCATCTCAATATCAGACATTCAAAACAACCATCATCTCCAAGAGTTGAAACTAATTCCTTAATACGTCAAGCACACTAAAAATAATATACTTTGCAAACTAACACTTGACAACCATAAAACACTCCAAAGGATGCAATCTCCATAAACAACAATTCAATCAAATCCCATATGCTAAATCATAGGCATCACACCCACACTTTCCAAATTCAAACTCTGACAACCATTTTCACCATGAGAGGGCAATAATTACACATCACATAACATGGATCTCAAACTTCACATTCACAATCACCCATTCAAGAATTTCAATAAAGTTCAATTCAATATTCAATACTTTAAAGCTTAAAAACCCTAGATTACAAGTATATCCCAATAATCACTGAATGGCATGATTAAACATGATCCAACCAAACATATACTTATATAGAGAACAAATTCATAACCAAGGATTGTGAAATATAACCAAAGAGCTTACCAATATATTGGAGAAGTGAACCAAAGAAGGAAACTCAAACCCGCACCAAAACCCTAAAGAACAATAACCTTGCCAAGATTTTCACTGGAAAACAACATGGATAGTCGGGATTTTGGTTGAAAAAATGACGTGGATGATGGGGAAAGGTTTTTCCGTCGCTTCTTAGGGTTTGAAAATGAATTTTAGGGTCAAATATTATTTTGACCCCTTTTTAAATGAAACCAGGTCAGCCTTAAAAATACTGCAGATTGGGGCTATGAGTCGTAGGTCGTCCTACCACTCATAGGTCCCGGTCTCGTATCAGCCCCAACACTTATAAAAATTTAGGAATCTTACCTGGGCATTACGAACCCCACGTACAACTCGTACTGCGTCCTACGAGTCTTAAGGTTAGCTCGTAATGTATGTGCCAACTTCTGATACTCACTGATTCCCTCTACATGTATGATTACGAGTTGTAGTGAGAACCATGACTCCTAAGCCTGATCGTAGAGGCTGCTCCAAGAGTCATTTTTCAGATCTTCAGTTCTTCAATTTTCACCTTCAAACCAAATCTCAAAACACAACAATTCCCACGATATTACAACTACATCAATGTCTTTCAATTTAAAACAAACAACTACTCTAACACTCTAAGTCTCAAACAAATAAACAATTATCAAAAAGCTGGGGTTGCCTCCCAAGAAGCGCCTTGTTTAACGTTGTGGCTCGACTTTGTCATCTTCCTTCATCAATTATCATCTAGGGTCCACACCTCACTCTTACACTCATTTGGGTGTTTCATGGATTGGTGAATATCCAACACAACTTCTGCATTATTAACCCTGAACCACAGCTAACCTGAATCCATATCTACTAGGGCTCTCCCAGCAGGCAGAAATGGTCTCTCCAAAATGATGTGCACCTCAAAATCAACCTCGTAGACAAGGATCACAAAATATGTTAGAAAGATGAATTTATCCACTTTAATATGCACATCCAAAAGGATTCCCTTTGGATTTTTAATGATTTGATCTGCCATAAGCAACCTCATTCTTGTCTGGGTAGAAGTACCAAGGCCTTTTGAATACGGCAAGAGGCATTAAATTGATGCTAGCTCCTAAGTCGCATAATACTCTTGCAAACTTCATGTCACCAATGGTACAAGGAATGGTGAATGCATCGGGATCCTCTTACTTTTAAGCAAGGCATTTAGTCATAATTGCACTACATTATTGGAGTTCTTGCGAGAACTCTTGGCTCAAAGTGTGTTTCTTGGTGACTAAGTCCTTCATATATTTAGTATACCCGGGCATTTTCTCCAAAGCTTCTAGGAGAGGAATGTTGATGGAGAGTTGCTTCAATATCAAGAGGAAGTGTTTGAATTTTCCCTCCTCTTCTTTCTTCTTAAGACTTTGAGGGAAAGGAGGAGGAGGTTTTGGGATGGATTTCACTTTGTCATGCTCCCTTATTTCTTCTTGTTGCATCCCAACACCCTTCAGATCTTCTCCCTCAACCAAGACTTCACCACCAAAGCCCTTCTCATCAACTTCATCCACAATTACCAACATAAGGGGATCTACCATGCTCTTGCCACTCCTAGTCATCACTGCCATGCAATGCCCTTTATTCTTTGAGTTTTGAACTGTATTGCTTGGTAGGGTGCCCTTTTGGCATTGGTTCAACTGTGAAGACACTTGTCTAAATTGTTGTTCAAGTTGCTTGATTTCCATAGAGTGAGACTATTTTTTGGTTAATTCTTGAAATATCCACTTTCATTCCCTTTAAAGTATCATCTTGATGGTCGACATGTTTCTATAGTTTTTGAAACATATCTTCGATCCTGGAGTTACTTGATCCGGCATCACAATTATGTGGTGGCATATAAGGAGCATTCATGTAGCCCTATCTTCTTCCCTAATCTACGTTTGGTACTCTTTCTCATAGTATCCAACCCGATTGTCACTATACATCCCATCACGATTTAAGTTCCGGCCATAATTCCCTATGAGAATGTATATAACCCTATTTCGGCCTGGTCCGGTATGGAATGAACTTATAATGGTCGAACAGATTGCAAAAATTGGTCATTCACAACCACTGATGTAGGATTGGACCCTTGGGGTTCGTTCCAGAAACCCGCGACTTGGTTACTAACAAAACATGCATCCTCATCAAATAATGGATCATCATAGGTAGGAGCCTTTATAGGTTGGTGAGTGACTGCATGGATGCTTTCTTGGTTTTGCTTCAAGATTAAGTTCATATTTGTGCAAAGTTGAGCAAGTTGCTCCATGATCTCTTTATTCACCTTTTCTTACTTATTGTTAGTATTGACCACACAAGAAGGTTTCATCACACCTTGCTTCCATTGGCCCCTTGCTCTATTTGTTTTGACCACTTGTTCCATTCTTGCGGCTATCAATGCAAAATGTTATTCTAGAAACATGCCTTCTATGATTGTATCGGCGTAAGCTTGACTATTCTCGTCAAGTGACAGATAGAAAATCTCGACCGAGGCATCATCAACAATCTTATGATCGGGAACTATCCTCAAGCATTTGGTAAACCTCTCCCATAATGTGCTAATAGAATCACTTGGCAGTTGCTCAAAGTTATTGATTTGGTCCTTGAGCTTCAATTTCTTAGATCTTGGGAAGCATCTTTCAAGGAATACCCTCTGAAGTTCATACTAACTTGTGATAGTTCCAGGAGGAAGCTCTGACAAACATACAAATGCATTGCCATTCAATGACAGTGGAAACACTCTTAACCCAACAACATCAAGAGAAAGGTTTTATGTCCCCATGACACTCTTGCAAGCAAATCAACTGAATTCTGTCATGTATCTCCCCTTTGTCAGGTTTTAGTCAACCTCCCCTTGGTCAGGTTTAGCCGATTAGATGAGAACATATCAACTGAATTCTGTCATCTACTTCCCTTTTCTTATTCGTCGCTATCTTGGTCAGGATCATGATAGTAGGTGGGTTTTGGTATTAGCCACCACCAAAGGACAATAAAAATGAAGGGAAATAGATAATACATGCAAAACCCCAATCTTAGAAATGCAAACGACCTAGGTCATCTCAAGCAACTACCCATGGTTTCCACAACTCCAAGTTGTGGGTGCTTAGCTACTCGTCGCTAAAGCGAAACACATAAGAATGCATATAATAGACATAGTTGAGAGTTTCACCATTAACAATGAAGGAGATAGGCACCACAAGTTGTAAAACCATAAGTTTGATTGATCAACAATGAGTACAAGGCAAGATTTGCAATCCGCAAAATGGGTTTTCCAAGAGAGAACAATAATCTACCCTAAAAACCTAAGAAAAGCTTCAAAATGTAATTGTGTAATGTCTACCAGTCAAACTCCCTTTTCAAAAACCTAACTTAAGCTATATATAGTGTTTACAAAGTAACCCTAGAATTTACTAGAAAAGATAGCTGGCAGATGATAAATCTCACAGTTATGACACGTAGGATGACCTACGAGTCATAGTCGGGGTCTCGTATCAGGTTCTTGGCATCTTGGATGGAGCTAGTACGACCCATAGGTACGAGTCATTGCTTGGTCTACGACTCGTATATTTATCTCGTAGTCTTGGTCTTCATTTTTTGGTCTTACATTTTTGCTCTCTGATTATTGCAATGAGTCCACCTATACGAGTCGTAGTGTGTATTACGACTAGTACGTTAGGCTTGTAGGTGTGACCTTCACTTGGTAGATTTTTGAGTTTTGGTTTCTAATTCTTGCTATGACACAACCTATGACTTGTAGCGTGAGCTACGACTCCTAGGTAGGCTTGTATAGCCTATTCTTCAGCAAAATTTGCATCTTTTCTTCAAAATCATGCCAACCTGACTTTTCTGCAAGATTAAAACAAAAACACATCAGAATACTAAAAAGTCGCTTCAAAAACTCACAAAATCCTTTGTTTCAGGCACCAAATGTGTTTTGTTTTGACAGCACATCAGTCTCCAAGTGAGGATGAGGGTAGGTGAAATTCCAAAGTGTTTTTCCGGACTAGGGGTGAGCATTTGAGTATTGTTGGAGTTATTTGGTTAACTTATGAATCGGTTATGTTTATGGGTTCTATGAATAGGGTTTTAAAATCCTATCTTGACAGGTTTGTGGTGGTCTCTAGTGGTGATGCATTGATTCAATTAGAGCTTGTGAATCATTTGGGGGTAGTGTTGCAAGTCTTGGATGATGAGGGAATTGTTTGCTAAACATGATAGGTGTGAATAGAAGATAACAAGGAGGTGGTTAGAATTCTTTAAGGATTATGATACGAGTGTGCAATATTTTCCTCGGCAAGGCTAATGTTATGGTCAGTGCTCTAAGTAGACTAGCATGTGTTGATGATGTTGGTAAGAAGTGACTAGAGAGGTTCATTGATTGGTTAGATTGGGAGTTAGGTTGGAGGAAGTTGAGCATGGTGGTGTAGTATACTTGATGGCTCCAAATCTTCTTTGGTTGGAGAGGTCTCGATTAAGAAAGGTCTTGATTCAGCCTTATTAGGGTTGGAAGTTTTAGGGTGAAAGAGAGTAGAGTAGAGGTTGTCTCCCAAGAGGGGGATGGTGGTTTATGGTACCAAGTGGATTAGATGTGTTTAAGGTTGACAATTGAGCTTAGGGTTGTGAGTCCTTATAGAGCATAGCGGATGATTGGAAAAGTTGCATAAGATTGGAATTAACTAGAGATATGGTTATGGTTTGTCCAGTTTTTCATGCTTCTAGCTTGAAGGGATCTGGTGGTGACTCTAGTCCTTAGAACTCATGAGATTGTGGGTGTTGTGGAGGATAAGTTGACTTAGGAAGAGGTCCCGATGGAAGTATTAGATGGAAGGGTTGAAGAAGTTGATTGATAAGGGTGTCGTGTTCATCAAGGCCCTTTGGAAGAATCAAGTCGAAAGTGCCTCTCGGGGAGTCGGAGCAAGCATGAAAGGTAATATCCATATCTCCTTCCATCTATTCAAGCTTATCATAACATGTCAAGTCCTTTTTTCTTTTTATGATCCCAAGCCTTAAGTTCAACCCTTATGTCATTGCATGCATTCATGTTTATGTTGACAAGTTCATGATGATTTTAAAACTTGTGTTGAGAGTTTGAAATGGTGTTTAAGTGTATTGTTGCATTCCTGTTGGGGCTGATTTTTTCATGATTACTCTTCTTAGGTACATTTCTTCGACATTCGGGGATGAATGTGCCCAAGGGCTAGATATTGAAATGCCTCACTTACCTAGGAATGCTCCCATAATCGTAATTCCCTATTATCACAAATTGGGGATATTTAAACACCCCTCTGACGTAGCTCGGAAAGACCCTTTGATGCATTTTTTTCAATATCTCAAAAATCCATGTAGAATTTCACAAATCCAACCTTATATTCTTGTTCAGAGGGAAATATTGTGTGAGTAAATGAGTACCTACAAGGTATACTTTGTCCGTACCAAGAAAAATAATTTTTGGTGAAACATCGCAAAAATAATAGTTGTCACGACGCGGACCTAATAGGGACTAGTTCAAAATTTTCTAAAAATTGTTCTTTTCACTCCAAGGCAAATGGGTAATAATCCTATACCTATATACACGAAAATGCCTCATTGTCTAGCCATTTTAATCCCAAAAAAACAACCAAAAACCTCTTAAAATCCTCTCTAATCTTCATCAAATTCTCCATTCATTCTCAAGGTTTTCAAGAAGTCTTGTTAGAATTCAAGGGAACCAAGTGAAGCCCCAAATCCTCCTCAAGATTGACGTGTCCTAATCTTTTTTTGATTCTAAGGATTTCATTCAAGCTTCAAGTTCTATTTCAAATCTTCTTCAAGAACTCTCTAAAGTCAAGGTGTGTGGGTGTCTTTCTGGGTTCCTTTCACCCATGATGGCCAAGCCTCCTTTTACTTAAAATTGCATGATTTAAAGTTGGTTTGGTCATGGGTCTTACTTATTATGAAATTCACTGCACACTATGTTGGGGTTTATAAAATTGTGATTGTTTTAGCATATTTTGAGCTATAAATCCAAGATCTATTGTATGATTTGATGAAGGATTTTGATGTATATTGCTTGAGGGTGTTACTAATATTCAAGGTTTTACATTGAATTTTCTAGCATGATATTTCACTCTTGAATTGCATGGTTTTACACTAGCATTACATATCTGCAAGTGTTTGACAAAATGTCTTTTTAAAGATTCTTTAAGTTTCGATGATCTATTGCTTGAGCTATGATTCAAGTGACTCTATGATTATTATGAGCATTCTAAAGATGTAGTTAAATGATGAAAATATTGATGATGTTATAGTGCTGGATGAAGTCCCTTTCTTAAAATTATTCCTCTTGTGAGCCTTTGTTGTTGGTGTTAATGAAAGGGTAATGTTGATGATGACCCATTCTTATGATTGAAGTTAGGCTCACGATCTGAGGTCAATGATGTTGAGATCTACTCGTGCCATATCTCTATGTTTATTGCAATTTACTAAAGTATGATTATCTTATATATTCCATGGGATTAGACTTAGCACCGAGTGGACTAGAGGTGAGTCCCCAAGTCCTAGAACTACGTGCCACCATAGGTGAAGGGATTAGAGGCGAGTCCCTAAATCTCTATGAGGTAAGTACCCTAAATATGAGGGCTTGAGACGAGTACCCAAGTTCGAGGTTAAGGCGAGTACCTGAGTCCAAGAACTAGAGGCAAGTACCCGATTCACATAAGGCTTAGTGGATCCACATCGTCATTAGGAGGTTTACCTTGGCAAGTAACTTCCCCCTTTCTTCCAGTGTGGGGTTGACATCTGGATTCCAAGTTGCAGCTCGCTTGGTCTTGTATTATGTCGGCTAAGGTTTCTTCCCACACTTACATATTATGTTTTACGTAAGATTAATGATTTGTTAACCATGATTTACTTAAGCATTGGTCATACATGTCATATTGTTATTATACTATCTACTGCTTATAATTATTTATTTCGATTATGATGCCTATCTCTTGTTGCATTGCATCCCACATATTTAGTACATTCATGCATACTAATGCATACTCTATGCCTACGTGATGTTACAATGTAGGGACCAGAGCTCCATTTGATCATCTTCCTTCACCACGTGGCTATACGGGTTGTTCAAGTTAGCTTTGGTGAGTCCTCATGTCCGGGGACAATATCTATCTTCTATAATGCTTATGCTTAGACAACATCTTGTATATTTTGGAGTACTTATTGTCATTACTATGAGGGTGAGCCCGGTAGCTTATCTTAGCCCCCGCTCTTATCTATGTAGTAGAGGTGTTGCTGGACATATTTTGTATCTATGCTATAAGCCTTAATTCTCTTGTTTCTTAATGTTTATGATATGGAAATTTACCCTTAGTCTCAATTTCTCTTGTTTATGTTTATCTTTTATTGTCATTCTAATTGCTTCCGCGACCAAGGATGTGTAATGCTATGCTATGAGGTTTGTTTGGGGTTCTTTCAGGTTCTTCATTTGCCGGTCACATCTAGGCCCTAGGCTTGGGTCATGACAAAGATGTTCTCTGCTTTACACTATAATCTTTTGGGTAGGAGCTGTAATTCATTCTATCTTACGGCATGGCCTTTTCGAAAGAATGTTCACACCTTACGACATGATCTTTTTAGTGGAAACCATTAGTCTTTCTACCTTACGGCATGGCATTTTTGGTAGGGTGTCCATACCTTACGATATGATCTTTGTGGTAGGGACCATTAGTCATTCTACCTTAAGGCATGGCCTTTTCGGTAGGACGCCCATACCTTATGATATAGTCTTTTCAGTAGAAACCATTAGTCTTTCTACCTTAAGGCTAGCTTAAGCTAAAAAGCATGAACTAGATACCTAGATTGATAGTGCAACTTAGTGGCATGTGAGTGTAAGTTGATTGTATTGTTCATATATTCAATCTAGAACTTATCCCATTAATTTGTACAGGGTCTGTAGGATAGTTGGTTAGGAAATTATTATAGGTCATATTTCAAATTAATCCACTTAGGCTAAAGGACCAAACAAATGCAATGTATAATCCCTTCATCTGAATGCTTGAGCTTTACATATACTCTTCTTTGTAATTACCTAAGTCACCTTCCCTACATTCTATGCTAATCTTCACTTTGACCCTGGTCCCTCCTTGGACATTGTGTACCTCGGCTCAGGCAAAACGCCTATGATGAGGGTGGTTGCAATAGGTGGCCCTAGTTCATCATAGGACAACGGAACTTTAACACTAGTAAGACTACTAAGTTGATGGTGGCTACCTGTCACGACCCAAGTCTAGGGCCTAGACATGACACGGCGAATGAGAAGTTCGAAGATAATCCAAACAGGCCTCTTAATCGTAACATGCACACATCCTTGTTTGCGGAAGCAAATAAGCAATAACAAGAGTCAAGTAAAAAGGGAAAATGGGACTAAGGGAATATTCTTCAAAACATAAAAAGGATAAGATAAGTCAAGCTTGAAAATATACACAAACTTAACATCCAACAACACCTCTACTTTAGATTTAGCGTGGGGGTCAAGACACTCCCTGGGCTCACCCTCATAATAATAAGTTTTCAACATGGAGAAAGAGTCTCAATGTAGCATGAAATAAGTAGATATTATCCTCGAAATTAAGGACTCACCAAAGCTTGCTTCAAAGGACCAAACTAGCCACGTGCAGGAGGATGATGATCAAATGGAGCTTCAATCCATACATGGTGATATTATATAGGTATAGAGTATGTGATGGTACATTTGAATGTACTAAGTATGATGGATGCAATGCAACAATAATCATAAGCCATAATAACAACATGCTTAATCATAATCAATGAGTATAAGCTCAATGTGGAATATATGCTCAAAACCTTACACAAGCATGCATTAGATGGGCCAAATAGCCATTCACTCACCTTACTATATAACCTTTTCGGAGAGTGTTACCAATACACCTACGTTACGACATAGCCTTTTTGATAGGTAGTATAAGATGTCTCTTACCTTACGATACAATATTTCAGGTAGGAGCCATGATTTAGTATACCTTACGGCATGGCCTTTTCAGTAGGTGTTATAGAATGTCCTTACCTTACGATATAATCTTTTAGGTAGGAAATATGAGTTATTCTACCTTATAGCATGGCCTTTTATGTCGGTTGTCCTTACCTTACGATATAATCTTTTAGGTATGAACCAAGAGTTATGCTACCTTATGGCATGGATTTTTAGGTAGGTTGTCTTTACCTTATGATATAATCTTTTAGGTAGGAACCATAAGTTATGCTACTTCATGCCATGGCCTTTTAGGTAGGTTGTCCTTACCTTACGATATAATTTTTTAGGTAGGAATCATGAGTTATGCTACCTTATGGCATGGTCTTTTAGGTAGGTTATCCTTATGTTATGATATAATATTTTTGGTAGGAGTCATGAAAATAGCTCATCAAACCATCACATTCAAGTATCAGCAAAGGACTTTACATTTCACATGAGAGTAAAACATAGTATGAGGGTCCAAAATTCTACTGTAGATCATGGGAACTTTTCAAGAGTTTAATACATGCTTGGAAGCCCTTAATCATTATGAAGTCACTTGACTTATAAATCATGCAAATAACTTGAGAATCATGGTCATGTATTTTCATCAAACACTTGGTGGACACATAATACTTGTTCAAAATCATGCAACTCAAAAGTAACAAGATGAGTAAATTAATTCAAAATCAACCACCAACATTATATTAAAACCCCAAATTGGGTATCATGAAATCTGTCTCAAAAGTTCATCATAATTCATAGCTCTCATAGCTCAAATCATACATAGTTTCAATAGACAAATATCAACTCATAGTATAAGCTTAAAATTGATATTCATGCATAATCAACAACACTTAGTAAAACCGCAACATAAATCATGCTCGTATTTCATAATAAAAGATACCCATAGACAATATAGTTTGAAATCATGCAATTTTCATAAAAAGGAGAATTGGGCTCCATGGATGAAAGGACCCAAAGGATGCAATCCACATACCTCAAAGTTGGGTTTTCTTGAAATGAGCTTGAAGAGAACTCAGAGCTTGAGGAGAATCCTTGAGTTCCAAGTTAAGCTTCAAATCCTTGAAATTTGAGTGAGATATTTGGTTAAGTCTTGTAGAGGTTTTTTTGAGAGGGTCTTGAGTAATATAAAGTTGAAAAATGACAAAGTGTGGGTGGTATTACGCATATGTAGGCACGGGGCTATGACCCCAATGCCCTTTGTCGATGGAGGAAAAATGAGGAAAAACTTGTACTGGTTCACATCTAGTACGCGATGCGGACCCACTGGGAAGGAAAAAGTTGTACTGCTTCGTGCCTAATCCGCTTTGTGGCCTGGTCGCGGATGCACACTGGATAAGAAAAATTGGCAAAATTTATTTTTTGCTATGGGTCCTCTAAGTTCCGGGTTATATCCATTTCCCACTTAATTTTTCCCCCTGATCGAGAATATGAAGTCAAATTTTCGATATCATGCACAAATTTTGAGATATATGGAAATTACAATTATGGACATTTCTGAAGCACACATTTTGGGGCATTTCAATATCTTCTCCTTAGGAACATTCGTCCCCGAATGTCAAGGAAACATGCATAAGAGAATTAATCATGAAGATTTAAGCCTGACATGAATGCAACAATGCATCTAAATATTATCTACGAAAATATCAACATGAATATCAAAAATCACCATAAACTTGTTAACATAAACATTAATCCATGCAAAATCACATGAGGGCTGAAACTTAAGGCTTGTAATCATATAGGGGACTTAATTTGTTATCTTGAACTTGAATGGAGTAAAAGAGGTACTGACATCGATTCTTCATGTCCACTCCGGCTTCCTAAGTGTCGCTACCGTCTTGATGATTCCTCCACAGGACCTTGACAGAAGCTACATCTTTGTTTCTCAAGCTCTTCACTGGCCTATCCAAATTTTCCTATGGGACCTCCATATAGGTCAAATTATCTTCCACAAAACCCACAACCTCGAAGGTCACTATAGCACTTAGGTCACCTACGCACACCCTCAACATCGACACATGGAAGACCAGATGAACCATATTCATCTCCGTAGGCAACCCCCCATTCCTAGGCAACCTTACCAACCCTCCTCAAATTCTATAAGGACCCACAAACCTTGGGCTCAATTTACCTTTCTTGCCAAAACGAGCCACACCCTTCATGGGTGAGACTTCAAGTAAACCCAATCATCAATACCAAGAACACATAGCCTATCTTGGTACCTAAAGACCCCATCACCCCCTTTGGAGAAAACCTCCATTTCACCAACCTTTACCAAAGCCTTCAGTTCTAGCAAGACTGGGTCAAGGTCTTGTTTCAACTTGACTTCCTTAATCAAAGAAGATTTGGAACCATCAAAAACCACTACACCATCATTTCAACTTCACTCAATCTAAACCCCAACCTAGCTAATCGGTGCACTTCTCTAGCCACCTCCTTGTTACCCAAAATTCATACTTTCATATTTAGCAACGACCTCTCATCCCTCAAAATTGCAACACCACCCTCAAATGACTCACATGGCCTTCTTCCTTATGGGAATAAATCCATATATCATCATTAAAGACCACCACAAACATGTCAAGGTAGGGTTTTATGACCCTATTCATGAGATCCATAAATATTGTCGGTGTATAGTCAAGCCAAAAGACATTACCACAAATTCTAAAATATCAGAAAGGACATCAAGAACTCATTGAATACCGAAATCGACTCAAGAGGAATGACCTTAAATTCAATATCCCTAACCCTTATGAGATCAATTTAGACCTTAATATAAGAAATGAATCTACCCTTAACTACCGCTTTACAACTTTCCCACTTCAAGTACGGACTCATTAGGGAATTGGAATTTAACCTTACGGGTTCTACAATCAATGGAAGCATGATATGCATGTAATCAATACACCCCCAAGAATAATCTCAAAATCCACCATGACAAGTTCAACAAAATCACTAGACAAGACTTTATGCAATAAGGATATGAGACAACCTCTACAGACTTTTCTAGCAACAATAGACTCACCAATGGGGTAGACACCTAAGAGGTTCACATAACATTTCGAGACACACATGAAGCTCATTAGCAACAAAAGGAATAATGAAAGAAACAGTGTCACCCGGACCTATCAAAGCATGCACATCGAAACCAAAAACCTTTAACATACCGGCAACAACATCGGGCACCTCATCCCCTTTTTGCCTCTCTTGAAGAGCATAGAACCGATTATGTCATGGAGCACCCCTTTATTTGTCTTCTCGAGCCCTTTGATCAATGTGACCACCTTGCCCTTATGGCCGGCCATCCTTACACTTGTTTTGAGCATGTGAGCAATCTGGAAATTTGTGGCCCATCTCACTACACCCAAAGCATGCACTCGTGTTCCTCCAATAAGTGCCACCATGTTTCCTCCCACATTTTGTGCATCTAAGATGAGTCACTCCATCACCACCTTCTTGGAGCATTGGGTTAGGCACAACATCCTTAGCAACCCTCTTGTTTGGAGCACCAAAGGATCCTTGGCCTTGAAACTCGAGACCTTGTTGAAACCAGCCACCCTCAACCTGAGCCCTCTTGGACTTCCCATTTCTCATCTTTCTAAGTTTTTCCCCCTCAAATCGTTTGGCATAGGTCATGAGCCGAGACAAATCCATATCACTTACAAGCATTGTGGGATGGCATTCTTCATTTACCAAGTTGGACACCGCCGACACAAACTTGTGCATATTTAACCTAGGTTCGGCCAATAATTGTGAAGCATACTTTGAAAGTTTGTTGAACTTGAGGGAATACTCCCTTACTCTGACTCAATAGGGAAGAACCGGTTGACGAAGGCGACCTTGAACTCCTCCCAAGGGATAGCATCATAATTTTCCCTCTCTATTTTCCATTGCACAAACCAAATTTAAGCCACACCTTTTAGTTGGTAGGCCGCTAGTTCCACCTTCTTCTTTACACCCATGATGGATAGTACCTTATACACCTCATCTATGAACTCTGGGGGATCTTCCTCTGCCTTGGACCCATGAAACTCCGGAGAATTCATTCTTGTGAAATCCCTCACCATTGAGGCCGGAGTAGGAGCATGAGGAGCTTGGGTCCCTTGGTTCAATTGGTTGGTCATGGAATGGGCTAACATAGTGATAGCATTCCGGAACTCAACTTTGGTAGCCCCTCCATCTTGAGGAGTTTGAGGAGCAGGATAAGCTAGTTGCCCCCCTCCCCCGGGTGCACAGGCCCTCCTTGGTTTTCCCTTATGTAGCAGAATGACCTAGAAGAGCAAAGAGCATTCGTTAGGGGGAAACACCTTATCTTACACCTAAAGCACGATAAAGGAAATGAAGAAGTGAAACATTTCCTAAAACACCTCATAGCCTCCTATTCATAGTTGTGGCATGCTTCACAACCATAATAAGACTCTAATTAATGTGATGTGTTGAATTTTTGAGGATCATCAACAATCTAATGCTCTGATACCAAGTTAGTCATGACCCAAGTCTAGGTCCTAGACGTGACACGGCGAATGAGAAGTTGGAAGCAAATGAGCAATAACAAGAGTCAATTGAAAAGGGAAAATAGGACTAAGGGAATATTCTTCATAACATACAAATCATAATATAAGTCAAGCTTGAAAGTATACACAAACTTAACATCCAACAACACCTCTACTTTAGATTTGGAGTGGGGGCCAAGACACTCCCCCGAGCTCACTGTCATAATAATTAGTATTCAACATGGAAAAAGAGTCTCAATGTAGAATGAAATAAGTAGATACTATCCTCGGAATTGAGAACTCACCAAAGCTTGCTTCAAAGGGCCGAACTAGCCACGTGGAGGAGGATGATCAAATAGAGCTTCGATCCCTACATGGTGATATCATGTAGGCATAGAGTATTTGAATGTACTAAGTATGAGGGATAAAATGCAACAAGAATCATAAGCCATAATAACAAAATGCTTAATCATAATCAACGCACATAAGCTCAATATGATATATATGCTCAAAACCTTACACAAGCATGCATGAGATGGGCTAAATATCCACCCACTCACCTTATAGTATAACCTTTTTGGAGAGTGTTACCAATACCCCTACCTTATGACATAGTATTTTTGGTAGGTATATAAGATGTCCCTTACCTTGCGATACAATCTTTTAGGTAGGAGCCATGATTTAGTGTACCTTATGGCATGGCCTTTTCGGTAGGTGTTATAGAATTTCCTTACCTTACGATATAATAATTTAGGTAGGAACCATGAGTTATGCTACCTTATAGCATGGCCTTTTATGTAGGTTGTCCTTATCTTACGATATAATTTTTTACGTAGGAACCATGAGTTATGCTACCTTACGGCGGTAGGTTGTCCTTATCTTACGATATAATCTTTTACGTAGGAACCATGAGTGATGCTACCTTACGGCATGGCCTTTTAGGTAGGTTGTCCTTACCTTACGATATAATCTTTTTAGTAGGAGTCATGAAAGTAGTTCATCAAACGATCACATTCAAGTATCAGCAAAGGAATTCACATTTCACATAAGAGTAAAGCATAGTATGAGGATCCAAAATTCTATTGTAGATCATGGGAACTTTTTCAGAGTTTAATACATGCTTGGAAGCCCTTAATCATCATGAAGTCAATTGACTTGTAAATTGTGCAAATAACTTGAAATTATGGTCATGTATTTTCATCAAACACTTGGTGGGCGCATAATACTTGTTCAAAATCATGCAATTAAATAGTATAACAAGATGAGTAAATCAATTCAAAATCTACCCCCCAACATTATAGTAAAACCCCAAATTGGGTATCATGAAATCCATCTTAAAAGTTCATTATAACTCATTGCTCTCATAGCTCAAATCATACATAGTTTCAATAGAAAAAGATCAACTCATCATATAAGCTTAAAATAGATATCCATGCATAATCAACAACACTTAGTAAAACCCCAACATAAATCATGCTCATATTTTATAATAAAAGATACCCATAGACAATATAGTTTGAAATAATGCAATTTTCATAAAAGGAGAATTGGTTCCATGGGTGAAAGGACCCAATAGATGAAACTCTCATACCTCAAACTTGGGTTTTCTTGAGATGTGCTTGTAGAGAACTCTGAGCTTGAAGAGAATCCTTGAGTTCCAAAGTTAAGCTTAAAACCCTGGAAATTTAAGTGAGATTTTTGGATAAGTCTTGGAGAGATTTTTTTGAGAGGGTCTTGAGTGATATAGAGTTGAAAAAAGGCTAAGTGTGGATGTGTTTACGTATAAGTGGGCATGGAGCTATGACCTCAATGCCATTGGCTGACGCAGGAAAATGAAAACTTGTACTAGTTCATATCTAGTACGCTATGCGGACCCAATGAGAAGGAAAAAGTTGTACTGCTCTGTGCCCAATCCGTGTTGTGACTTGGTCGCAGATACACACTTATTAAGAAAAATTAGCAAATATTATTTTTAGCTACGGGTCCTCTAAAATTTGGGTTACACCCATTTCCCACTCATTTTTTCCCCTAATCGTGAATATGAAGTCGGATTTGCGATATCACACATGGATTTTGAGATATACAAAAAGTATGATTGTGGACATTTCTGAAGCACATTTTGGGGCATTTCACTACCATAAAGAAAAACAAAAATAATGGGATATGGGATATAGAGTAGTGCAACAAAAAATGTGAACATAAAGAGGGTGTGAGATGAGCGTCAAAAAAGGAAAAAAATGAGAGAAATGAGAAATAATTAGTATTAAAACCATAATACAGCATCTGAGGTTCTAGGAAAGTAAAGAAAAAAGGGGAAGAAGAAGTCATTATTAACAAGGTTGGGTAGGATAAGTCCAAGTAACGCAATGACAAGGAGGACAAAGTAGTCACTACGTCCAAAATATACTACTCATATCCTCGAGCCTACGTTAAAGCCAATAAAGTCTATAATGATCCTAATTCAACTATTCAAAATCATGGTGTAGAATATAAGAGCAAGCTAATGGTATTGTATGCAGTGTTTGAATTTCTATTGTGAGAGTCATTATTTATATAGTTCCTAGTATTGAAAGAAAAATCAAAGTGTGTGTAAAAGGAGACTTCTTTATTTCTGATAGCATTTGATTAGCATTGTTAATTCTAGACTGTCTTGGTGATTATTGATTGTATATGTGGCCTAATCGATCAAAATTATTCTATTTTTTATTGACCTGCTTGCACGCACTTGATAAAATATCGATTTATGCACTAATTTTGCTGAGGGTGTTCTATGTTGGTTGGAATATGATAGATGTTGTTTGATTGATGTAGTATGATTCTTATTATTGCTTATATTTGATTTGGTCTAATGCTTGAGCACAAGCAATGATTTTAAGTTGAGAGTGTTTATATGCCGTCAAAATACAATATTTTTTATGCTTTAAATTTGAAAATTTTTGTGTTCTCTGCCGCATTTTAGTAGATTTGATATGTGCTTATGTTATTTTCGCATGAAATAGGATTTAGCATGACTTTGATAGAGATTTACAGAATTGTGTTGTTCTTAAGTTATTACGAGCCAATTTATGGGTCATGGTTTGATCCACAAGTCATAGATGGTATTCGTGGTCGAGGCATATAGTGTAGTGGACAAAAGTAAAAATTTACAAGAACATTGCACAACTCGTCGTCCAAAGTGCGACCCATAAAATAGGGGTCATGGATGAAAAAAGCTAAAAACCATTGTTCCAATAGACGAACTCACTCTATGGGTCGTAATCCAGAGTACGAGTGATTTTTTTATATTCATGAAAGGATACTTGATTCTGGATAGAAGAAACTACCATTGAAGACCACGAGTCATAAAGTAAAGTATGATCAGTAATTTGACTCATTGAACCTGCCGAATCTAGTTATCCTTGTTCATTTCGAATTCAATTTTCTGTGTCTATATATAGATTTTTTTGTTTTTCCTGATGACGGTTACACTTTCTTAGTTCAGCAACTCAAAGTCACATTATGATATTTTAGTTTTTGGTTTGTTCATAATTTTTGAATGTCTTCTACATTGAAATTCAAGTGAAGCTTTTGGATTTGCTTTCTTCCATTTTGCGTCATTAATTTTTTATTCATATATCAATTATCACCGATTATAATACAATGAACATCAGTGTCTAAACCACAGCTAGGATTGTGGGAACCATAAGATCTAGCAAAATAAAATCAAATAATTAGTAATCCTTGAATAGTGTGCATGCATGTATTATTTATCTTTTTGTTTTCATAACTTTTTAATGGTTGCAAATGTTATAACTCCCCTTATTCTTACTTTCCAGAACAAGGGGGTAAACGGATGAAAATAGGAATAAATAACAGAGATTTGATAAGATTACACTCTGTCTAATTAGTTTGAACGAACCTAGGGATCGCTAAACCTGGAACCATGGTAAGGATTAGTAAGCATACACTCATAGATGGACCAAGTCATGAGATGAAATTTATTTATTTGTAGGACCAAGGACTTAGTTGAACTTAACTTACTAGTTCTTCATGTTACACACTAGAAGAGGTTAACATTACGTGATTATATTGCATTATGAATTCATGGGGAACATCATACCTAGTTGCATTCCTCCACTAATTTCTCAAGTACTTGCATACAACGTGATTATAGACTAGGTTTTATTTACTATTTTATTTAATTATAAACCCCATCCTAGAAATAAGCCGGTTAATAACTTAAATCCACATCCATTAAACTAATTCTGAATCATATTCTTTGTGGGCTCGGTCCTAACCTTGGTTAAGTTTTATATTTGACAATGATCACTTACATTTTTAGTTGAAGGTGTAATTTGGGCAATATCAATTATCTTTATGGGTTCATCGCGAGATCTTCACCGTTCACTGGAGTTATATTTTCAGCCAATGCAATTTGAATTTGAGACAAAGGAGGTGGATTAAGATTTTAAAAGATTATGATTTGATTATTCTATGTCATTCAGGAACGACCAATATGGTGGTTGATTCATTGAGGCAAAAGGCTTCTAGCATATGAAGTATTGCATCTATTCAAGTTGACGACACTTGGCTAGGGATGTTTATAGATTGGCCAATGTAAAGGTGAGACTACAACTTTCTGATGAGAATGGGTTCTTACTTTCATGGAGGTTTGTTCTTCTTTGATGTGCCAGATTTGAAAGTGGTAGTTTGAGGATGACAAGTTGTGTCTCATTCGAGACAATGTGTCTAAGGGTGAGGCTAAGGATGTCGTGCTTGATTCTGATGGCATTTTGAGTATTGAGGGCCTAATTTATGTGCCCAAGGTGGGTGACTTGATCTAATTGATATTTGATAAGGCTCATTATACCCGTTACTCCATCCATCTGAGGGCAGCAAAGTTGTACCATGACTAGAGTTAGCATTATTGGTGGAGTAGCATGAAAAGGGACTTCTCAAAATTTATGTCAATGTTTGATATGTCAATAGTGTGAGCATTAGAGGCCTGATAGGAAGTTTCAGTGGATGCCCATTGCTATATGGAAGTAGGAGCAAATTACTATGGATTTCTTGGTAGCTTTACCCACTACTATGGGTGGTTATAAGTCCATTTGTGTTATTGTTGATCGATTGACTAAGTCTTCTTATTTCATTCCGATCAAGATTAACTACATAGCAAAGAAGTTGTCTCGTCTCTGTATTTGTCAGACTTTTAGACTTTATAGTTACCTATTTCTATTATTTGCAATTGAGGATTGTTGTTTACGTCTCACTTTTGAAAAGCCCTACAACATGGGTTAGGTACTCAATGGGATATCAAATACATCATTTTACCCCCGGAAAGACGATTAGTCTGAGAGGACTATTTAGGTGCAAGAGGATATACTTTGGGCATGCGTGATTGACTATGGAGGCTAATAGGATTACTATTTATCCTTGGCGGAGTTCGCATATAAAAATGGTTACCATTTCAATATCCAGATAGCTTCTTTGAAGTGCTTGTATGGCCGAAGATGTCTATACCTCATTGGTTGGTTTGATTTTGTGGCTATGGATAGCTTAGATATTGATTTACTTAGAGATGCAATGAAGCAAGTTCGATTGATTCAAAGTCAGTTGTTGGTAGCCTAGAGTTTTCGAAATAGTTGTGCTGATAGACAAGTTCAACCTTTAGAGTTCATGAAGGGTGACAGTATTTGGTTGAGGATTTCGCCCATAAAGGGTGTCATGAGGTTCAAAAATAAGGGCAAGCTTAGTCCCAGATATGTTGATCCATTTGAGATTTTGAATCGAGTGGAGAGGTGGCCTACAAACTTGCCTTGCCATTTATCCAATATTTTATGCATTCAGTGTTTCTTGTTTCGATGCTTCAATGTTGCATTTTGCACGAGTCTCACGTGACTTCCCCTGATTTAGTGGAATTGAGTCCAATTTGACCTATGAAGAGGAGCATGTGGCCATTCTAGACAGGCAGGTCCAAAAGTTGAGGACCAAAGAGACAACATCAGTGACAATTCAGTGGAGACATCGACCTATGGGAGAAGTGACTTGAAAGATTGAATCTGACATGCGGGCCCACTATACTTATCTCTTCGAGACTTTAGGTACTTCCTTTGCTTTTTGTTCAAAGATGAACATGATTTTTAGTGATGGATGATGTAAGGACCCTAAAGGTCATTCTTTATATTTTTAGTAATTATCATTTTACCCCTCTTGATAGTTGTCTCAAGTCTTGTTTGATTGGTTGAGAAAGTTATTTTTTGAAAATTTTGTGAACAATTTAGTTTTTGTTAAAGAACTTAGTTTTGAAGGTTTGAGTAACTTAATTGTGAGTTTCAAAGTTATTTGAAGTTTTGAGTCTCTGAATGAAATTTCATCATTTTCATCAGTTTTAGAATGTGAAAGTTGGTCTAGGAAAGTTATCAGAATTAGATTTGGAGTTGATATGTGAATTTGAGGTCCGAATTGAAAATCAAGTTGAAATTTGACTTAGGTTTGACTATGGTCACTATTTTGAGTTCAAGTGCTCGGACTAGATTTCGGGGGGTGACTTTAGCTCTAGAATGAACTTTGGTATAATTTTTGGGTGTTTCGTTAACATTTTGGCATTTTAGTATTTCGAGTGCCTTAAGTTAGCTTAGTTGTGACTTATCGAATTTCAGATCAAGGAGTCCTCGAATTTGATCTTCGGTGAATCCATTGAATTTGAAACGCTGAATCTAGTAAGGTAGCATATACGATTTGCATGTGTGGAGTTCCGAAAGAATTTTGAGGATCCATTCCTTGATTTGTGCGCTTTATGAATTGTTGTTATTTGGTGTTGGCTTCCTTCATCGCGATCGCAGCACTATAGCTCGCGATTGCGAACCATAGTCAAATTACCCTCCGTGATCGTGAAGGCTCGCCCACAAAGAGATTTGTGATCTGTTCATCATAATTGCAGGCTTAGTGACCAGCGATCGCAAAGGGATAATTATTCCTGAACTGTAGCTATTTCTAAAAGTCAGATTTTAGCCATATTCCTTCATTTTTGAATTTTGGGAGTCTAGTTTAGATAATTTTCAACTAGTTTTTCATGAGTATTACATTAGATAAGATACTTTCAATTTATATCTCCACTTTTCATTAATTATTTCTTGATTTTAACATCAATTTTAATTAGAGATATTGTGAATTTTTTTTCTAAACTCGAATTTTTGAGAGAAATGGTGATTGTAGGCTCATTTTAACTCCATTATATAAAAGATTATCACTAATACATTCCTAATTTCATCAGAAACTTTCATACAAAGAGTTTCAGATTTCAACCTCTTTTTTCGATATTAAATTTTTGGACCATTTTACTTTTTTAAAAAAAAGTTCACGATTTTGGTGTCTTTAGCTTCCAAATGTGATTGTGGATCGTTCTTTGATTAGATTACGATGTTTTCAAGTATATTCAAAAGGGAAAAGCTCTGATATTAGAATAATCGTGATTTTTAACTTAGGCAAGTGAATTTTTAACCCGTAGTTAAGAGTTTTAAACGTTATATTTTTTTATTTGTATGATTGGGTGTAATGAAAATTGATTTTAGATATTTATTACGGGAAATGAATTAATGATTGAGACAAGACAATAATATGGACTTGTGAATCGACGTGCTAATGTGAAATTCGGACATGAGAAATTGTCTAATTATTGTGAATCATTGCTTGATGAATATTGATGTGACTGTTGAACTAAATGACATGGCACTGCGAATTTCATTTCATACTAACTCATTTTTTGTGCACATTCTTATCTGCATTAAATTGTAGAAAATGATAAGAGAGATATTGGTACTTGGAGTTGAGGTCTTTATCGGCTGGTGTTATTTGCTTTGATCTCTTCTGATGAGTGTGATTTGGCCAATGTCTCTTCTGGGTGGTTCTGATTTTCCAAGGTCTTTTTAGGTAGATACATGATCATGTGAGGCCCCCATGGATTTTGGCAAAAGGTGATCAGTAGATGTATATCATAGGATAAACATGTATCATGATTACTTGACATTGCACACTATCAATGCACTTCATCAAATGCCATCTTATTTCACTCATTGTATTAATGTGGAAATCTATATGAAGTGTGATATATTAGTTAACCCTGTACTTACAAATATTTGAAAATTATTTGTTGTTTTGTTGTATTCATGTATAGTGGATAAGTATATTGTGTATGCTGACTTTTCTGTGTACAGGATTATAGATGTGGAAGTATGTGGTTGGGATGATAGGAATATATTTATTCTTTGTTGCTTCACTTGGGACTTTAGAATTCATTTGTTGGGTACCGTATTATTGGGTATCATCCCTTACTTGTACTATTTTTTCTGTTGAGTTAGTCGCTTGTATACCCATAATACGCTCGACTTCCTTCTTTTTACTTAAAACCCTGCTTAATTTGAATTTCTTAACTTTTTAAGCTGACTTGCCTTAGTAGGTTAGGCAGGTGTTATTACATCCGAGAAAATACCAAATTATATGTGATTAATATGATGAAAATAATTGATAAAGCAATCATGTTTATACCAAAATCAATTTACACATAATATAAGGATCCTAAATACTCCCTCTGTCTCATTTTATATGGTATTCTCCTTTTTGATCCGTCCTAAAAAAAATGTCACCTTACTTTAATTTGTAACTGTTTACCTTTAAAATTCTCTTTTTACCTTTAATGAAATGATTCCCGACCACACAAATATATAAGAATAATTTTAGGCTACAAATTATAAAAGTCTTTTTTTCCCTTAAACATCGTGCCAAGTACAAAAATATCACATAATATAGGACGGATGAAATATATCTCTTTCATCAAATTAGAGTTCAAATGAATAAAACCCAAATTTTCTCCGAGAAATTTACACATAGATAATGGAAATCAAATTAATATTACCAAAAAAAAAAAAGGAAATTCAAATTAAGAAATTTAGAGAAAATGTTGAAATTGGAGTTGAAAATTAATCTCTATATTAAATCGAGAAGAATAACATAAGAATCACCCTATTCCAAATTCTAGAACTCCCAATATGTTCAACATACCAAAATGAACAAAGTCTGAAATTTTAAATATCAGTACAACTATTATTGCACAAGAAACCAGCAACTAATTTCTTTGACAAAAAGGACGTAATTTTCCATTCAATAATGAAATGGCCCGATTCTTTTTCCTAAATCTCTTAAATATTTATACAAGCATGCTCGTTCAATTGAAACTCAATTTCAAACTCATTTGCCCAATCATAGAACTCAATTTAACGAAAATGCACTAAACTTTGCAAATTAATTTTATAATTCATGCTCAAAATTTAAGAATTATTTGTTGATCCTTAAAATCAATAATGAACCCTTTAGATGTCATAATTTATTAAAATAGAGTCAAAACATCCAAGCTTAAAAACACATTCAACTCATTTGGCACTTCTCGAACACAAAATAAATATATTACTAGCTTGAAAAAGACATTTCAAACTCATAGAATCATCAAAACACGAATTTGAAATCTCCTTAACTCAAAATCCATTTAGTCGCAATTAAACCAACTTAAAGCTAGAAAGATCAAAATACCCTCAAAACTCCTAAAAAATATATCGAAGCTCTTCCTAAGCCTTAAATCATCTCTTAAATCCAACAAAATCATCAAAAATTCAATCCGAATATGTGAGCTTATACTTTCAACCTAAAATCCCAAATCCACAAAACAACTCCAAATTCAAAAAGGATGATTTTCCTAAACCAAATTCCACCTTCCAAAGGTAATGGAACTGAAAATTTTCATTCTGAAACTCATAACTTCAATTGTATCAAAAATTTCTTTTTTAGCAACTTAAGCCTTCAAAAACCTCAAAATCTCAACATTTCACAACTTTTCAATAAAATTTCAAAACTAAGTTCATAAACGAATCAAGCATGACTTAGAACAACTATCGGGAGGAGTAAATTATAATTTTTCGAAAATAACCTTCAAGATCAATACATTTTTAAATTTGTCAAACACTTCAAAAAGAAAGGGGCTTCGAGTCAATCCCAACACCCTCACGCTAATTTATTTTCCACTGCATTGAGAAGATGATAATTACACCGAGAGAAAAAGGGGCTGAAGTTATCATTGGGGTTAAAAAGCATAACGAACATAAAATGGGTAGGAAGTATAAATAATGCCCCTACCATCCATGCGAAGTGTCCCCATTCTGCCCACAAGTTTTCTGCTTGTGGAAGACTTCAGCAGATGAATTAGCATATCTTAAATAATCCTCGGGTCCCCATCCCCATATATCATGTCATGTCACAAAAATAGTCGTACATAAGAAGGGAGACAGAACTCCAGGCATTGTTTTCAGGCAAACTTTCTTTCTTCTACACGTGTGGTGCTCTTAGTTCATCACGCAAACCTAGAATACTAGAATACAAGGATCTAAAATACTCACTCTCACATGCATCAATGCCAACGACTAATGTCAATGACTAGCGGGCACTGCCACTCCTAAAAGGATGTTTTTCAGTTTTTCATTAGCCACCACAAGTTCTGCTGCTATTCCTGATTCATTTGCTGAATGACCTGCTCCTGGGACAACCTATAATCACAAAGCACAAACTGTCAGTTGCCAATAATATGACCGTGGGGATGCAAGGTGTAATCTTCTTTCTTTTATAATAGCCTCGTTCCTGTGGTAAAGAAAGCCTCAATTCTTCAGCTATTACTATTTTCAAGGTAACCTATAGTGCTAAAAGTATGTCCAAATTCCTAGAGGTTTGGGGATTCAAACCATGGCCTTCCTAAAGGATAATCCATAGGATTGAACTCATTTCTAAAGTACATGTCTTGAGTTGGATGAGTGTTCATGTGCCGCATCCAAATTTACATCAGGATTTTAACATAAATTATTGTTTATTTGGTCTGAATCCCATCCCAACTCCTCATAGAAATCTCAAATCAATGACTATAGGAAAATCTACCAGTTTTATACCCAATGATCCTTTTGTTGTTTCATGTCTCAACTGCCAGTTTAACATAATTCTTGTACAAGCACCTTGTTTTTATTTTTTTCTGTTGATTGTAACCTGTTAGGTTAAGAAAAATAATAACCTCCTCAAGTTTAGTTGTTGGGAAATCTTTTTGGGATTTTATTCATTTTTTGCCTGTCGGTCCAAATTAACTACAAGCACTAGCTCAAGTATAAAACATATACCTGATCGGGTATATTTATGTATAGAATATGAATATGATGTATATTTGTACTTAATATACAAAACATATGCATTTGCTGGCTAATATATTTTAGGGCGGCCCAAAAAGGTAATACCCCATCTTTTTGTGCCTCCTTGCCACCGTCAACCATGGAAGTCTTTGTCTGAAAACTCCTTCCTTCCAATTATTTTGAATTATTTTATCTAGCTAACTGAGGAAATCATTAGTCACTTACAATAAACTCTGCTTCTGGCCAAGCTTTATGAAGATCCCATGCTGACATCATTGGACAGCAAACATCGTATCTTCCCTGAAGGTGTCACAAAGATCTTGTAATCAGATTATCCAAGAATAAAATTTACCTCAAGTGCATGCATAACATATAAGATTCAGATTTACTGTCGGATCATAAGAAGAAACATATTACGGAGTATATGTCTTAGATTGACAAAATATTATGACAAGAAAATAGTCGAGCATAGTCACAACTAACTACTTGAATGCATGTTCACTTATTAGTTTCAATATTGAGCATACATTTATCAACTACACTCGGGGGCCATTTGGTAGGAGGTATTAGGAGATTTAATCCATGCATTACGTATGGTATTATTTTTTACTATGTTTGGTATGAATTTTGGGTCTATATATAACTAATCCATAGATTAGTTAATACACCCCACATGGTATCAACTAATACCTTCTATATTTGGTGGTATTAGTAAAACATAGGATTTAATACCATGACATTAAATGTATTAACACAAAAATACCCCTCAAATTCTTTTACACTTTTTTTTTTAAAAAAGTAAATGTCGAGCTGTCAGACCCATGTTATTAAATCAAATCAAAATCCATTTACAAAAAGAGAACCCGGAAGCCCAATTCGGGTATCAGACATCAGCCCTAAGATAAAGGGCATTCTAGGACCCTCCCGCCCCTTCAATCCTTTCCTAATCTTTCCACCTTCCAAAGAGAACCGATGACCTTCAATGGAAGAAATCAGCTTAGGATGTCGAGGCTTTTGCTCGCGTTTGTCCTTATCGGCATCTACCATCCGTAAGTTTCCATTTTCACCTTCTTTCTCTGTCTTCAATCGGAACAAACTCTGACCTTTTCCCATTTTCAGTGTGCCATGTGAGGCACCTCCTTGGTCTACTCCACCTTTTCTTTTGGAACAACGATTCTGCTTCTCCTTGAATATACACTTATAAGTGAGTCCCTTTCTCCTATTTTATCTTTCTGATTTCGTTCTTCTGAATCCCAGCACCATTGTTGTTGCAGGGACTGGTGTTGTCTGTACAGATCCAAGGATGTGGCTGCATCTGCATGTCGCAACTGATGTACTGCCCGACTTTTGGTGACCTCTAACCCCTCTTTTTGATGGATGATATGTTAACTCTTGCACAGCCATAGCTTTTAGCTTAAACTCAGTAATAGCTTTGTATATATTGCCCCTGATAGCAGCTTTTTGCTACCCTCTGCCTGGATTAATTTTTGCATCTGCCATTGCTGTATTTTGGACTCCTTGTGTATGTCTATTTGTCATGCTACTCTGACTGCAATGGGTCTGGTTCTCATTCCGAGTATGGGGATTTGATTTTTGTTTGTATTTATTATCCCTCTGGCTGTTGTTGGCAATTGTAAAAGATTATGAGACTGCAAGTTCTCCTCATGCTTGAATGCCTCATTAACTATAAAATCTGCAAGTTGATTGGCTTCACGAAATATCTGTATGATACTGACTACCAATTTTTGCATTATTTGCTGTGTATGCTCAATCAGTTCAACCAATTCCCATGGTACTTTCCATAATCCATCTAGCATATATTTGAGTGCTAATGAGTCAGTCTGTATTTGAACTCTGAGTGGCAAGTGTAGTTCACCGGTGGAACCGAATGCTCCTGGGCGGAAAGGGGTGACTCGACGGAACCGGGAAGAGGCCTTTTTCTTATCTAAACATCAACTAGACTTCAGTGGTTAACAACCACCTAGGGATTTTTCTTTTTTATTTTTTAATTTTTTTTTTAATTTTTAAAATGCATTTAAGGTATATAATTTCCCTTACTACCATTATAAAGTTTTGGGGTTGTGTGTGAATGTCTTTTGGATTGACTCTTCTTGCAGAAGACAAAATGCCTTTAATGAGAGACCTCCCCATTTCTGCCCATTTTGATCCTTTAGGACTATGCCATTCCATTTCATATTTACCACTTTTGTGTTAAGGAGAAAGATAGAAACACTCTATTTTTCTTTCCCTCACCCGCGCCAAATGTTTTGGGGTTGTGTGTGAATATGCATTTTTTCTTTCAGCTCCAGCCACAACCTAGGAGGGGTTTGCTACGACGAGGATGCCCTTTCCTCAGTTCTTCTTAGCTAGTCAAAAGAAAGGGAAGGTCCTGCTTCCGGGACGGATTTTATGCATTTCATTCTCGCTTCAAACTGATCAAAAAGGGTCCGGTCAATAGACCAGCTTCGTTCGGAACTGGCTGCCGAGACAGGTCAACAATCGTGGAAGGCTCCAGCAGATGTAGTCACCATCATAGGCACTCAAGATATTGTGTCTAAGTTTTGGGGTTGTGTGTGAATATGCATTTTTTAGATATTTGCTTTGTTGAACACTTTTGAATGAGAAAAAATAAGTATTTAAAAATGCGTAAAAAAGTCATGTCAACCCAGCTTTTTTTGAGACTTTTCTTTCGAATATCAGTTTTCCAAGCTTTGAAACTAAATGAATGGATCTTATCAAAAAAATGCATATTCACACACAACCCCAAAACTTTATAATGGTAGTATGGGAAATTATATACCTTAAATGCATTTTTTTAAAAAAAATAAAAAAGAAAAAAGAAAAAAGAAAAATCCTTCATCAAGTGCAATAAATAAAGAGTATATACCATAGGGCCCCATTTATTAATCACACGAATGAGGGCCCCATTTATTAATCACATTAATGAGGGCCCTAGGGTATTATTTTTTGCACTTGATGAGGGATTTTTCTTTTTTCTTTTTTTATTTTTTGCTTTAAAATGCATTTAAGATATATAATTTCCCTTACTACCATTATAAAGTTTTGGGGTTGTGTGTGAATACGCATTTTTTTCCTTCTCAATACAGTACGATAGAGCCTTCCACACAGTTGTAGCCTCCACCTCCAGATTAGTGGCAAGTCCAATTCCACGAAACAACACACCCAGTGGAATCTCACAAGTGAAGTCTGCGGAGGGTAGAATGTACGCAGACCTTACCACTACCTCGTAGAGATAGAGAGGCTGTTTTCTGGAACCCTCGTCTCAATTCCTTATACAGTAACCATATGCACTATTCCCATGCTTAGGGCTGGGATCGGGACCGGTACTGGCACCACTGGACCGAATTGCTAATAAAAGGACCAAACTCCTTCGAAACCAAACCGGTACCGGTACCAGCAATACCAGGAAAAAATAACTATACCTTATCGGTCTGGTACAAACCAGACCGGACCGGATTGGATTTACCAAAAATTCAAAATTAATTTTTTTAAAAAAACTTTATTCTTTTAAGCTAAAATATGATTAAAAAAATTAAGTTTATAAGTTTAAATTTTAATTATATAAATTTTTTAAAGTTTGAATTTTTATTTTTTTTATTTACACCGGATGTCCGAGTCTCTTAGAGCCCTGACTAATTCCGGAGGTGCACAAGCCCTCGGCAAGGAGTTTCACGCAAGTGCACCACGATTAATTCAGGTTTAATGCAATCTGATGGCCCTCAGAAATTGAAGTTTAATTTTTAGTCTTTAAAGTTTAACATAATAAAATTTATAGACTTTAAACTTTAAAGATAAACAACAATAACATACCCAGTAAAATCCCACAAGTGGGGTCTGGGGAGGGTAGAATGTACGCAGACCTTACCACTACTATAGAAGTAAAGAGGATGTTTCCTGGGAACCCTCATCTCAAATCTCATAAGCAAGAAAGAACTAGATAAGACAAAAGGAAGAGAAGGGAACAGAAAAGAGCGACTAATAATGACAGTATATAAATAAGATAAACTAACACAAAATACGATAGGTAATGCGAATACATGACAAAAAACACCTTACCCTACCATTAGCCTGTTACTCTAATTCGCGACCTCCACTTTTTTCTATCTAAGATCATGTCCTCAGTAAGATCAAGTTCCGTTATATCCTGTCTAATCACCTCCCCCCAGTACTTCTTCGGTCTACCTCTATCCCTCCGCGTATCTCCCAAAACCAACCTCTCGCACCTCATAACAGGATCATCAGTACTCCTTCTTTGCACATGTCCAAACCATCGCAGTCTCGCTTCCCTTATCTTTTCGGCCACCGGGGCCACTTCTAACTTTTCCCGGATGGTCTCATTCCTAACCTTATCACTCCTGGTATGACCACACATCCATCTCAGCATCCTCATCTCTGCGATATGGATCTTCTGAACATATGCCTTCTTAATGGTCTAATTACCATTCTATAAAACTTACCTTTGAGTTTAGGTGGTATCTTCGTGTCACACAATACACCAGAGGCAAGCCTCCATTTAGTCCATGC
>JAOTQR010000007.1:14071066-14082307 GCA_025774065.1 Solanum ossicruentum
ACAAACTTTTTTGTAATTTATGTAAAAAGAATTTAATTTTTATATTTTTTTGTATTTTTTGTAATTTATATAAAAAATTAAATTTTAAATTTTTTTTTTGTATTTTTTGTAATTTATGTAAAAAAAATTTAAATTTTTTAAAAAAAATTTGTAATTTTTTTGTAAAAATTATTTTATTTTTTCATTTTTTTTAGGAATGCCACGTGGTAAAATAATGGGTATGACGCGTACATGTTGTGCTTACGTGGACGAATGTGGCGTCGTAGTATTGGCTGGAAAAAACACGTCAGCGCGACTGAACCTCACGCGCCACGTCAACGACTGGTCTGTGCCTACTTGTTCAGGAATTGTCAAGTTGAGGGTCATATTTGTACACTATGAAAGTTTGAGTTCCAACTTAAAAAATGGTGCCAAGTTTGAGGTCATTTTTGGGTATTATCCCAATCTTTAATATATATTACACTTTAAAATATAAAATCAAACATTCAAAAAAAATGTTAAAATTTAAATTATATATTTAAAAAATATGAAATTTAAACTTTTAAAGTCAAAAGTTAAATTTGAGAATATTTAAATTTGAGAACTTAAAAAATTTGAAATTTATCTTTAAAGTTTAAACTTTAAAGTTTAAAGTCTATAAATTTTATTATTTTAGATTTTAAAGACTTGAAAAATAAACTTCAAACTTTAAAAAACTTATATAATTAAAATTTAAACTTATAAACTTAATTTTTTATCATGTTTTAGCTTAAAAGAATAATTTTTTTAAAAAAAAATTAATTTCGAATTTTCGGTAAATTCGGTCCGGTTCAATCTGGATCCGATTTGTACTGGACCGGTAAGGTACGATTATTTTTTCACAGTATTGCCAATACCCGATATCGGTCCAATGATGGAGGATTTTGGTCCTTTTATTACCCGTACTGATACGATTCCAGTAAAGTCTGGTCTGGTGGTGCCGATACCAATCCCGATGCCAGCCCTAGTTGTAATGCATTCCTTCAACCTGATCCCTACACAAATAACAAACTACTCCACAATTGTTTGGCTACGAGAGCTGTTAGAAATAATTGCCCCATAGTTTCTATCTCCTTATTATCACAAGGATAGCACCTAGACATACTTGAATCTTCATCCTCTTTAAATTGTCATCGGTTGTTATTCTCCTTTTCCACACTCTCAAACCACGAATCTATATCTACGGGTTGTACTTAGAGCCATCCATATGAGCTAGGCCCGTTGGGCCGGCTTGACCTAACCCGTGATTTAGTAGGACTGGGCTACGATTTTTGGAGCTCATTTAAAAAATGGGCTTTTTAGCCCGCCTGAATAAGCCTGCTGATTTGTGGGGCTTTTGCATTATGGGTTGCGCCAGCCCGTGGGTCGAATTAAAAAATAATTAAAAATAAAAATAAAATAGAGTATTAAAAATAATAAGAGTCCAAACTTAAAGTTCATTTAAAATTTTTAAATATTAAAATTTAGATACAAATTATATTTTTTTGTAATATGTACTCCCTCTATCCATCCTTACTTGTCCTTTATTGATTTAGCACAGGAATTAAGAAATAGTAAATGAGTAATTTTACTAAATCATCTTTTGAATATAGCAATTATAATGCCTTGAAAAATGTAACAAAAAAATAATTATTATAATTAATAATAAGGGTAAACTAAAAATTAAGTCTGAAATTATTTTTTGATTTCATGAAATGGACGAGTATTGTTGGACATCTCAAAATAGTATAGTGGACAAGTAAAGATGGACGGGGGGAGTAATAATAACACTAATGCTATGTAATATTGTCTTGATGACATTTATTTTAATATGTTTAAACTATAATTTAATTTAAAAATTTATTAAAAAATATAAGAAAAAAATGTAGGGGGGCGGCAAGGCCCGCGGCCAACGTACAAATGGGTTGGGCTAGCTATTTTCTAGCCCATAAAAAAAGGGGTCAACCCGACCTAGCCTGTCAAACTTCAAAGCCTGTAAGAGCTAGCTCGGATGGGGTGGGTCAACTCGTATTGACAACTCTAGTTGTACTTTGATCCACAGGTCATGGATGGCCTCGTGGAATTCTTCCACACTTAGTAAAATTCTGAGGGGTTCTTGCAACTTGTCCCTATCCCAACCTCCATTACTGATAAAATCCTGAACTTCAGCCTCCTTATCAAACACTGGCATGCCTTCAATGAAGTACAAAGCCCCCAGCTTAGTCTAGTTATCAAATCAGAGTTACCAGATTTTGCTTGCCACCAAATTTCATGCTCCATCTCCTCCCTGATCTTTATCATATTTCTCCAAACCTGAGAAACTCCTAGATTAGAGGTTATGACAGGATGCATCTTTTAGCAATATTTGATCCACATAGTGATGATGTAGTTGTCTTGAAGGTCCACCATAGCTTTGCAATCAAAGCTTTATTTACATCATACAAAAGACCTAAATCCAAGGCCACCTTCTTCCTTAGGATAACATAGATCATCCGAAGCAACCCAATGTTTACCCTCGACTCCACTGCACTACTCCACAAGAATTTTGTAAACAATTGATGAATCTTCTCTATCACCCTTTTTGGAGGATTCATAACTGTCAGCAGGTAAATAGGGATAGTATGCAAAACATGGTTGATCAATCAAAATCTGCCTTCTCCCATATGAGAGTAATTTATTATGCCAAGAGAAAATCCTTCTAGAAATTTTCCGTAGTATCTCCACATAGTAGATATTCTTTCCCCTGCCATAGAAAACTGGACAACCAAGATAAGTAAATGAAAAATTACCTTGTTTGATTCTAGTTAGCTTCCTTAACCGGCAAACCCAAGGGGGTGTTTCATGAAGGTAAAAAGAGCTCTTTTTCTTGTTAATTCTTTGTCCTGACACCTCTTCATATTCTTTGAGGACCTTCATCATCTTCAAAATTGATTTGCCATCTCCTGACCCAAAGAGAATGGTATCATCAGCATATGCAAGGTGATTTATTTTTGGACTATACTTTGGCAGACCATAACCCACAAATTCAGCATCCTCATTTAGGTTATTGAGTCCCCTTGATAGAACCTCAGCTGCAATTACAAATAGGGTTGGTGATAATGGATCCCCTTGTTTAAATCCCCGTGTAGATCTGAAAAAGCCATAGGCATTCCCATTAATCACCATTGAATACCAATTATTAGGAATCAATCTCTACACCATATCAATCATCACTTTTGAAAACCCAAACTGTCTGAGAACTTAGCCAGGAATATTCAAGAAACCCTATCATATACCTTCTCCATGTCTAATTTAACCACCACATTTAGATTTTTTTTTTTTTTTTTTTTTGATGTCCCTAATTATCTCCTAAGCTAGTAGAACATTTTCAGCAATATTACTCCCCTTGACAAATCGGGACTGATTTATGTGAGATTATTTTTTGTAGCACTTTTATCAATCTACCATGGATCACCCTTGAAATGACTTTATTAGCAAAAGAGCTGAGACTGATAGGTCTAAGATCATAAAAGCCTCTCACTATCTCCTTTTTTGGAATCAAAACCAGATTTGTATGAGTAATAAATTGGTCATTGTTTGACCACAAAAGAAAGCTCGCACTAATTTAGTTATGTTCTTACCTATGATATCCCAGCAATTCTGATAAAAGGCTTCCTGTGAAACCATCCGAGCCACTAGCATTGTTTTCGTTGAGGTCTAAGACTGCCCCTCGTACCTCACCAACCTCGGGTAGCTTAATCATTTCCTCATTTTCTTCCTCTGTGATAAGCTTTGGAATTTGGTGCAGCATTGTGTACCCCTATGATACCCCTCTACTATAGAATTCCACTGCTTCACAACCAATTAGGTCCTCTTTAGTGATGAAATCCCCTTGTTCATTCAAGATCTCACCAACATGCAACTTCCTTCTCCTGCCTTTCACATAAGAATGAAAAAACTTAGTATTCTTATCTCCATCCTATAGCCACTTCATTCCTACCTTTTGTTGCCAATAATCCTCTTCTGCTTTTAGCCATATCTTCAAATCTTCTTCCACCTTCTTCAACTCCTCCCTGTTGGCTGGAGATGGTTGAATTCCAAATTGAGCTTCCTTTACTCCTATAATGTCTTCTGGGGTAGCAACTTTCTGGAAAATATTTCCATATACCTATTTACTCCAAACTGAGAGTGCGTTTCTGACTTTCTTCAGTTTCCCTGGAATCTCAATAAATGGACTGCCCTCAAAATCCAAAACCCAATTCTGTCTCACTATTTCCTTGAATTGTTTGTGCTTAGCCCAAAAATTCAGAAAGTGAAATGCCTTTATGGTAACCTCCTCCTATGAGTTACAGACTAAATGAAGGGGCATGGTCAAATCCTTCCCTAATGAAATGATGTACCTCTAATGCAGGGATGAGATCCAGAAAAGTATTGTTAACTAGCACCCTATCCAACCTTTTGAAAATACATTCCTCCTCTATCCTTCCATTCCATTAAGTAAACTTACTACCAATGACCTTGATCTCCATTAGGGAACAATTATTTATAAAGAAGGCAAAATCAATAGCCTCTTGCTATTCAAAAGCTAGTCCTCCCATCTTTTCATCTTTATTAAAGATCACATTGAAGTCCCCTCCAATTATCCATGAAATATCATTGAACCCCACACTTTGTAATTCGTCCCATAACTCCAATATCTCTAACGCACTACACCTAGCATATACAATTGATATAAGTTAGGACTTACCATTAGAAGAGAACTTCACAGTAACCTGCTGAATTGAGTCCAATAACACCACGGCTTCCCATTCCTCACTCCAAAAAAATCAAATCTTTCCAGATGTATTAGCAGTTGCATCAGTAAATCCCAACTCTCTCTTGTATGCTTCAATTTGTAATGGGTCCTGAAAAGGCTTCATCAATGCAATAAATGAGTAATGGTGGCTTCTATTCATCTCCATTGACCTCTCAAAAGATTTTGAATATTGATGGATCTAATATTCCAAAAACATCATTTTTTCCTATCATTGCAAACTATTAGTTTTCTCCTTGCTACACCATGTTTTGACTTGTAGAGAAACAACTGACCTTCCTTTTTTTGTCCCATTCTTTAGATTGTCAGTGTGTCTAGGGGATAGATCCCCTGCCTTATTGATCTATTGTATATTATAGTGAATGTCATCATCCTCTTCGACCTCCTCCCTGAATCTTCTTCATATATAACCTGATTTTCTAGCTTCTCCATGATTTCCCCTGAACTTTCCTCCCCTATTTTGTCCTTTGCATCCCAATCTCCATGGGAGCTTTCACCAAATATGTCTTCAATAGGTGGGAAGTTTATCAGTATGATTCTACCTCCTAATGAGGGCTATTGAGCTGTCCATCTTGCTAATTTCTTTTCTGCCTTTTCCATAATCCTATCCAATATTTCCACGACTTTGTGTCTACTGCCTAGTGGCATTCTCAAATAAGTGGTAGGCAGTCCCTCTACTCTACAACCAAGGGAAAATGCCAATATCTGAATCTGAGGAACTTCCTTGATAAGAATAAGCTATGTGTTTTGCCCAGTTGACCCTTAGTCATGCTACAACTTCAAAAAGGGTTGAAATTAGTTTGAGGTATCTCAATTGCTCAATTACTGGGTCCAAAAAATTAAAGTATCATCTGCATACAACAGATGACTGATCTCTTTTCCACCCTCATTTTTGTTTTTTATTTGAAAGCCCCTTAGCCATCTATTCTGTGTGGCTATTCTCAACAAGCTATCAAAACCTTCCATTGCCAAATATAAACAAAAAAGGGGGGAGAGGGTCCCCTTGTCTCAATCCCTTTCAGCATTGAAGAAGCCCACAAGCTCTCCATTGACAAGGACAGAGAATCTAACTGTCTTCAATACATGCCTCTATCCACTTCAACCATTTGGTCCCAAAGACCATCTGTCTCAGAAGTGTTTAGTAAGAAAGACCAGTTAACATGATCATAGGCTTTCTGAATATCTAGTTTGCAAAGTAATCCTTTATTACCATCTTTCATCCTTGAATCTATACTCTCACTAGCAATTAGGGCAGCATCTACAATCTGTCTTCCTTTTATAAAAGCTACTTGACTTTTGTTTACCAATTTATCCACCACCTTCTTTAGTCTTTCTGCAAGTAACTTGGCCATGATCTTTTGCACACTCCTCCAACCAGACTGATTAGTCTGTAATCTTTAAGATCCAAGCTCCAATTTTTTTAGGTATTAATGCAATACAGGTTGCATTAAAATTCTTTTCAAAATTCTGGTTGAGTGAAACTGTGTCAAAGTCCCTATGATATCTTTCCTCCAAAACATCCCGGAAAGTCAGGAAAAAAATCATTGGAAAGCCATCGAGGCCTGGGGCTTTCTCCTTGGCACATAATTTGATGTTGTCCAGAATCTCCTCCACATCAAAGGGTCTTTGTAACCACCAGAGCTGCTCCTCTTTAGAAATCACAGAAACTCCTTGCAGAGTCAAATCAGGTCTCCAAGGCTCTGGTTCTTCATACAACTTCATATAGAAATCTAGGATAACTTGTTTGGTTAGAGTTGGGTCCTTACTAGTGATTCCATCAACCTCTATATTTTCCATAGAATTACATCTCTTGTTTGAAGTAGCAATTCTGTGAAAAATTTTGGAACTTTGTCTCCCTGTTTCAGCCATTGTAAATGGATCTCTGTCTCCAAGCAATCTCCTCCAATACTGCTAATTTCTCAAAATCCATTGGCCTTCTTTAATACTTTGTCATCAATCACAGGCCTCTGTTCCTGAATGTTTTACCAGTTTGCAATTTGGTTGAGAATGTTCTGCTTTCTCTGGTTCCAGTTACCTCTGTTATTTTTGCTCCATTCTTTCAACTTTACTTTCAAAATTTTTAGCTTCTCAGCTGAGATGTAGCTGCTCTTCCCGCCACAACAAAGGAACATCACCGCTCCACCTTATTATTAAAACCTTCAATTTCCAGCCACTAGGATTCAAATTTGAAATATGACTTCCTCCACTAGTTCCGACTAGAGCTGGCAAAATGGATAATATATATGGATATCTATCCACTTTTACCCATTTAAAATGGGTTGGATACCTGAGCATTTTAAAATGGTCAAATATGACTCTAACTGATATTTGACCATTTAAAATACGACTCCTTAAATGGGTAAAAATGGATAAAAGCCCTAAACACTAAAAACACTTAATTTACCTTAAATTGGGTGGTATAATTGTCTCATTTTGCTTCTGTTCTTGTGAAACTGGTGTTATAACACAAATAGATATGGTGAGTATAAGTCATTATTATGTTATGGTATAAACTGGGTGGTATAAGTATTTATTATAATTGTCTCATTTTGTTTCTGTTAATGTGAAAATTTATGTCTGATCCTGCTAGTAATATACGGGTAAGTGATCCTGCTAGTGATCCTGCTTGCAGATATGGTGTAAGTGAAATGAAATATGGATACCCATATTTATCCATATTTACCCATTGGGTAACTCATTTTTACCCTATTTAAAATATGACTCTTTAACTCATATTTGATCCATTTTTGTGTGACTCATTTTTGACCGACCCATATCCAATCCGACCCGCTCATTTGCCACTCCTAGTTCCGACAGGTTAGCATGATAGGATTGTGGTCAGAAGTTAGCCTTGGCATCATTTCTTGTTTGATGTGCTCTCTCCCTATTGGGCACAACGTAGAATCTGTCAATCCTTGAGGCACATCCATGATCTTCTCCTCTTCAACAAGTAAAAGAACCTCCAAATAAAGGAGGATCAACCAATTCCAACTCCTCAATACATGTTGAAAATTCTGACATAGCACCATTGATTCTATTGTAGTTCGTTTTTTCTGATGGGTATCAGGTAACGTTGAAGCCACCACAAATTATCCACGGCCCACAAATATTGGTTCTAGCTCCTACCAGTTCACCCCATAATATTTTCCTAATCTCCCTACTGCAATCTGCACAGATTGCTGCAATATGGCAGCAAAAATCTTCATTAACCAATATGAACTTCCCAGTAATGCATTAATTAACAATCTCTACTACCTCTATCTTCCATGCCCTCTTGTCAAAGGATTAGAATTCCCCCACTATTACCCACTGCTTCTTTATGCATTTCCCCCTTCCATCTATGGCTCCAAATACTCTGTAGCATATTATCATTTGAGCCACCTAATTTTGTTTCCACCAGAACATATATGTCCGCTCCATTGTTGTAGTAATTTCTTGACAATTTTCCTCTAACAATCCCCAATATTCCCCTTACATTCCATGAGATCCTCTTGACTTTCATTGATTAGTCAGGGCTAGAATCCTCCCTCTTGAATTTGATTCTCCATCTTTAAAATTGACATCAAAAAATAAGTTCCCCACCTCCTTCGGAACTGTCTCTTGAAGCTGTGGACATTGCCTTTGAACATTTGCACATTTCCTTCTCCCCATCTTTTGTCCAATTTTGACAACAGTATGAGTGCTTCCTTTGAAATCCACTCTGAATTGTTGTCCGAATTCCTCACCTCCGAATTAGAGCACCATATGTTCTCCGTGTTCCCCTCACCAATATTATTATAATTCTATCTTTATCGTATTCTTCAAGTTTATTACGTTTGTTATTTCTTTTACATTAGTAATCTTTACTATTTTGTTGTCAATACTTTTCTTTTCTTCAATACCTTCATCATCGCTTTTTAATCTAGTTTTTTTTTCAACAAATATGTTTTGATAAATGCATTTCTTGGGTCAAGAGTCTATCAGAAAACAGTCTTTCCACCCCACAAAGATAAGGGTAAGGTTTGTGTGCACCCACCCCCACCCCCCGACCCAACTTGTGGGATCACACTAGGTATGCTGTTCTTGTAGCATCTGTCTGATTAGCACTCAGCAGTTTTAGTTAGATGTGTATCTTAATTGTATTATGATTTAGATGCTCACTTGTATAACAGTTTTATACTTGTTAAGGCTTTACTATGTCACTACGCACTACAGTTTTCAAAGCTTGTCTCAAGAGCAAGAGAAGGATAGGTGGAGAATCTTACTGGGTCACTTGACTCATCATTTAATATTATGTCTAGATACTGTTAAGGGCGACATAGTTGTTGACTGCTGAGTTGCTCGTCCAGTTCTACGGATGAGGTGAGCCATCCACCAGTCCATGCAGTTGTCAGCTCCTATCTTATAGTCTTTCTTTGATTTCATTTTGTTGCATCTCATTTAATGGTATCTCTCTTAGTTTCTTCATTACTCAGAAATATTTGGGGTTTACGTATTCTCGATTAACTTACTCATTTTCAGATATTTATCATGAGAACGCTTTTATACTTGATATTCAGTATTGTTTGTGCATATTTTAGCAGTTCATAGTACAATCGGCTACGTATAGCATCGGTAGTAGCTCGTTGGATACTGATCAGACTTAAATGTCAGATTTGGGTCGTGCCAGAACAATGCTGGCAACCATTCATCCCTTACCATTATGTTCTTTACCCAAAGTCCTCAATATTTTTTCACAAATAAACTTATCCAAAAAAATCACATCCATCATTGGGAAGAAAAGTAAGTCTTCAGATGTTTTATGTCTCCGGACGAGGCCTTCATTGGGAAGAAAAGTAAGTCTTTCAGATGTTTTACATCAAGGCCTTCGTGTATTGGGGAATTTTGAACTTTGAGAAGGCAATGCAAAGCAAAAGCAGAAACAAAAGCAGAATTTACCTGAACAATTATTGTTTTGATATGCTTTATCTTTTCAACATTATCTAGAAGGAAAGAATCTGAAGAGAAGAAACCATTGTTGATAAAGTAGTGGTTCTCAATCCTTGCAAATGCCTGAACAAAGCAAGATATGTTTATGTTATATAATGAATAATAACAGTCTCTATGACTATAAGGAATTGTTCACATTGAATTTCCAAAAATAGTGTAATTTCAAGTTCTCAGTAGACAAAAGAGATGAGGAAAACAGTAAAACTGCAACTCTTAGATGGAGTTTTAAGATAGATGCGAGAGAACAATGCTATAATGGGAAGGTCAGCCGTATATGACATGCACTTCGTAGATGTACTCACCAAGGAGAAATTATCATCATCTCCCCTCTTTATGTTCTCTTCATTAGGGAGAAGATGAGAGGTCATCATTTCCCATTTAGTCCATGCCCTAGCTGCTGCAAACTAAAACATTTAAGAACTTGAGCCAAGCAAGCAAGTGTTTTTATATATTTAATAGTACTATAGCAATATGTGGAGTTGATTGATGATGCCAAAACAAAAGGATCAGAAACTGTCACTGACAGTCTGCAGACACAAACCAATGTCGTTAACTTCTTTGATGCATATCATATTAGAATCCTTTGTGCTTCCAACTTTGCTATCAATCTTTTCATGAGTCATGATGACATCTTAAAACTATGAAGCCACAAAATCATGACTTCTTTATAAAAAAGGAGCATTCTGTATTGTATGCAGTAGTTATGAGTACATAAAACACTCTATCTTAAGAACAATACTTGTTGGTGCTAACAAAGGAACAAAATGACCTTTTACCCTTGTTGAGAATTCAAGTAAAAATCAAGTTATATAGAAAACACAACACCTGCATGTTTTGTTCGAAAGTTTCAGGGATTGTGTAAGTGACATCAAGGATATCTAAGGGAAAAGTGCAAATATTTTTTTTTCTTTTTTAAATATTTTCTGCCTACCATAAAGAAAAGGAAATTTAAACATATTAACAATATCAGGAACAATAAAAGAAACTATGACATGCAATGAAACAGCAACTTCTTACCTGTGTTTCTGGTTCATCCGAATTTAATCTTTTATGGTAAGCCTTGACAAAACACTTCCTTTCTTCCTCTGGAATCAGATCTCTGAATGGCTCCCAAACTGTAAGAGATGACAAAAAAGGTGGTGTTAACTCTGATAACCACATCCACAGTCCCAGTAAACAACCAACCAAGTAAAAACAGCACCTCGTTTATCATTTTCCCCAGTTTAGGTAAGCAATTAACCACTAAATACAATGTGCTTACACAATTTGAATAAGCCATCTGCTTACTTGATAAGATTGGTTTAAAAATCAAAAGAAAAAGTAGGAAATGGAGGAACTCAGAAGACTGCTCCCAGGCACGAACCTCAGGTTAGAAAAGTTAGAATCCCCTTCCAGGCTTCAGATCTCATGTTAGGACCCGTATCTTGAAATTTTGAAATAATTGTGAAATTTGGACAACATTGGAAATTTCGAACAATTCGGGA
>JAOTQR010000007.1:14082407-14136529 GCA_025774065.1 Solanum ossicruentum
CTGTGGATACATGTGGGTGTGGGATATTTCGCATGCCATGATTATGTATGTGTGATACGTTTGTTCGGCGGTTTTACTGCAGCGGTGACCTTGTTGGCCCGCATATGTATGTATATGGATAGTTGTTGTTGCTGGGTTCGATGTCTGCAGGTGGGATTAGTCAGTAAAACAGAGGAAACTCTGCCGAAATTTTCGATAAAACTCTTAGCTAATTTAGTTGTGAATCTGGTTTGGTATCGTTTGGGTGCCCAATTGGCACTAGTCACGGCCCCTAGGTTGGGTCGTGACATCTCACTCCGGTGGCATTACACCATCAGAGAAGCCTTTTCTTTTCTCTTCCTTTCTGTCTTATCACAGTTTTCTGCAGGTTTGTGATGGAAAATAGCATTTTCTTCAGAATGGGGGGGAAGTCTTATGAGATTACAGCCTCTTCAACGGCGACAGGGGTATGGTTTGATTTTGTGGAGAGTTCAAAATTCTCCAACAGCAGACTGATCCTCAGCAGAGGTGCTCTGTTATGGTTATGCAAGAGGCTGCACAAAGCATCAGCAAATAGGGGGAAAAGTTTCAAGTCATGGAGATGCAAGGACATCACCACCTATATTTATTGCACTCAAAAATTCAATAAATTTGGGCGGTACATCTCAGTTATTACAGTTAAAGGACTCAGAAGACCAGTTATCATGGTCCCAGAGAAAAATTTAATGAAGGTAGGGAGACTCTAGCGAACAAGATAGAAGCCTTTATTACAAAATTCTCAAGCACACATGGTGCATTTATTACAACAAGGGAAGGTAGCAAAAAATTTATAGGTGTCACTAAAAAAGTAAATGGAGCCAGGAGGGGGCTTCAGCAAGGATGGAGAACCAGGAACAAACGAGAAGTGAAGACAATGCATTACTGCAAAGATGCATGATTGGAAACTTTATAAGTGGAGAAGAAGCTCCTCTACGCAATGAGGTGAGAAGATGGGCCACCCAAACTTGGAGAGGGATCCCAAATATCCAGGTATATGATATGAACAGATTCTACTTTCTCTTAGAGTTCCGAACAAGGAAAGTCACTGAGCACATACTCATGGGAAACGGAGGAGAGAAGGTCAAGTTTTAGAACTCGAATGATGGTCGGTGACGATAGGTGCTCTGCCGGAACCTTTCCACCTCGATTGCTTCTGGATTAGAGTATTGGGCCTACCACTCCGTTTGTGGAACTCAAAAGGGATGAAGTGGATCGGAGACGCTCTCCTCATATATCGAAGTACGGGCTTGCCCTGCTCCTTGGGCTGCAAGCCCTCTGTGAATACGGCCTCCATCCCATTGACACCCCACCGGTGAGTACGAGCATCCGGTGCCGAAAAGGATGATTGTGCGACCGAGGATGCTTCATCTCTTTTATCCTGGGATGTGGTGGATGGCTGGAAAACGAAGAAGAGGCGGAACTCAAGAATCATCTTAGATGGGAGAGAATCAGGGATAGAGGCCCAAGGGAAAAAAAATCCATTGGAGATCTACGTGGCCAACGGCGACTTCATCTACTTGCTTCCGATCTGGTGTGAAGCTCCGACGCTGTTTCGGAAAAGGGAGGAGAAGATAGGATGTGCAAGAGAGAGCAAGCTAGGTTTAGCTCCGTCCTTGACACAACCAAGAACCAACAGAATCATGGAAAGGGCATTACCTTTATAGAGGAAGGCTTTTTGAAATTTGCCTTAGTGGGTATTTGGATTGATTTATTTTAAGTAGCTTTTGGCTCTTAAGTTATTTTTTAGTTTTGAAAGTGTTTGGAAACAACAAAAAGTGCTTAAAAGCACCTTTTTTAAGTTGAAAAGTAAAGAAAAATGCCAAAAGCCAAAAGTTGGTGTCGTAACTTATGACTTTTGGCTTAAGCTTATAAGCCACTTTTTAAAAAAGCCAATCCAAACACCCACTTATACAAGAAAAGGGGAATAATCGCTGGCAACGACCATGTGCCAAGAGGAGATTTTTTGATGCAAATGGGCCCCAGCTTGGGTGCATGCGAAAGAAAGTGGAGCAATAGAAGGCAAGGACCTTTCGCCAAGAGATGATCTTTTACTGTAGATGGGCCCCAATATGACTGCATGTGACTTGCATACAGAAGCTTCAATTGTGGAAAGTCTAAAAACTTTCAAATTAGGCCTGTAGACCCCAGTAACACAAATATGGACCTACTGACTACAAGGGGGGAATTTATCTCAAGCCCAAGGAGTCAACCTTCCAGTAAAATGGACAAGGTTTTTGCAGAACCTTTTGTTGATCAATTATTCACAATGGCAGATACTACTGAAGGGAGGAATTTCGTCCTCTCAGTGGAGAAAAGGAGAAAGGGATCTGCATGGGGGAGAAAAAGAAGGGGGGAAGCCGACAAAGAAGTAACCAACTTAACCAGATAAAGCTAAGGGTGATATTTCTACAAATAGTCCGGTAATCCATAAAGATGAAAATATGAAAAAACAGGGAGAAGCTGTGGATGATGATCTCTCTGAAGCTTCTTTAATAGGCTTGTATAATGAATATGAACGAATCCCATTTTGCAGATTGATAATAGTTCAAATGAAGAGGAGACTTCAACAGGAGCAACTAAAGGGGTACAAACCAACATGATCAATTTGAGTCAGCAGTTTGGAGTGGACATCAAAGGATGCAGGGAGGAAGCTTTGGAACTACTAATGAAGCTAGATCAAAAAAGGGAAGGGAAGAATGATGGGGAAGATTCAGCGATCTCATCTCCAAAGTCTACAATTCCTAATGAGATTAGGAACCTGTTTTTTGGCGTAAATTTCAAGAATGGGGAACCTAGAACCAGAGGGAGAATTCTAACTCTTACTCATCAATGAAAGTCAAATTACTCTCCTGGAATGTTAGGGGGTTGAATGGGGGAAGTAAGAGGGAGGTTGTGAGGAAGCTTCTTCAACAGTGGGGGGCTGATGTTTTGCATTAGTAGAAACAAACCCTAAACCAACAGCAAAGGGCCACTGTGGCAGAGATATGGTCAAATCAAGGATGGAACCTGAGCTTTAGGAGATCTCTGAATGACTGGGAGATCCAGAGGTTGGTGGAGTTTCACAAACTCTTGGGGTAATTCAAAGGAACTACTGATGCACAGGATAGTTTGGGATGGAAAGATCACAATCAAGACAATTTCAGTGTCAAAAGAGCCTATAAGAAGTTTAACCCTTGTAACAGTCAGAAAAATGGGTGGCCATGGGAGCTGATATGGAAAACTAAAACCCCCTACAAAGTTTTACTTGGCTTCTTGCTATGCGGACAGTTTTGACCCAGGAAAACCTTATGAAGAAAATTATTCAATTGAGTCCTAGGTGTTTCCTTTTGGTGAAGAAGCAGAGATGGTCACACATCTCTTCCTTCACTGTAGGATAACAAACATTTTGTGGAATATTTTCATCAACATGAAGGGTATGAACTGGGTTATGCCGAGGAGAATTACCCATACTTTTGAGGATATGGAGCAGTTATGCAAGCATCACGGGGCATAAAGAGAGATGGAAAATCATCCCGGCTTGCATTTGGTGGTCTGTGTGAAAAGAAAGAAATCTCAGATGCTTCCAAGACAAGAGTAATTCCATTCAGAAGACTAAGATGAACTGCTTAGTTTTGTTTCATTTTTGGAGGAAACAAGAGTACATGGAAGATCTAGAATCAGTTAAAGATGTTTTAGGTTCCTTGTAAATTTTGATATAGGGTGGAAGACCTTCCTGTTTGTCTTCCACATTGTAATCAGGAGCTTGTCATAGGTTGTAGCAGGTTCTGATTTCTTGGTTTGGAATAGAATACAAGTTGTTATCTTCTCAAAAAACAAAAAAAAACTAAACTTGATGGCCAGATAGACAATGTTATAAGGAGTATATGGTACAATAGATGGATGGGAAAGATACAAAAAGAGGCTCAGGGAAGCAGTGAGGGAATCCTCATCCTTTGGGATAAAAGAATTTGGAATAGGGAGATGGTGGTGGATTCCAATCAATGCATAACAGGTAAGTTCACCAGTATAAATGAAAACTGGAGTTGGCACTTGACCGGTGTGTATGCTGACTGCAATAGAGTGACCAAGAGATTACTGTGGCAAGAGTTGATCAGTATAAAAAGCACTTATCTTGGGTCACGGATAGTCTGTGGTGACATTAATGTCACTAGATATCCCTCAAAGAGAACAAACTACAACAGGTTGAGTGGGGGCATGGCTGACTTTTCCAAGTGCATAGAGTAACTAGAATTGGTGGATCCTCCTTTATTTGGAAGATCCTTCTCTTGGAAAAGGGGTGAGGATTCTGATTGTGCCTCCAGAACTGATAGGTTCCTATACTCTGCAGAATGCGGGGGAGAGCTTCTCTCAAATCAAACAAACCATTCTACCAAAGTTGTTATCTGATCACAACCCCATTTTGCTGACTTGCAGAAATTGGGAATGGAAGAGATCTTATTTCAAGTTCAAAACTTGGTGGCTAGAAGTAGACGGTTTCAAGGAAAAAGTAAGAGAATGGTGGGATTCTTTCAATATAGATGGCCGACCAGGATATGTGTTGGTAGAAAAGCTGAAATTGCTCAAAGGGAAGTTGAAAGAGTGGAGTAGAGGAAATAGGGAAAACTGGAGGCAATGAAAAGAAGATATTTTGACCCAAATATCAAACTAGGAAGGTGTGCAGGAAGTGAGACCCCTCCCTGATGATGAAGTGATGCAGAACTAAGTTGCTCGGACTCGGGTGCAGGTGTCCGATATGGATGCGGATCTAGAGGTCAGATCCTTCATGATCTAATTTTTAAGATTCGGGGATATAGATCCATGTATGGATACGAGTGTGGGGATCTATCTAAAAATAATTAAAATATCTAAAAATAGAAGGATAAAATCAAAATTATGATATATTATGCGGAGAACTTGAGGAAAATCCTGAAGGGAGATTAAAGGAAAAGGAGTAACATAGAAATTTCTTTATAAAAAGTATTCCATTTTCTTCAATTTCACCTTAGCTTTTGGATAGATTACAGAAATCATTAAAACTTCCCATACTTTTCCCATCGATTTTGGTCAAAGTACCCAAAATCGGTTGACCAAATCGGACACGGATCCACCCACACCCATGCCGTGTCGACACAGGTGTAGCACCAAAAGTGAAGAGTCCGAGCAACCTAGATGCAGAAGACTCGATTGGGTTTAAAATATGAATAGAGAACAAAAAATGAGGAGATTGCTTGGAGACAGAGGTCAAGGATCTAATGGCTGAAACATGGAGACAAAAATACAAAGTTTTTCCATTGAATTGTACTGCAAAAAGAAGGTTCAACTCCATAGATCAACTAAATGTGGATGGCACTGAAATAAATGATCCTAACAATATCAAAGAAGTGGTGCAAAGTTTCTTCAAGGAGTTGTATAAAGAGACTGAGCAATGGACACCAGATTTTAATCTATACGCTGGAACAAAAATTACTAAGGAAGAACAAACATCGCTGCTGAGACCATTTGAAGAAGAGGAAATTACAGAATTCCTCAACATGTGTGCTATGGACAAGGCCCTGGTCCAGATGGTTTCCCCGGGGTTTTCTTCAAAACTTTCTGGGACACCTTAAAGAAGGATATCGTAAATACTGCCAACTTTTTTTCCCACCAGTCAAACTTTTGAGAAAAGTTTCAATGCAACCTTCATAACATTAATTCCAAAAAAGTCAGGTGCCACAGAGCTAAAAGACTATAGACCTATTAGGCTATTAGAGGGGATTTATAAAATCATAGCTAAAATTCTAGTTGAAAGGCTCAAAATAGCTATGTTGCTCGGACTCTTCAAAAATGTCAACGGGTACGTGTCAAATTCTCCAATAATAGTGTACTTTCGGAGAATCCGGCACAGGTGTGGCATCAAAAGTGAAACGTCCGCACAACTTAGCAAAATAGTCGTAGATAAGCTAGTCAATAACCATCAGATGGCATTCACAAAGGGAAAACAACTCACGGATGCTGAATTATTAGCTCGTGAGTGCATAGATGCAAGAATGAAGAACGGTCTTCCTGGCATAATTTGTAAGCTTGACATACAAAAAGCTTATGACCATGTGAATTGGAACTTCCTCCTCAATATCCTAAGGCAAATGGAATTTGGAGATAAAAGGATGAAATGAATGTTAGTTTTTATCGAACAGTTAGATTTTCTATTCTTGTTAATGGTGAGCCTGTGGGATTTTTCGCCTCTGAAAGGGGGCTAAGACAAGGAGATCCACTCTCCCCCTTTCTGTTTATTTTAGCGGGGAAGAAGGGGGGGGGGGTTCTGATAGTATGACAAGGATTGCAATCCAAAATAGATGGATCAGTGGTTTCAGGATGAACAACAGAAGTGCAGAGGGGAAGGAGATATGTCATCTACTGTACCATCATTTTTTGTGAGCCAACAGTAAATCAGATTAGATTTATCAGACTAATTCTGATACTCTTCGAGGGTGCTTCAGGCTTGAGAGTTAACTGGGGAAAGAGTAGCCTTTTCAAGTTTTGGAGGTTCCTCAGATTCAGAGGTTGGCCAACATACTAGGATGTAGAATAGAAAAGCCACCAACCGAATATATTGGTATGCCCCTGGGTTACAAAGGCAAAGCGCTAGAGATAAGGGATGAGATTCTAGAGAAAACTAAGAGGAAGCTAGCTCAGTGGAAGGTCCAGTATCTATCTATTGGAGGTAGATTGATCTTGACAAATTCTATCCTCGACTCATTACCTACTTATATGATGTCACTTTTTCCAATCACAGCGAAGGTGGTGAAAAAAATGTATAGGATGAGGAGGGAGTTTTTGTGGCAAGGGAATAAGGAGAGGAAGGGTTACTGTTTGGTGAAGTGAAAAACAGTGTTGCTCAGCAAAAAAGGTAGGGGTCTGGAATTCAGAAATCTTAGGCTACAGAATGAGAGCCTTCTATAAAAAATAGTTATGGAGATACTTCACTGAGGACAAGGCTCTGTGGAAGGAAGTCATTGTGTGTATGGTGAAGCTAGCCATGATGCACAGAAATGGTAACTCATACCTATAGAGTGGGAATCTGGAGAACAATTAGGAATTTATGGCAATCAATGGAAAACAAGATTTACCTCAAGGTTGGCAATGGAGCAAAGACAATTTTGGAGAGAGAGGTGGATTGATCAAAAACCTTTAAAGGAGGCCTTCCCTGACCTATTCTTTCTCTGTGTAAACCCTGGGGTGACAATCCAGGAGTGTTGGTCCACACTGGGTGGGATATCTCTTTTAGGAGCCTTTTAAATGATTGGGAGATGGAGAGAGCATAGTATTATTACTGGAGAAAATAGGGCAAGTTTCAATTATTAGTATAGAGGTTGATATAGCTCTTTCGAAACACAATAGAAATGGAATATTTTTTGTAAAGAGTGTGCCTACACAAGAAGTCTCCCGGTGACTAATACAAATACTAAATGCAAGTGGAATAATTTTTGGGAAAGCAGCATTCCTACCAAAGTTAAGTGCTTCACTTGGTTGGTTATCAAAAAGATCTGCCTAACTCAAGAAGTGTTGCAGCGGAAGGGAAGACAATTGGTTCCTACATGTTTTCTATGTATGGTGACTGAGGAGACAAACAAGCACCTTTGTTTTTGCGTTGCAAGTACACTACTCAGCTGTGGAATTTGTTCTCAACATCACTGGATTTATCTGGTCCATGCCTGAGAATGCAGCAGACCTTCTTAGCTGCTGGATTGGAAGAGAAGGAAGTAAGAGCCAAAAGAGATGGTGGAGATTAATTCCCTCATGTATATGGTGGTCAGTATGGAGGAAGAGAAATGCCAGGTCCAATTCCATTCATAAAGTCAAATGGAATTGTATTGTATCTTTACTTTTTTGGTGTAAAAAACTACGAATAGAAGATACCGAACAGATTATAGACCTGATAGGGAGTCTGTAATCTGACTTTTTCGTGCTGGCCAGCATATCCGTAATGCTGAAGAATACAAACTTATCAGTTTCAAAAAAAAGGGGTTAAAAGAAGCGCCTCAAACCAATCACAACTTTGCCAGAAATTGCAAAATTAAGCATATGCTCTGGAGAATGCATTTGATTTGTAGACTTGAAACAGTGAACTTGCTAAAACATTAGCTTTCGAGTGAGTATTGCAAAGATCCAAAAGTAGATATACATGTTGTTCGTCATCTTCATATGGAAAAATCAAATAGGAATGCCCATGCCAAAGTCCTTACTTTTATATCCGACATCTCACGTTCATATACAATAAAATTATTACATTCCAGCAGCAGATGAAATAGTTTACACTTTTCAGATTCTACAACAACTAAATACAGCTGTGCACTAGGTTCAGTTGGTTGGTTTCCCTTATCCATTATGTACTCAATCATATGCATGCATGAAATTCAGAAGCTTACCATCAGGGAATATTGCAGCAGCTCCACCCTCATAAAACCAATCAATTTCTTTCTTCCGCAACAAAAATATCCCTCTAAGAATGATACCAGTAACCTTTAACAGAAAGGTCATTTAAATTCTTTAGCAATAACGTAGATTTAACATGACTGGGAATAGAATCTATCACTTCCTCCTCACAAGTTTGAACTACAAAACTTGGAACTAAAACAATAATTACGAACAGACCTTGTCAGGATGTGATATGCTGTATGTAAGAGCAAGAGTGCTTCCCCATGAGCCACCAAATACCTGCAAACTCACACCTATGAGAGGCTTATGAAGTATCATTGACCTATTAGTCACAAAAGGAGAGCAATTTCCACCTGCCATTCTGGAATGTTTAAGTGCTCTCTTAATTTTTCAATATCCCCAACAAGATCCCATGTTGTGTTCTCCTCCAAGCAAGCATGAGGCTTGCTTTTACCTGCACCTCTCTGGAAGATACCCAATGCTTTCATTTGAAAAAGTACAACCACAAACAACAACATACCCAGTGTGGTCAAGGGAGCGTGGGGAGGGTAGAGTTGTACGCAGACCTTACCCCTACCTCAGAGGTAGAGAGGTTGTTACTGATAGACCCTCGGCTCACATTTGAAAAAGCACAAAGTGCATGGATTAGCACTTTAGTTGATAATACCAACCTGATCAAACAGAATGATTCGGTAGAAGACAGGATCAAAGAACCTCCTGTTATTGGGTGAAGTCCCACCTCCAGGGCCTCCATGGAGAAACACTACCGGCTGCAAATATGGAACATATCTTCAAAAAGACTATATATCAAATATCTTTGCTAAAAATAGCAAATTCCACCTAATTTTGCATCATGCGAAGGCATCAGAGAATCAAAAAAAAAAAAAAGACATATAACCCTACTTTGGTATAGGTTTACATCACTGCCCCAAAAATATAAACAATGTCCTCTACCAAAAGTGAAACAGATTAATCTGAAGCAAATGCAGTCATTATATGCTAGTCCCCTGAGCCTCCTCCCTTCTCCTACTATGGAAGAGGACTGGGGATCCTCTGAGAAAATGGACACATGTATGAGTAGAAATCTGATCCCAGTGTTATTAAAAGTTATTACTCATTGCTTAAAGCGATCAATTGATGTGAGCGAAGGGTTATAGTTTCATGGGTAAGATCATGTGCTTCAGAGTAGTATGCGCTTTAAATAATGATGTGTAAAGTGAGCCTAATGAGAAGCGTTCAATCTTTTGAATCTCAACTTTTGAGGAGTTGAAATAATATTGGCATTATTGTACAATGGAGGCTGAACGTAGAAACTTACATCAAAGAGAAGCAAATGAAAGGCTTCATAAGTATTCTCGTAGAATCGAGAATGAAGTTCTTTAATTTTGATAGTTTCTGCAATTATATGGACTGTATTACTTACACAGGTACCTCGATGATTTCTGCTACTAAAATACCAAATGCATATACGTTTGGTAATTCTTTATTTTCTACAAGAAGTGAGCTTCAGTTCAACATGCTAGGGTTAGTGCACGTCACTACTCACTTTCCACGTCAAGTTCTACTAATCCTGATACTTTTCTGCGTTCTTTTGTTTTTAAAATCATTGTCTGATGCTGCGTTTGCAAGTTGCTTTTAAAATCATGGTCTGATGCTGCATTTGCAAATTTACAAAAGGTTATGTAGAATAGACAAGCAACCTTAGAACATAAAATGGCCAGCTAATAGGGACCTTTGGGGCACGAACACTAACATGCTGTAAGTAAGCTAAGCTTGCCAAAAATGTAGTACAAATCGGACTTAATTAAGTTTCCAACTCGGGATGCCAATGATATTTTATTTCAATGAAGTCTGAATTTCAGAAAACAAGAATCAACTATTAAAACAAGAAGAATGAATAGAAACTGAAGGGGTATATACTTGCTAAATTTCTCACACCATCACCTTCTTAAGAGGCACCAAATAGCTCTTCATGATTAACCTTTCTAAGCCCCTTATCTGCCCCTCAATACTTTCTAGAAATAGTAACATTAGAATCCTCTTTCTCAAAATAGATCTTTTATTCCAAATGAAGTCATTCATTGTAACATGACTTGAGGTTGACTTATTAAGGCAGCTGAGAAACTGAAAGGACACTCTCAGAAAGAGGAGGAAGGGGTGAACATCTAGACGAATTACAGTTCAAGCTGTCCAAAAACTTCTAGACAATTCAGTCCCTCCCATGTTCACTACTTTCAGCTTAATTGTATTTTAAGGCCTTGATTATGGATAATGCTCTCATGAGCATCTGAATTACCTTAGTTCTCTTCCATGACCTAGCAAGCTAAGGGGGATTTTCCAACTCAACATCATCCCCTTGGAATGTTGTAAAGATACTTGGAAACCAAGAATCAAGCCAAGGGAAGGACAAGGAGGCATAAGTGAAGCAGCCCCAAAAACGTAAACCAAAATCATCTAGACGGGCATGGAGAAAGAAGGCAGCTGAAGCAGAAAAATATCTAGACAAACTGGCATTGATGCTACCCAAAAACGTCTAGACAATTACTGGACTTCTAAAAACTTCGATCCCTACGAATTTAGCTATTTTCAGCCTGATTATATTTTAAGGTGTAGTTTAGGGATATATTAGACTTTAATTTACTAAAAGAATTGATATAAACATCCTACTTTCCCTTTTGGTACTTAGTTTTTGGACGAATGTTGGCTTCCAGACGTTTTTTGTGTGGGGAGGAAATAGAGACAATCGGCCATCTTTGCTTGCATTGCAAATTGACAGAGCAACTATGGAGAATGCTCCTGAAGGGGATCAAGTGGGTAAAACCTGGGTGCATTAAAGGAGTTCTCAGCAGCTGGGTTGAGGATGGCAAGGCAACAGAGATGGAAGATTGTCCCAGCACGTATATGGTGGGCAGTTTGGACCGCAAAGAAAGAGGTGTTTTGAGGATGTGCAAAAAACTTGCAGAAGATCAAAATGAATTGTTTAACACTCTTTTTGCTTTTCAAAATGAATTGTTTAGCACTTTTTTACTTTTGGTGTAAACATGACGTTTTTAGCTCAAAGAGGAGACATCTTTGATGTACTTTACTGTTCATGGGCAATGGAAAGATTATGTTAGTGTTATCTTAATACGAGAAAAATAAGAAAAACGACTCACATGGCCATTAGGATTTCCTGACTGCTCCCAATATATAGTATGAAGGTCCGAAACTTCCAAAAAACCAGTAGAATATGGCTCTATAGAGGGGTATAGATCCTTTTTAAATTCTGGAAATTCCTTCTTCAAATCCATTTGTTCCACGCTCTCACAAGCTAGATTCTGAGCACGTAAGAACAACTTGTTCCTCCCTGTAAAGTTAATACCATTCATGAAACAATGATCCATATAAGTTGTACAAAACAGATTAAGTGACAACTATATGAAAAACACTATTTCTTTGATATTCAATTAAGCAAAATCCAAGGAAAAACAAATAGAATGAAACATATCATATGCTCATCTTATCATTCTCCAGTTGTATCACATTTTAAATGGGGGACAAAGAAAATGAAAAAGGCTTTCTTTGAACCCATTTGAGCATATTCCAAAGCGGACACACATGGAATAAGAACTAAGATGAATAATATTTCTGTATTTTCACATTTCAGTCGCTCTACTCAACAAGAAGAAGCCCAGCTTTTACATCAGCATCATATTTCTGGAAAATCCTGGCATAAACATTGATCTGATTTTGGAGGGTCCATCCAACAGAAAAATAGAATATTTACCTATCACAAAAGGAAGGTAAAACCCATCTATTCATTAACCCGTAATTTCACTTGTCAGTCCCTTAGTAATCATCTAAAAGAAAGAAAATAATTTTTAAAAAAAAAGGCTTTACCATCAGAATTATAATGGGCGCATAGAGATTTGGAAAAGTTCATCAAGCAGAAAAATAGACGTATAGATAATACACATCATTCACTACACACACAATGACAAAAATTGGTGTATCAAGCAGAGAATAGATATAGAGAGAAAGAGAGAAACCTACCTGAGATGGGAGTGAGCAAAGAGGAGAAGATGGAAGCAGGAAGCGTTTGGGGTAGTGAAGTAGAGGCAGACAGATGAGGAAAGCTGGGGGAAGGAAATAACGAGGGAGACCTTATTGCAGCTGACAGCCTCATGCCTAATTTCATCAATCCAACTGGGTTCTGCTACAACTCGAGGGTTCTTTAGACACATTGACAAAAATGGTCTCTTACTTTACCACCAAATTACCCGGCTGCTCCAAATGTACTAGCCTATCCTCTTTCTTTTATTTTTTTAATTAATTATTAAGGGTGGTTTGGTACTTAAAATTGTGTAAAAACCTTTTTTTTTTAATTATATACTTGAATTATTATGAGATATTTTATTTCATGTAATGGGTCAATTAGATAATTATCGGAGAATATATATATACTAGCTTGGAGAAGAACAATTTATTGTCGTGTTTTCTACTTAATTTATCACTTGAGTTATTTGAAGATAAATAATCATCATCTTAATAAATTTATTATTTGCAAAATATCAATTTTTAATTTAATAAAGATAAAACATCTAGTTTTAAAATCGAAAAGACCATAATACACCATCTACATTTACACATAAAAATTGCAAATTGTAGTTTTAAAGGACGTTAATATCATAAATCACTCAACTTTGAGAATTTATCTATTAAGCATTTTTTGTATAATAAAATTACTCAATAAGATATTTGTACCAACAAAATAACTCAACTAAGTTAATTATCAAAATAAATTTTTGACATGACAATTTTATTTTTTATATTATGTAAATATGAACTCATAAATAAATAAAACTTTAAAAATTTGATATGACAAAAAATTATTTTATATTATGTAAACATGAACTCAAAAATAAAACAAAGTTGTAAGTTAATTTATTTAAATAAATTTATTAGTACAAAACTACAAATATAAAACATAACATCAAGAAAATAAAAAAATAATTAAAAGAATTTGAGGGGATTGACGGATAGTTTGGTCATTTAGGAGGCTTCTCCAAGGACTGTTAAATCTTGGATTAGTTATCCCTCCATTTTCTAGGGATAAAATAATACCATGAATGAGGTATAACTAATTCAAGGATTAACTCAAATAAAGTAACCAAACAATGGCTTAGTTAAATTATTCAAAAATTATTTTTAATCCATGGACTATTTTTATATAATACATTCTACCAAACATGCCCTAAGAGAGTAGTGCCCGTGCATTCTTTCTTGAAATGTAAATAAAGGAGGTATTAAATTAAATATTATCATAAAGTATTTTGTGGTAATACCACACAGAAAAAATGTGAGAATGGAGATAAAGTAAATATTTACATTGTAGTTATTAAAAAATATCACACAGCTGTAATGATCCTCAGTTGAGGAGCCTAGAAAGTACTAAAAAGTTGGATTGAATGATCAGGGTCAATTCACGAAGCAAAGTCCACGACCCGTGGTTCAAACCACGAGCCGTAGACCAAGCTCGTGGATGAGAACTTCAGGAAAAGGAAAATGTTTCTTAGTATAAAGTGGCCCACGAGGCCATTGACGGGCTGTAAAAGTGTTGATGACTCGTAGAAGGTGCATAGGTGAGGGTTCCAGACATGAAGGAAATTTGGAGTTTTTATAAGCTAATCTACTATTAATAGAACAGTCCATAGACCAATGCACGACTTATAGAAAGCCTTCGTGGATGAAGTCCAGGGAAGTGAGAAATTTGGCTAAAGGTGGAAGAACTCCACGACTCCAATCATGACCCATAGATCAAAGGACGGGCTGTAAGAAGGGGTTTCGTAGTTTGGATTTGGCAAATAGTTTCTGAAGATTGAAAATGGAGAACAATATGACCCGTACTACGGTATGTGGTTTCATCCACAGCCAGTAATTGGGGCTTTTGTGGATCCTTTCCAACAATTTTAATGAAGGGTAATTTTGTCTTTTCTACCAAATCTAATCCTAAATTATGTCATTTTTTAGATTCAAGGGGTGTCCTAAACAAGTCTTTAAAGCGCTAAGAACCTTATTCTTTCTTTCATTCTTCCATTCTTAAAATTTCCTAAGACAGAGATATTCTCCCTAAGAAGACAAGAACAAGAAAGGTAAGCTAGGGTTTCGAGGGAATTCTTCCATAATAGCAGGTTCCTTCTTCCTAAGCTTAACCAAGGTATGTGAGCTCAATTTATAGGTTTCTTTTCACCCAAAAAGCCCTACATAATGTCTTTTACTTTTTCTTTAAGTTCCTTCAACATTACTGTGCATGCTAATAATGATTTCTTGATATTTTATGATACTACAATGTTTCCAATGTTACCATATGATGTTATATTAAGTATTTTTATGAGTTTCAAGTTAATTATGATGACCCCAATAATGTGGGTTTAAGTTATGAAGTGTGGGTTGTTTTACCATATTTTGAATTAGCATGTTTTCCATGACTATACATGATTTCATGACTTAGGCATGTTTCAACTTATGAACCAGCCCACTAAGTTTCAAGTTAAGTCTTGCATGATATATGATAAAGATTGGGGCATTAAAGAAAGGTTTTAAATGTAACACCCTACATGTTATTGAGTAGACATTCCCACCTTAACATCATGTCATGACCCGAACCTAGGGTCTAGGTGTGATATGGCGATGGGAACCCGAGAGTCCCGAAACGAACCTCAGAGTATCCATATTCACATCATTGATTCGAAAACGTATTAAAGATAGTAAATACATAGTCATAAAGGGAGGGAAAGTAGAACTCACGCTATAGGGATGTCATAGGGATAGGGATGAACATGAATTCACATAACATGTAGCATATAAAGACTAAGGGGCGGGTAAGTATAACTCACTCTATGGGGGCAAAAAGGGACTTAGGATCTTTCACATCATAACATAAATCCATATCATAATACTCATAATCAATCTATAATAACCATATTCAATAGGTAGCCATAATCATAATCTCCAAATACAACACATAACATATATCCATACAAGAGTGTACAAGATGCCCAACAATGCATCCTAGTTATAAGATAGGACCACCACTAGAAAATTAGGATTATGGCAACAGTTCAGTATGTGTTGTAATAGGTTCTAAAACTGTTGCCATAGAGCTACGACAACGGGTTAACACTGTTCCATCTGCTAGCGTGGCCATAGCTTTATTGGAACGGTTGGTGGGACGGTTGTTGAAAACCGTTGATATGAGCATCTCTATTCAAATGGTTTTTCCTCATCCTATAGAAACTATTACATTTATAGTAACAGTTACCATCCGTTGCAATAGAGTTTATTGTAACAGTTAGAAATCATTGCAATATAGTTTATTGCAACGGTTAGCAACTGTTGCAATATAACTTATTGCAACGGTTGTTCTTTTTATATATAACTTATTTTTTTAGCAATAATCTTAATATTTGTTGTAACAGTTATGTAAATCTTACACAAGAAATTTTTCAAACTATTGCAATTGTTCTTATATATTTTTTCTTTAACATTATAGAAAACAACAATAATCTATCACAAGGGTTACAAATATAAATATAACGCATTATACAAAATATAGTAAACTACAAATTCTATAAATTATGAAGAAAAAAAACGATTAATAAGCCATATTTTGGAAGAAGTTAACAAAAGAGTTGAGCTAAAACATTTAAAATTTCTTCAACTTTTGAATCAATTATCTCATCAAATAAGGTCTTCAATGCTTTCATCATCCCCTAAATCATTTTCTGCACCTATAAAAATCTTAAATAAAAATTAATTAAGAAACAAAATAAAGTGTTAAATAGAAAATATCTAACTACCCTAAGTATTGTTAGTCTTTTAATGAAGTGGATAAGAAAATTATAGGCAAAATCCAATCAAAAGATGAAGTATGTATGATGTTCTTTTCTTGTGCATTTTTCTTTGTAGGAACTAAAATATATGCCAAGCTTGTGCTAAAAGGCAGTCCTTAGTCACGTGTCACACAAATAGTAGTGGCTTCATTCAAGAAAAGGCACTTGTAGTTGTCAGAACAACTATGTTACTCTCTATTAATCTGTGTCTTCCAATATCTTGAGTTCTATGCTTCCTTACACTGATTAATTTAGATAATTCTACTTTCCAGCACAAATTTATGTATTTAATCATTGATTTTTCACCTTCCGATTCTAAAGCTTCACACAAAATACAATCTTCAGGTTTTTCTATCTCAAAAACTGTACTATCATAAGCTAAGAAAAAATTAGAACTTACATAAAAAAAAATTATTCATATTCGTGCACAGTAGCTTTTTGTAACTGGAACTACATAATACCACATGAAATTTCTCTTCATATTTTTGGAAGACCAAACCTTCAGACTTGAAACTTCATTTTATCATGATGCAACATGATTCTCTACACAATAGACAATAGACAATAGACAATAGAAAGAAGGAGAAAGCTGGAAACAACCATATCATTAAAAAAATAGTTGACCCATTGCGAGTATAGTAGTTAAACTACAACATAACAAATTAAATTTCCTTGCAAATTTGGAAGCCCAACCATAAGTCTTAAGACTCATTACTGTTGTAACTCTATGCAACAACAAGAAGAAAAAGAAGAAGACGAGGTACCATACCTTGATTATTGCTGCTGAACTTCGGTAACTGGACCTGAGCTGCTATATCGCTAGCTATCTCAACACCAAAACTGTATGATGAGCTAGTTAGAATTAGGAATGTAATACAATAACAACATACTCAGTGAAATTCCACAATGTAAATCCACTTGTAAGACTTTTTGCGAGAGTAAATATTTGCTTGAAGTTAGTCATGCAAATTTTGATTTCATGTTATTAGTTTTATGACGAGGCATCCTAAAACATTGTGGAATCAACTATATATTAATTGGTACATCATAATACTTGCTAATGGACTGCCCTGTCTAATATTACAAATGATAATAAATTGATACAGCAGTATAAATAAATTTATGTTACTTTTGACATCCTTTAAAATACTCCAGACATTTGTCCATTCTTCCTTCTTCCTTCTCCCAATAACAATGCATCGAGTATTCTTGACTTGAGTGGAGTTGATAGATGTCTTCAGTATTTTGTATCAAAGGCAAAATCTGATTCTGATAATCTCTGAATCTTAATATGATAGAAAGAGCCAACCGTTGAGCAAGGTTAGATACAATGGTGAAGAGACAGATAGACATATCCGTTCAAAATTCCTACCTTATCAGAGCAGTAGAACAAAGATTCTTTCTTGATAAGTATCCTCTAGGGGCATCACTTTTTTTATTCACCAAACAAAACTCAAGCATGCACTAAATAAAGCATGTCAAGCTTTGGAAACTAAAAAGATATTCAATATAATTTTGTGTATTTGTAGGTTAGTTATTTACCCCTGTTAACCTTGTATGACATCCTATACCAATAAGCTTAGATGGTTATCATTCACTTGGGACATCCTAAAAGATATAAGGGGAAATGCTAAAATAATAGGACAAAGAAAACTTAAAACCATGCAGCTATAAATACCTTATCTCTATATCGTGGAAGAGCAAATGATGCAAGATTACACACAACAGTTAGATCAAGCCACCACAGGCCTATGAGATTAACACATATTCAAAGTTGATTAAATCAAGGACAATAACTACACCTTTTCATGGTTCTTCCTCAAATCCAGAAATTCAAATATTAAAATTCCAAGGCTCCAAATATATAGAAAAAGCACCTATACATAAAATTAAATTGTCAGGAAAAAAAATCAAGGGCTGGACTGTTATAACTATATCTAATACAGACACAATTCTAGACATTACAGATATTTGATATAAACTATAATAGAGACTGTAATTTAGTATATAAATTTTGATCATACGTCAGAACTGAAAAGACCAAAAAATGCCAATTAGAGCTTATAAGAAGTATATGATTTATATAGCCATATCAACTCAGCACTGGACCAAATTTACAAGCCTGACTTTTCTTTTTATCTTTTTATTTATCGTGAATGGGGAAATCATTACACATGGTATACCCTACCGATGTATTTTTTTGTTTTACGCCTCGTAACTCTTCCTGCTATACCCATAGCAAGTCCAATATTTGACTCATGCAAGGCAAGGGTGCCATTTATGCCATCACCAGTAACTGCAACACTCAAAAACCTATTAAAGATTTCGACAATAATAAGGTTGTAACAATCTAAGTACAAAAGAGAAGAAGCGTGTAAAGAATGCTGCGCTGCAAGTTTTTCAGTAGTTCAGTTGTTACATTTCAGAGTATAGAAATTGATAGGGTAAAATAGGTGAGTGAACAGATTTAAACTCTAAGTAAAAATAATCACTAAGTAATTAGGTGGGAACTTACAACTCGTTATCTAAGGTGAGCAATTTAACCAAAGCGTCCAATAAAATGCTCAATTACCTTAGTTCCAGGTAAACTAGATTCCTCATAGTCTCAACCTCTCAGTTTATTATATTCCAGGCAAACCAGATTCCTCAAGGCCCAAATACAGTCCAAACAAACTATCCAATAAATGCTCAATCACCAAGTACAACTTTTGAACTTATTATGTTTCACTTTTAATACCATATAACTTTAAAACAGTAATTTTCACAAAAAGAGAAAAAGAAAAGGTTGCATTAGAATAAGCACAAAAATAACATCCAAGGTGTGGTCTAGTGGTCAATGAGATCTCTTTGTTCTGAAAAGATACAAGTGATCCAGCTAGAACATACTTTTTGTTGTTGCTGTTGTTGTTATTATAATAATAATAATTATTATTATTATTTTGCTTTTTCTTGAGCACTCTTCTTGACTCATAATTATTTAAGTCTCTGTATGTAGGAAAGAAATAATAATTAAACCTCATATGAAATCATAAAGTAAAAAAACTAGTTAACTCCTCGCAAGTAAATTCTAAAGAAGACATACTCTATTATGTCAAAATCTTCAAATGTGGTCGGGAATGATTCATTAATTAGAGTTGAAAATAAATTGCATAGATAACCAACGAAAATGTAGCATGGTCAATTCCCTGTTTCCATGCCATGTGAGAACTTACCTGGAGAGTTTCGTCAGTAGCAATCAGAAATTCGTAAATAAAAAGGAATGAATACTCGTTGTCTGTGTCATTTCATTAAAGCTCGTCTAGTATTTTCAACACCAAAAAGGATAGAAAAACTTGTTACAATGTGATTAATCTTGTAGCTTTAATATCCTTAGTGAAGCTTATAAAAATAGGCTCTAGTGAAAATGATACATCAAACTAACAAAAGGTATTATTTAATTCCTAAAAGGGAAAGAGTCGATAAATAAACTTACAGAGAAATTCATTGATTCAACATTTTAGCTGCATTTCTTTGCCTTTCAATGGCTGAAATAACAACTTGTTCACTAGAATTAGCCAACGACATGACCTTCATCATATTCCCATCAGATACACTAGAAACTTTCTTCTTCAATTGTTCAAAAAGTCGATGAGCTTCTTTCTGTTCATCCACTGCACTTGGACCATGGCCTTCCTAAGCCTCAATTGCTTTCTCTTGGAAGCTTATAGCAAGTTAATAGTTGAAAAATCCAAAATAACATAATAGACATATTTTTGACACTCAACTAAGAACATCTTAAAACTGTACAAAACTGTTCAATTGTACTTTTTTAAGAACTTCTAATTTCAAGCCTTTTCAGAAGCTTAATAAAGTTATAAATAACGTAACTCACTTGCACAGTCATTTAAGCTTAGTTCTTAACAAATATGAATTCTATAACTAAGGTTTTAGGATAGTAGATGCAAGTCCAGGTAATTATGTTGTTGAATTTGGAAGCATATTGTATAACAATTGGACCTCTAGATGCATAATTAGTCTTGACACTCTTGAAATTGCATGACTAAATCTCTGTACCCATTTTTACAGGATTCTCAAATTGCATTTCATAGAGCCTTCTCCAAAGTCTAATTCCTTGTGACAATTTTCTTTTTTTTAAAAAAAAAAAGACTAAGTCTGTGAAAACATCAAATTTCCATCTAAGAATCTAAAAGACAGATGTAATAACAGAAAGCACAAAGAAGAATGACAACTAAGAATCACATGAATCTAGTAAATTGAATAAATTATAAAACAATATCACAAAGAAAGTCAATATTACCCATATGTTGACTTTCTCACAGGTCTTGAAAATATTATACTCCACATTTGAACACAGAAAGGCACTTCAAACACCCAACTCAAAGTTCAAGCCTTATATTTGAGTTGTTTGTAACCGATCAGTGGCCAACTGAAGTTATATCCTGAACACGCTACCAAGAAGATAGTAAATCGGAACTTGTTTTTGAATTTTCAAATTTCAAGAATGCAGATTATAAACTTAAAGCTACGACATACTAATTACCCAACCAACATATAGAATAACAAATCTAAGAGAGAAAAAGCAAAATTGCCTAAAACAAATAAATTTTTTATGAATAACTAGGGCAAAAGGTAGATAGCATATCGGTGATTTTAGAGTCTGAGAAATTAGGGCTCTGAAATTAGTGAAGAAACTAGAATTGTTAGGACTCTCTACTGAAATATTACAAACTCCCTGATGATTGAGATGAAGATATTATATTGAAATCTCCAATTGAAAACCCAGATGAAAATCCAAAAGAAACTTTTCTCTGATTGATGAACGGTAAGATAGTTACTGGACAAAATGATAGTTTTCTATAAAAAGACAATCTCAAGATGAGATTATCCGGAAAATATGAGTTTGTTCTAGGAAGATGAATGGAGAAAAATCTTTTGAAGGCACATTTTTTACTAGTTAAGTCATCCTTGTATTTGTCATAGGAAATTTAGTAGATGAGATGTGAGAAATAAAAGATGGAGGGAGTGTATGCAGTATAATGAAAAGTGGGTGAAAATTAGGAATAGAAATAAACCCATTGCCATAAATACCAATTGCAACGATTCTAGAAAACTGTTGTAATAAGCTTTCTATGGAAACGATTCTTTGAACAATTGCAATGCTTATTTGATAATATGTGTTATTAAGCCAATATATTTTATGCAACGAGTATAACCGTTGCCATAGATCTTCTATTGTAACTATTTTTCAACTGTTCTAATAAATGTCGTTGCCATTGGCCTAATTTCTATTAGTGGACGAGGGCCAAATCCCAGGGTTACCCTTAAAGTAAATAACATAAATGGAAGCAACACAGGTAGAGGAGTGGTGGCTTGTCCTTGGAAGATAAGACTCATCACAATAAATGTCTCAAATCCGATCTAGCTGTCAAATGGTGGATGAAGGTAGTCTCCAATTCCTACATGTTAGACCATATAGGCAAAAAGTATGCATTATTACGTTTGAATATGCTAAGTATACGGACATGCACAAACTTGCATTCAATGTTAGATGACAGAGGCACATAATATAGAAAGAGATATATAACAAAGAAAAGTAATATAACAATATGACATGAAATCTATGATGCATGAAATGTTTAATGCTCATATAAAGAGGGGATGTAACCAGAACCGACAACTCAAACCCATGCGAACTATTACATAAATTTGCCCGATGTAAACCTCCCATCGATAAGAGAAGACTACTTGCCAAGGATGATCTACACCACACCTTACATGTCACGACCCAGACCTAGGATCTGGGAGTGACATGACGAATGGGAACCCAAGAGTCCCCAAACAAGCCTCAAGTATTCATATTCACATCATCAGTTTGGAAGCATATATATAAATAGTAAACACATAGTTCCAATGGACGGGAAAGTAGGACTCACGCTATGGGGATGACATAGAGATAAGGGATTAACATAGATTCACATAGCATATAAGAACAAAGGTGTGGGTAAGTATGAATCACTCCATAGGGGCAATACGAGACTTAGGATCTTCCACATTTCCACATCAAAACATATATACTCATCATGATTCTCATAATCAATTCATAATAGCCATATCCAATAGATAACCATAATCATAAGTTCCAAATACAACACATAACATATAGATCCAACAAGAGTCTACAAGATGTCCAATAGTGCCTCTAGTCATAAGATAGGACGGGGGCCAAGATATGTCCCTAGCTCACCCTCAAGGTAAATAGAAAAACAGAAACAACATAAGTAGATGGATGGTAGCTTGTCATTGGAAGATATGACTCACCACAATACTTTCTCAAATCTGATCTAGTCGTCAAACAATGGATGAAAGTAGTCTTCGGTCCCTACATGATTAGATCATGTAGGCAAAAGTATGCGTTAGTACATTTGAATGTACTAAATATGCAGATATGTAATGCATATGACTTATCAAACCTGCATTCAATGTTATATGACAAGGGAACATAATATAGAAACAGATATATATCCAATAAGAGTAGTGTAACAATATGCCATAAAATCCAAGATGCATGAAATGCTTATATAAGAGGGGATAAGACCTCAATCGACATATAAGATCAAGCGAGCTATTACTTGAAATCCTGATGTTATCCCCACACCGAAAAAAAATAGTTTGCTTGCCAAAGGTAAAACATACTTCTCCTTACGGGCCTCCCATTTCGGAGTCCTTATAGGTCCCCCATTTTGGATAGGATTTTCACAATTTTATCATATCATATCAACATCGTAACAGCACCTTACGAGCCTCCCATTTTGGTGAGGCTCATAATATCACATTTTTCATAATATCATAGACATTTATGTGATCACATTCTTCTCATAACCATATGAGTGAGGTTAAACCACCAATTCATTTTCAAAAATGTGAGCTTAACCCACTATTTCATTTTCACCAAAATCCAATGCTCATGAATGCATATGCTATGAATGATATGTGAATAACAATGGGTAATAAGATTCAATCTAAAATCAACAATATAATATGAAATCAAGTAAATCCATAAGTAAAATCCACATTTAAGTCATAATTTGGATTACCCATGCTTAAATCAAACTTTAAAGGGACAATGCATATTCAAACATGCATAATAATAATGTAATTCAACATATTTGGGCTTAAATCAACTTATAATCATCAATAAAGCATAGCCCATACTTCAATTGAATTTAATAAACAATAATCTTCAAAATCTTTATTTAAAGTAGGCAAAATTTTGCGAAAATCAATTGAAAGGAGTATGGGTCTTCTTGGTTGAAAGGGACCAAGAATCAATCCCACATACCTTAGCTAATAAGCTAAAGAAGATTCAACAAGAAATTTGAAGAAGAATGAACTTTTTCTTGATTCCCAAGCTTAGATTCACAAAAGTCCTTTGAGAGAGTTCTTAAGAGTGACTTGAGAGAATTTTAAGTGTGAGTGATGAATTTGAATGAGAGGAATAGAATTTAGGTCATATAGAGGTCTTAAAATAGCATAGAAAGTCATAAAAGACCCTTAAGAGAAGCCAAAATTACAAATAAAAAAACACCATTAATGAAGCAAAATAACATTTCATGCCAGGGGTCCCATGAGGAGGTTCACGGTCCATACAAAAGTTATCATGGTTCGTACAACGCTCCCATGAGACCATACTTAGTTAAATCTCAGAAAATATTACATAGATTGGCTTTATGAAAATGGGCATAACTTCTTTATCCGAACTAGGAATGAGGTGAAACTAAATGTGTTGGAAGCTAATTCAAAGAGGTTCAATTTGATATGTCATGGGCCACCCAGTTCTTTTTGTGATAAGAGATATGATTATTTAAACTTGACCATTCTATAGGTTCTTGTGAAAAGCTTAGCCAATGGAATTTCTTTGAACTTGACTTGATGAAGGAGGCCCATAATGACTCTAAACCACATAAATAAGCTTCAATTGGTCTTGAAAGTGAATTTAGCTTGAGCTTGAAGATTTCATGCTTAGAAAATTTTCAATGAAAGCACCCAGATGGTTGGTCTCACGGTCCATACCAAGCTATACGAACCGTGTACTCCTCCGTACCACTTACTTAGAAAATTTTTCATGATAAAGTTCTGAGACGATGATTCAATACTTAGAAAATTTTCACTCTGGAACCCATACGGGAGGCCATATGGGTTGTACCTCCCTATATGAACCGTATACATGGTCGTACCACTACACTTAGGCTCAAAACTACGGAGTCTCAAGCCCAAGGCTAACATATGGTCCACTACACGGTCTGTGTGGGGTCCAAGTATGGTATGCCTTGGTCTTAAACTCCACACCAAGACCCTCACACCCCATATAAGGCCAAGGGCCACTTCAAGGATGCATCCACACGGTCCATAAAGCACCATACAGATCGTGAAGGCTTCTGTGAAACGTCACCTTGGTCCAAAACTTTTTCGGACCAAATTTCCATGCTCCATTGAGGCCATACAAAGTCCGGGTCCTTACATTACAACCCAGTCTTTTCAGTGTGACGGATACCTTCCTTATAACCTAGTCTTTTTAGAAGGATTTCCTATCATATAAAATGTGTAACCATTCCTTACGACTCGATCTTTTCGGTAATGACTACCATATACCTGTGCTAACACATAGTTCAAAGAAAGGGAGAGGACTCTGGGGGATAGTCTTGACGCCCCCAATCCATTCGATACTAAGTCAGCTCCCACAAGAATACTTATACATATACATGCTTTCAAAAGAGGCACAAGTCATTTCAAATCATTTCAATGCACACTTGGGCTTAAAAGCCGAATCATACTTTTCATTCATAGGGATAGCTCATTCACATATATCAAGATAGTGTAAATGCCCAAAATACTAAAAGCGCCATATTATAGACATTTATGTGATCACATTCTTGTCATAATTATAATTTATCAAAATCATATACATAAATATAATTGGGCTTAACACACTTCATAATCTTCATAAAATCTAATGCTTATGAATGCATATGCTATGAATGATGTGAGGATAGCATGGGTAATAGAGATTCAAATCTAAAATCAACAATACAATAGGAAATTCAAGTAATTCAATAAGTAAAATCTACATTCAAATAATAACTTAGGTTGCTCGTTCTTAAATCAAACTTTAAAGGCCAATGCACATTCAAATCTTCATAATAATCATGCAATTCCTCATATTAGGGCTTAAATCACTTTAACATCAACAATACAACATAACACATATTTTAATTGAATGAAATAAATAATAATATTAAAAATTCATTTTTAAAGTAAGCTCAATTTCATAAAATCAAGTGTAAAAGAGTTTAAATCTCCATGGTTAAAAGGATGAATCAATCCCACATACCTTAGCTAACCAAAAAGAAATAGGAAGAAATTTGATGAAGAACAGAGACTTTGTTTAGTCTTCAAGACAATCCTCCAAGGTTTAGTTTAGAAGAGTTCTTAAGAGACAGTTTGAATATAATTCTATGTGTGAGAATGAATTTGAATAAGGGAGGAAGAGTACAGGTCATTTGAATGTCTTAGGATAGCGTAGGAAGTCACAAAAGTCCCTTAGAAGTAGTCATAATTGAAAAAAAACCATTAATAAAATGGAATAAGAATTGTTGCCAGGGATCCCATGAGAAGGTCTCACAGTCCATACAAGGTCACATGGGCCGTGAGCCTTTCCGTGAAGCCTCACTTAGCCAAAACAGAGAGAACACAACATGGATGGGCTTTACAAAAGTGTGCATAACTTCTTGATCAAAACTTGGAATTTAGTGAAACTGGATGCACTGAAAAGCTAATTCAAAGAGATTCAATTTGGTAGGTTGTAGGCCACCCAGTTCATTTTGTGCTAAGAGATATGACCATTTAAAGCTGGCCATTCTATAGATTCTTGTGAAAAGCTTAGCCAATGGAATTCCTTTGAACTTGGCTTGATGGAGGGGACCCATGATAACCCTAAACCACATAAATAAGCTTGGATTGAGGGCTTGAAAGTGAATTTATCTTGAGCTTTCAGGTTTCATGTGAATCATTCGATTAGAGCTCGAAAAGAGGATTTGGAAAGCGTTTGAGCGAGTGAATGAGAAACTAAGTGTTAGAATAAGAACAAATAGTAATGAAGTAGTATAAATTGATTTAATTGTCCCGTATAGGGGTTACATGGTCCATAAAAAGGAACAAGGACCGTATGCCATTCTATGAAGCCATTCTTAGGAAATTCTCATTGAAGTTTCGAGAAGGTGATTCCATACTTAAAAAATTTTCACACAAATGCCCATATGGAGGCCCATACGGACCATGAAAGGTCATATGGACTGTTTGAGATTCATGTATGAAAAACCTTAGCAAAACATATGGTTTTCAAAGACAAGGCTACATCACACAAGCCACCACATGGCCCATAAAGTGCCATACAGATTGTGTGGGGGTTCATGTGGTGTGTGGCTTGGTCCCAAACTCCAACATAAGGCTAAAATTTTACACACAAGGCCGAGGGCCACCTTAAGGCCCCTCCACACGGCCTGTGGAGGTGTCCATAAGGTGTCACCTTGGGTAAAAACATTTTTGAACCAAATTTCAAGCACCACTAAAGCTCTAGAAAGTCCGGGTCCTTACATCATCTCTCCCTTGGGAACATTTGTCCTCGAATGTGCTAGAACAAGGCTTGAAAGACTTTACTTGAACATGAAACATCCAAACACAAGATACAATACATAATCCATCATTTGAAAATCATATAGTCATTAAAACTCATATCAAAATATCTTTAAATCATTCAAAACACCTTTAAATTATTTTCATGCACATGTATGCATATCATGTCATTAAACTCAAGAGTGAACGAATTAGGACCGTTGAGAATAGGAAGAACCTAATACCATAGGCTTTAGTAGATTGCAAAGGATAGATATATCATTGCATCATACTTGATTCCACTTCCCATGTAGCAAGTTCAACATATTGATTTCTCCAAAGCACCTTAATCGAAGCCACATCCTTGTTGCAGAAGCCACTTCACTTGCCTATCCAAGATCTCAACTGGGACATCCTTATAAGACAAGTTATCCTCAATCTCAACACCTTCCAAAGGCACAATTGTATTAGGATCCCCAATCAATTTTCTCAACATAAACACATGGAAAACTAGGTGAATAAAACTCAAATCTGGAGACAAATCCAATCTATAGGCCACATTTCCAACCCGCTCAACAATCTCATAAGGACCTACCTACAGGGGACTTAATTTGCTCCTTTTACCAAAACGCATTACACCCTTTATTTGATGGATACAACCTCTTTATTTCTCAACTTCTTCACTTGCCAGTCTAAAATCTCAACCGATACTTCTTCAAAAGTCAAATCTTCCTCAATATACAGATCTTTCAATGGAAAATGGAATTAGGATCACCCAAGTATTTCTTAACATAGAGACATGAAACACCGATGAACCATAGCTAATTCAATGGAGAAATCTAGTTCATAGGCTACTTTCCCAATTCTCTTTACTATCTCATAAAGTCCCACATATCTAGGTCTTATTTGCCTTTCTTACCAAAACACATTACTCCTTTCACTGGCGAAACCTTCAAATACGCCCGATCACCTTCATTAAACTGTAGTTCTCTCTTCCTAACATTGGCATATGACTATTGAGGACTTTGGGAAACCTTCAACCTTTCCCTTATAACTTCACCTTCTCCATAACATCAAGTACCAAATCTGGTCCAATCAATGATATTTCTCCAACTTCAAACCATCCCACTGGTGATATACACCGTCCACCAGACAATGCTTCAAACAGAGTACCAATACTTGAATGAAAGCTATTATCATAAGTAAATTCAATAAGAGGTAAGTGATCATCCCAACTTCCTTTGAAATCAAGCACACAATCCCTCAACATATCCTCCAACGTTTGTATTGTCCGTTCATCTTGTCCATCAATTTGAGGATGAAATGCAGTACTTAGCTTCACCTTCGTGCTAAGGCCCTTTTGGAATGAGTTCTAAAAATGAGAAGTAAATTAAGCACCTCTGTCTCATATAATGGACAATGGTATGCCATGCAACTTTACCAACTCTTGGATAAAAACATTAGCATAATCTTCGGTACCATAAGAAGTTTTTACTGGCAAAAAGTAGGTTGTTTTCGTCATTCTATCAACAACCACCCATATTGAGTCAAATTTCTTTCTAGTCTTTGGCAAACCGGTGATTAAGTCCATATTCACTATCTCTTATTTCCAAGTTGGTATCTCAATATCTTGAGTCAAACCATCGGGTCTTTGATGTTCCACTCTCAACATGTTCTATGTTTTCCATAGACACTCTACTCAATGCATTAGCCACAATATTAGCCATCCTTCAAAAGTTTCAATAATTTCTGCCTTAGATTCAAATTCCTTTAGCTAAACACATATTGAAAACTTTGTGGTTGGTGGATATGACAACATATACGCTATAGAGGTAGTGTCGCCAAATCCTTAATGCAAACACAATAGCCAACAACTGAAGATCATATGTCTGATAGGTATTTTCACACACTTTCAATTGCCTCGAAGCATAGGCAATGACCTTTCTATGTTACATCAACACACAACCCAAACCTATATGTGAGGCATCACAATGCACAATAAAATCATCCGGACCTTTGGGCAATGTCAAAATAGGAGCCGAAGTAAGACGATCCTTCAATAGTTGAAAACTCTTTTCACATTCATCGGACCATTGAAATTTGACCTTCTTTTGGGTCAACCTTGTCAAAGGAGAAGCAATGGAGGAAAATCCCTTATTAAACCTTCTATAATATCCAGCCAAACCCAAAAAGCTCCTAATATCGGATGGGGGCAATGGTCTAGGCCAATTCTTTACAGTCTCCATTTTCTTTGGATCATCTTTAATACCATCACCTGAAATAATATGACCCAGAAAAGCCACCTCTCTTAGCCAAAATTCACACTTGCTAAACTTGGAAAAGAGTTGTCTATCTCTCAATGTTTGCAACACAATTCTCAAATGGTCTTTATAATCCTTTGCATCCCGTGAGTACACTAATATATCATCTATGAATCCCACCACAAACATGACTAAGTATGGTTTGCTTATCCTGTTCATCAAATATATGAAAGTGGCAGGAGAATTGTTAGTCCAAATGTCATGATCAAAAATTCAAAATGACAGTATCAAGTTCTAAATATTGTCTTTGGGATATCATCTTCCTTCACCCTCAATTGGTGATATCAAGACCAGAGATCAATCTTAGAAAAGTAGCTTGCACCTTGTAGTTGATCAAATAGATCATCAATCCTTGGAAGTGGATACTTATTTTTTGATGGTTACTTTATTTAATTATCGATAATCCACACACATCTGAAGTGAACCATCCTTGAAGTAAACCATCCTTCTTTCTTATGAATAATACAGGAGCACCCCATGGTGACACACTAGGCCTTATTTACCCTTTGTCAAGCGTATCCTTTAATTATTCCTTCAATTCTTTAAACTCTGTCAAGGCCATTCGATATAGTGGTATAGAAATAGGTTGGGTGTCAGGCAAGAGATCAATACAAAAATCAATTTTCCTTACAAGAGGAATACTGAGTAAGTCATCCGAGAAGACATTGGGAACTCCTATACTATGGGATTGAATTAAGAGTAGGGGCATGAGACTTACATAGACAACTGGTAGAGATCATTTTCATGGCTTTCATATAAGAGACAAACTTTCCTTTGAAACAAAATTAGTTCCCTTCCATTTTAAGATAGGCTCATTAGGGACTTGGACGGTGACCTTGCAGTTTCTACAATCAACATAAGTATAGGATGCATGCAACCAATCGATACCAAGAATAACATCAAAATTAGTCATATCAAGCTCAATTAGATCACATGGGAAGACTTTATGTAAGACGGACACAAGACAATGTTGATAGACTTTCTTGACTAAGATTGGCTCACCAATAGGAGTACAGACAAATAAGGTTCTAACAAAACTTATAGAGACATATCAAAGTTTATGGCAGCATAAGAAGTAACAAAGACATACTGGCACTGGGGACAAGCAAAGTATACGCATCATGATCAAGGACTTTTAACATACCGATAACCACATCGAGAACCTCCTCAACCTCTTGCCTAGCATGTAGAGCACCACCTTGAACTCAGGTACATTGTTGTACTTGCCCTCCTTGAGCCATTTGGCCTTGTGGACACCCTTCTTTACCTTTATTAGCCATATTAGGGCACTTGATGATCTTATATCCCATCTTTCCACAACTGAAACATGCATTGGTACCTCTTAAACATTCAATAACATGGTTCCTCCCACACTTGGGGCACCTAGGAGGAATAACACCACCTTTCGCAACATCACCTTAAGCCTTAGGATTGACTCCTTTCTTTTTGTCAAACCTTGGAGCAGCACTTTTTGAAGACCCTTGGCCTTGTTGTAATTGGCCACCACCGTACTTACCATAAGTGAATCCACCATCATATCGAGCCTTGTTGGACTTCATTGTCCTCATCTTTTGGAGTTTCTCACTCTCTACTTGTTCGGCATAAGTTATGTGTCTAGGGATATCCATTTCCTTAATGAGCATGGCAGCCTTGCATTCTATCTTTGCTAAGTTAGAAGTCCCCAAAGTTAATTTAATCATGTAGGCCCTTAAGTCGGCTACCAATAAAGGAGCAAATTTGGACAACTTAGTGAACTTGAGGGCATACTCTCTCACACTCATGTCACCTAGCTTCAAGTTCATGAATTCCATCACCTTTGCTTCCCTTAGCTCAACTGAGAAGAAATGATCAACAAAAGCGACCTTAAAAATCTTCTTATTTATAGCACTTTCATCAATCCTCTCGGACTTCTATTGAGTGAACCAAACTTGAGCCACTCCCTTAAGTTGGTAAGCTGCCAATTCAGCCTTTTCTTAAGAAGATTACCCTATAACATCTACCACCTTGTGAACCTTATCAATGAACTTTTATGGATCCTCATATACCTTCAAACCATGAAACTCTAGGGGATTTATCCTAACAAAATCCTTATCCTCGAACTCAGAGTAGCAGTCTTTGGAGAAATAACGACTTGATCCAACATGGTGATTACAACTCTCAAGTCATCATTAGAAACTTGGTCCGCTTGAGAGGCTTAAGGAACTTGGGGAGTCAGAGAATCTTGGTTCGCATTAGCATCATTTCCCCTTAAAAATGGAGCAAGTCGTGGAGCCATTTTTGAAAACACCAAAGGACAAGTATTAGGATATGAAAGCTTTGAAGGCATAACATAGAATATAAAAGAATAAAAGTTTTCCCAAAACATCTCATAATCTCCTATTCATAGATGTGGTATGTTTCACACCAATGAACACGACTCTATTTAACGCGGGATGTTGGACTTCTTAAGATGCTTTCAAACCTTGTGATTTGATAGCACTTTTATCACGATCGAGACCTAGGGCCTAGCTGTAACACAGTGAATGTGACACTTGAAGGTGTCCCATCCAAGCCTCGTATTCATATAATACACATTGATGATGTAAAACAAGCAAACATAAGAGAATCAGTAAGCGATAGTTTATCAAAGTAAGAATGTCATAATTCCCATAAGGGAATATATATCAATCCATTAAGTCTAAATCATGCCTCTACTTTATAGATCTTAGCGGGGTCTACCACATAGTTCACTAGCTCATCCTCAAGATGTGCATCAAAAAGAAGAAAATGATAAAGTCTTGACACAAAGGAAAATATCATAAGGCTTGTTCCCGAAGTATGGGAACTCACCAACAAGCCTTCAAGCTCAAAATCCAAATCTAGCCACAAAATAAAATAATCTCTTCGGCCATCCCTACATGATTAGATCATATAGGCAAAGAAGTATGCATTAACACATGAAATGTACTAAGTATGTAGATATGCCATGAATCATAGGACATTACAATAATATCAATATCCATAATCCCAATGAATAGGATAAGGACATAATATGTATGAACATGCAAGTCTAAAATCATGAAGCATCATCAAATCCATTCATAACCTTAACATTACATATGTGGGAATAACACCATAACCAACATATAAGGCCATATAGACTATTACATGGAATCTTGTTGTTCTCTCTATATCAAGCAAGAGGAGCCTACTTTGCCAAGGTAGACTCGATCCTCACTCTATAAGTTCTATCCTAACACGGTAAGAACCATCATTTGACCCCACACTTTAAGCTCTATCCTAACACGGTGAGTGTCCATCATTTAAGCTAATTGATCCAATATCACATCTTTAAGGTATAAAATATGAACATCATTTCTATGGTGGCATATAGTTATGGGACTTGAGGATTTATATAAGTACCCTTGGAGATAGTCCCTCTCACACAAGTCAACTCGGTTCAAAGTCATATCCCATGGAATACATAAATCATGCATATACATAACTTTTAACGTAGCTCATACTTCATTAAAATCATTCTTTCAAAATTCATAAATAGTCATCATAGCTTTTATAAAAATATCAAGTCGTAAGAATAGTCCATCCTCTTTGCTTTCATCGTAGTTTGGGTAGACATTCCCATCTTAACATCACCATAAATATTATAGCTTTCATCACCCTCTTTAACATAGCATCATCATTGTCATTATCATAACATTATCATAGTATCACCATTTTGGCCATCTTGTCATTAAGACATGCTTTTACATACTTAAGATCATAGTCATAACAATCCATAGCTTTATATAAGAGAATATGTGTCATGCCTCAAGCCTAGGGCCTAGACGTGACACGGTGAATGGGAACCTGAAGGGGATCCCAAACAAGTATCTACGTATGCATAGAACATCCCTAGTTTGCAGAAGCGTAAAAGAGAAATAAACACATAACACATAATTTTGAAGGGGAAATGGGGCTTTGGACACATGCTATGGGGAAGAGGATGTCACGACCCAAGCCTAGGACCTAGACGTGACACAGAGAATGAGAAGTCCGAAGACAACCCAAACAAGCCTCTTGATTGTAACATGCACACATCCCTAGTAGTGGAAGCAAAATTTAGCAATAATAAGAGTCAATTAATGAAAAAGGAAAATGGGACTTAGGGAAGTCTTTGATAATAAAAAAAAACATAAAATGAATCAAGTTCATAGCATATACAAAACATAGTAACCAACAACACCTCTAACTTAGTATGGAGCAGGGGCCATGAAACTTCCCCAGGCTCACCCTCATGATAACAAGTGTTCCAAATAAAGACCAAGTCTCATCATAGGATGAAATAAAGTAGATATTATCCTCTAGTTGAGGACTCACCAAACACTTTCTTGGGGAGTCGAACTAGCCACGTGGAGGAGAATGATCAAAAGGAGCTCCAGTCCCTATATGGTAATATCATATAGGCATAGAGTATGCGTTTATATGTTTAAATGTACCAAGTATGTAGGGTGCAATGCAACAAAGACATAAGCCAATATAATCAAAATGCATAATTATCAATGGATATATAATCTCAATATGACATGGATGATCAATGCTTATAATAAAACATTTTGGTAAGACATTCAACTTGTATAATATATCATACATATGTCGGAAGAGACCTCAACTAACATAAACCAAGAAGCTACAACTTAGACTCCAAGGCATGACACCCTCTCAGTTCAGGTTATCAGGTATGACACCCCCCGGTGAAGTGTGGTTTACTTGCCAAGGCAAACCAAACATGATAACATGAGCTAAATGGATCCACTAGTAAAGTAAGGGTAATATTCATAATCCTATGGTGGCACACAATTTAGAGACTAAAAACTTTATATAAGGACCCCTTGAGTAGAGCCCCCATCTTAAGCCTCAATCAATGCTAAGTCAAATCCCACGAAATACTTGAAATATCCATATTTTAATAATAACATGAGTAACTTCCAAGAGACATGATAACTTGACATGAGTAGCTCATAAACATGCTTGACCTCTACTAGTGAGACTAACTTGGACATGAGAGTAGATCATAATCATACATAAACACTTACTTTAACATGAATAGCTCATAACAGGTAAAAATCTTGAAATAGGGCTTAACTTGATACTTATAAAATCATAAATACTTTTCATGAAATCAATACATGCTTGAAAGCCCTTTTTCATCATGAAGTCACTTGACTTGTATATCTTGTAAATAACTTGAGAATTCTTGTCATGTAATTTCATTGAACACATGGTGGGTTCATGATACTTGTTCAAAATCATCTACTTCAAGCGTAAAACAAGGAGAGTAAACTCAATGCAAATTAACCAACCAATATTTTAGTGAAACCCTCATTTAGGGTGTCTTGAAATACATCACAAAAGTTCATAGTTTCATAGCTCAAATCATGCATAGTCTCAATAGACAAAAGCAACTCATGGAATAAGCTTGAAATAGATGTTCTTGCATAATCATTCAACACTTGATAAAACTCCAACATGATTTATGTTCATAGTTCATAATAAGAGATACCCATATGTAATATAACTTGAAATCATGCAATTTCCATAAAAAGAGAAGGTTGGACTCCATGAGTGAAAAGACCCATGGATGAAGACCCACATACCTTAAACCTTGAATACCTTGAGATAAACTTGAAGGAGACTTGAAGCTTGAGATGGGTTCTAGAGTTCCAAAATTGAGCTTGAAATCCTTGAATTTGAATGAGAGATATAACAAAGTCTTAGAGAGGTTTTAGAGAGGGTTTTGTGAGTTATAGAGTTGAAAAATGGCTAAGTATGAGAGATTTCATGTTTAAATGGACATGGGGCTATGACCCCAATGCCCTTGGATGAAATAAGAAAACTAAGGAAAATATTACACTAGTTCTTGCCCCAGGCACGACGAGGACTACCAAAAACACTAGTCAGCGCCCCAGGTGTGTCGGGGTCAAGGTGTAGAAAGACACTGGAAATAAAAAAATTAGCAAAAATTATTTTTCGCTACGGGTCTTCTAAAATTTGGGTTATATCCATTTTCCACTCAATTTTGCCCCTGATCGAGAATATGAAGTCAAATTTTTAAATCACGCATAGATTTTGAGGTATATGAAAATTACGATTATGGGGGTATTCCGAAGCATATGAAGGGTGTTTCAGAGGATTTACATTAATCAATAGCAAATAAGTCTAAGGGATAGCTAAGTGGGACTCACGCTATAGGGATATTTAGGGACTTGGGACTTCTATCATATCCATCCACATATAACAAACATAGAAGGGGAAAAAAGGCTAAGAGAAGTCATCAGAATTATATAAAGATAATAGTAGTCAAGTGCAATACATAACTATCCATATCCAACAACACCTCTAGTATGAGTGGGACAGGGGCCAAGACATTTTCCGGGCTCACCCTCAAAAGATAGATATCCATAAATAAATAAGTCTTAATAAGCATGAAATGAAAGTGGATGTTGTCCCAGATATGGAGTACTCACCAATAGCAATCTTCGAAGAAACCATCTCGCCATGAAGAGAAGGATGAATAGGAGCTTTAGTCCCTACATGATTAGATCATGTACACAAAAAGTATTCGTTAGTACTTAGAATGTACTAAGTATGCGGGGTTTAATGCAATAAGGAATAGAAGCCATAATAATTAAGATGTATAATCATAATCAATAGACATAAGCTCAATATGATGCATATAATCAATGCTTAAGTTAAAACATCCATGAAGAAGATCAAGAACAAGACAAACTTGAGCTAATAGCCAAATACATGAATCAAGTTAAATAAGATTTATTAAATTCAATCGGGATGTTCGATAAAGGTAATACATCCAATGAAGGAAGTATTAATATGGAAGATGCTCAGTCCATTCCAAGTGATAAAGACTTAACAGACAAAGAGATCGATGATATCAATAAGTTCTGCCAAGACATGACAAAATAAACACAGAATAAAAATTGTGCTACATGACGAGTTGATAATAAAGTGCTACAGGAAAACCACGAATACAGTAGATTTACTGTTGAGAACAATAGATACAGTATTCATTACTATATATAGACCCGTATGTGGCCCTCGTTAACTATGCATAGATTCTTCTTTCTATAAATAGACCTCCCTTTTAAAGATCTTCTCAAGCTTTTATTTTTCTAGTTTCTTACTTCTCTCTAAAAATCCTTTGTAAAGTTTTCAAGTTTGTGAATAAAGATCGTTTTTACTATTCCGGCGTCCAACTTCCGGTGATAAAGGTACTATTCTCACTTTACTTCTTTTAAGAATTTAGCATTTTTATCTTCTTCTTCTGCCGTGAATATGTTTGGCTAAGTTAGTTTATATCTATGTCGAATATTTAGTTTCTCTGTTAAAATTAATATGCAAGTGTGAGATTTGACACTTGAATTTTGAGTGAAATATAATTAATATGCAAGAGTGAGATTTGGCACTTGAATTTTGGCACTTAAGTGAAATCCTTAGATTTGGAATGAGATTTGGCACTTGAATTTTAAGTGAAATATTTGTCCAAGTGTTAGAGAGGTTTTCGGGGAATGTTTTGAATGGTATGAGGTTGAAAAATGACTAAGTATTGGTGTTTTTACGCATAGGAAAGCTTAGGCCCAAGACCCCAACTCATGAATGTACAACTTAGAATAATCTTAGGACCAATAAGTAGTCTTAACCTATAGGAACTGACCCGACTTTTTCATTCTATCAATCATAACCCAAATAGAACCAAAATCCTTTCTAGTCTTAGGCAACCAAACCACAAAATCCATATTAATTTCCTCCCACTTCCAAGTGGGAATCTCTATATCTTGGGTTAGGCCACCCGACCTTTGATACTTGGCTTTGACTTGTTGGTAACTATGACAACCAGATACAAATTTGGCAATTTCTTTCTTCATACCTCCCTACCAAAATACATCCCTCAAAGCTCTATACATCTTGAAGAATGGGGATGAACAGAATAGGAAGAATGATGATCCTCATCATGAATCTTATCTCTCAAGTCATCAACACTAAGTACACACAACCTACCTTGGTACCTAAGGGCACTATCTCACCCTTGGGAGAAAAATTCCACCATTCTCTCTCTCAACAAGGCCTTTAATTCTAATAAGGAGGGGCCAAGATCTTGCTTCGCTTTTACCTCATCAACCAAGGAAATTTTGAACCATCAACAACCATAATACCACCATTATCAACCTCTTCCAACCTAACCCCCAATCAAGCCAACTGATGAACCTCTCTAGCCACCTCTTTTCCACTACCATCAACATGAGTTAAGCTACCTATAGACACCCTACTCAAAGTATTAACCCTAACATTAGCCTTACTGGGGTGGTAATGCACAATTATATCATAATCCTTAAGAAGCTCTAACTGCCTTCGTTGTCTCAAGTTGAGATCCTTTTAAGTGAACACATATTAGAGACTCTTATGATCAGTAAACACATTAACATGCACCCCATACAAATAATAATGCCAATTTTTCAATGCAAAATCCATGGGGGCCAATTCAAGATCATGAATAGGATAATTGTTTTCATGCACCTTGAGTTATCTAGAAGCATAGTCTATCACCTTATCATTTTGCATCAAGACACAACCCAAACCAATCCAGGAGGCATCACAATACATAACAAACCCTTCCAACCCTTCTAGTAGAGACAAGATAGGAGCGGACAAAAGCTTATCCTTCAAGGTTTGGAAACTCTTTTCACACTTATTGGTCCACACAAACTTAGCCTTCTTTTGAGTCAACTTAGTCATGGGAGAAGTAATAAAAGAGAACTGCTTCACTAATCTCTGGTAGTAACCCACTAAGCCCAAGAAACTTCTAATGTTTGATGGAGTCAAAGGTCTAGGCCAATTTCTAGTCACCTCCATTTTATTAGGATCCACCTTATACCATCCCTCGACACCACTTGACCTAGAAAGGCAACCTTTTTCAACCGAAATTCACACTTCTCATACTTCGTACACAACTTCTCTTCCCTTAATTTTTGCAACACTACCCTCAAATGGCTCACATGCTCCTCCTCACTATGAGAGTAGATCAAGATATCATCAATGAAAACTAAAACAAACAAATCAATGTAGGGTTTAAAGACCCTATTCATAAGATCCATGGAGATAGTTGATGCATTGGTTAACCCAAAAGACATAACCACAAATTCATAATGCCTATACGAAGTCCTTAAGGCCGTCTTGGGAATGTCACACTCCCTCACCTTCACTTGATGATACCAGGACTGAAGATCAATCTTAGAAAAGTGACTAGCCCCTTGAAGTTGGCCGAACAAATCATCAATCCTTGGTATCAGATACTTTTACTTTATGGAACCCTATTAAGTTGCCGGTAGCTAATATACATCTAAGAGAACCATCCTTCTTCTTCACAAAAAACACCGGTGCACCCCAAGGTGATGGCTAGGCCTAATAAAATCCTTCTCTTTCAAATCCTTTAATTTCTTTTTCAACTCCTTCAACTCTGCCAGGGCCATATGGTAAGGAGGAATAAAAATAGGATGAGTTTCAGGAAGGAGATCTATGCTGAAATCTATTTCTCTTTTGGAGGAAAATCGAGAAGATCAATAAAGAAGACTTCTAGGAACTCATTAACCACTGGAATCGACTTTATGGGAAGGACTTTAGACTTAATATCCCTAACCCTCAAAAGATGATATAAACACCCCTTAGAGATCAATCTTTGGGCTTTAATGCAAGAGATAAACCTACTCCTGACCACCACTCCATGACTCTCCCACTCAAGGATGAGTTCGTTTGGGAATTGGAACTTGACTCTATGGGTTCTGCAATCAATAGAGGCATAATATGCATGCAACTAATCCATCCCAAGAATGTCATCAAAATCCACCATATCCAACTCAATAATATCACAAGGTAATATTTTTTGCAAGATGCAAATGGGATAATTTCTATAGACCTTTTTAGCAACAATAGATGCACCAATAGGAGAAGACACCTCATAACTCACACAATAATTTGGGCTCAACATGAAACTTTTTGGCAACAAAAGGAGTAACAATAGAAAGAGTGACACCTATCAATGCATACAAATCAAAATCAAAGACTTTCAACATATCAATGACGATATTGAGCACCTCATCAAACCCTAAAAGTGCATAAAATCGATTGTGCCTTGGGGCATAACCTTGTTGGCCTCCTCTCCCCAAAGGAACTGCATTTGCACCCCGGCCTTAAGGATGAACATTTTTACCCTTATTGTGATTACGTGGATAATCAATCATCTTGTGGCATACTTCCCCACAACAAAGATAAGCATTGGTATCCTTCAAGCATGCGCCACCATGACCCTTACCACAATTTGGACACATAGCATTAGGCACCACACCACCATCTCCTTGGACCCTTGGATAGTTATTGTCAAACCTTATATTAGGAGCATGAGAAGACCCTTGGTCTTGATCAAACCAACCACGCTTGGGACTTTGGAACCTCCCATCAATACGGGCCCTCTTGTCCTTATTACCCCTCCCCTTTCTCAACTTCTCCCCTTCCAATTATTTGGCATAAGTCATTAAGCGGGAAAAATCCATGTCACTAATCAGCATAGCGGCCCCGACACTCCTCATAAACCAAGTCGGATATGCCCATCACAAACTTATTCATTTAGATCTTGGTTCAGCCACCATTTGTGGAGCATATTTAGAGAGTTGGTTGAACTTGAGGGCATAATCCTTCTCACTCAGAGATCCTTGCTTCAAATTCATGAACTCCATAATTTTGGCCTCCCTAAGCTCAAGAGGAAAGAGTTGGTTAAGAAATGCCACCTTAAACTCCTCCCAAATGATCATATTATTGTTTTCCTTCTCCTCCTTCCATTGAGAAAACCAGATTTGCGACACCCCTTTGAGTTGGTAGGCTGCCAACTCCACTTCCTCCTCCGATGTAACACCCATGATAGACAATAATTATATACCTCATACACAAATTCTTGAGGATCCTCATCCACCTTAGACCCATAGAACTCTGGTGGGTTCATCCTCATAAAGTACCTTACCCTAGATGCCGGAGAGGAGCATGAGGGGATTGGGCCCCTTGCCACAACTTGAGCTTGTAAGATGAGAGCATCCCGGAGCTCTTTATGAGCCGGTTGTTCCTCGGGTATGCAACTCTTCTTCCTCTTGTGTTAGGAATGATCTAAAAATGGAAAGAACATTCGTTAGAGGGGAAATGTTACCTAAATTCTACAACATGATATAGATCATGAAGAAGGAAAATATTTTCTAATACGTATCATAACCTCTTACTCATAGTCGTGGTGCAAAATACAACCATGAATAAGACTTTAAAGTGTTAGATGCCTAGGACCGTTAAAAACCTAGTGCTTTGATATCAAGTTTGTCACAACCCAAGCCTACGACATAGATATGATACTACAAATGGGGAGCCTGAAGGGATCCCAAACAAGTCTCTTATCATATCATTTCACATCCTTGGTCGCGGAAGAAATAAAACAACAATAGTGAATAGAAATAAGGGTAAAAGGGAATAAGGGAAATCTTTCATATTATAAAATATCAAAGAGTCAAAGAGAGTCAAGCTCAATCTTAATTACATAACTTGTCCAACAACACCTCTATACATAGAACTTAGCAGGGGCCAAGATAAACAACCAGGCTTACCCTCAAAGTCAAAACATACAATAAAGGAAAGAGAATCTTTATATATAGCATAAGATCAAAGACATTATCCCCGAAATTGAGGACTCACCAACTTGCTTTGTAGAGATAGTACTAGCCACGGGAAGGATGGGGATGATCGTGAGGAGCTCTTCTTCCTACATGGTAACATCATGTAGGCATAGAGTATGCGTTAGTACATTTGAATGTACTAAGTATGTAGGATGCAATGCAATAAGAGATAGACAACATAGTCAAAATGCAATATCATAAGTATTGGGTAGCATAATAAGAATATGACATGTATGAATGATACTTGAAGTAAAACATGCTTAGATAGGGCATATAATATGTGAAGGAAGAGACTATCATCATAGACCAAGCAACTTACTACTTGGAATCCAAGGTAGACCACCCCTTAGAAGTGATTGAGGAATCAACCCCTCAATTGGTTGATGGACATGACCACCCTCCATCGAAAGTTATTGAGGTATCAACCCCTCAATTGGTTGTCGAACATGACCACCCTTAACTGGAAGTGATTGAGGTATCAACCCCTTAATTGGTTGATGGGCTAACCACCCCCATCTGAGACGATTGAAGTATCAACCCCTCAATTGGTTATGGTCAACTCACAACACTATAGATACATATCATGAAATCATCACATAAATACCATCCTTTCGTCATCCTGAAGTCACTTAACTCATATGCCAAACATTGTGCCTTCAACAACTCAAGATACATTATCAAGCATTTTATCAAACACTTGGTGGGTGTCCAATGCTAGTATAAAACCATGCAATTTAAGAATGAAATCATGCAAGTAAACTTGAAGTAAATTAATCTACCAATACTAGGTAATACCATCATGCAATATACATCAAAATCCTTCATCAAATCTCAAGAAGGATCTAAGATTCATAGCTCAAAACATGCACAATCACACTTTTATGAAACCTCAATATAGTTCATAGTCAAATTCATATTAAGTAAGACCCATAAGTAAATCAACTTGGAAACATGAAATTACTGTAAAAAGGAAGCTTGGGCATAATGGGTGAAAGGACCCAATTGTTGAAACCCACATACCTTGACTTTGGAGAATTGATTGATGAAGATTGAGATGAGAACTTGAAGCTTGAGTGATTTTTTTACGATCTGGAATGAGGTTTGCCACTTGAATTTTGAGTGAAATATTTGCCACTTGAATTTTGAGTGAAATATTTGTCTCAGTATTTGAGAGAGTATTAAGGAATGTCTTGTATGATATCAAGGTGAAATATGGCTAAGTATATGTATTTTCACGCATGGGAAGGCTTAGGCCCAAGACCTAAAAGCCTTGGACCAAAATAGAAAAACTTGGCATGAAATAACACTGATTCGTGATGGGTCAGCGTCGCGGTACCATCGTGGATTAACACTGGAATTCCAAATTTTTGGAATTTCAACTTTTGATACGGTTTCTCTAAAATAGGGATTAGACCCATTTCCCACTAAATTTTATTCCCTAAACAAGAATATGAAGTCAGAGTTTCGATATCACGCTCGAGTTTTTAGATATATAGAGACAAAGATTATGGGCAATTCCGAGTAACATTTTTGGGAACTTTTTTTTTGGGTCGTTTCAAGATTTTACCTTTTCCAAAGCAGCAAACTAAGATGATGAGCTCAAAAAGAGTTATCCACCTCGGCTACTATAAGCTTGCAGATCAGAATAATGAAAATTTATCCTTTCTGATTTGTTTTTGAGTTCTAGAATTTAAAAAGAGTAGTATAGACTTTGTGTTTCTAAGAGAGTAAGCCGACCAGAAAAAGTCTCTAATTTAGTCGCACAACCAAGTTTATATAGGCAAAAAAATTAGGCATTTTGGGGGGAAAAATTGGAGGAATCTCCCAAGGATATTCCAAGTTTGAATCTCCAAGGTTCAAACAGTTGTGAATCAATAGAGAAACGAATCAATTTTGACTCAATTTTGCCTGTCCGATTAAGGGCAAGGATGGACCATTGAGGGAGATTTTGACGTGTAGATGCTCAAGGATAATGGGTTGTTTAGCAAGTTGTCTTTTTGCTAGTTAAAGGATCTTGGTATCGAAGCTTTTGCTGAAGCTTCTGTTGGGTTATTGGGTTTTGCCAAACGATGAAGACGCGTGGGTTGGTTTGGGAAAATAGAGGCATGGAAAGAGAAAAGACAGTGCGTGGGCATGACATTCAGGAGTAATACATATGTAATATGGAAACGTGCATAATATATATGTATAATATCTGGGTTGATTTTTATTTTTAAAAGAAATTGGGCTGGGTTAGGGAGTTTTTCAGCTGAAAAATAAGGGTTGAAAGGGATTAAAATTTATTGCAAATTTGATCCATTTAGAGTTTAAAAGGTAGCCGAATTGAATTACTGACTAATTTGGTCAAAAGACGAATTAACGTAAAATTAATTAAAAAGTTTCTTGAAATTAAAATATGAAATAATTAACTCAAAAATAATTTATAATTATACTAGTATAATGATAAAAACAAAATGAAATCATTTGGAGTGATTTTTGAATAATTATGAGAAGTAAATTAGAATATGTAATTATAAAATACATGAAAGGTTTGTAATTATACATTAACAATTAAAAGATTGGCACCAAAATAACTTAAAACATAATTTTTTTTTTGAATTTTCAAAGACAATTATTTCAAATTTAAAATATTGAAGAAGGTCGATACGTAATTTATATTTTGGAAGGTAAAAATTGGATGCCAACAAGGACAATGAGAACCACGACTCGTGGTTCCATCCATGTCCCGTAAACGGGGTCTCGTGGTTCTTATCCGACAATTTTAATGAAGCGAAATTTTGTCCTTTTTGCCAATCCAAAGCCTAAAATATGTCATTTTTAGGACTCCTAACGCCCTTAATTAGACCTTAAACCCTAAGAATTCCCCCATTCCTTTCATTCTTCCATATTCCTAAAATTTCCTTAAGCAATATTCTTTGTAGAAGACAGGAACAAGCTAAGGAGGATAGGGTTTCCAAGTTCTTTCCAAAGGCTTCAAGTTTCTTCTTCCTAGATTACAACTAAGGTATGCGAGTTAATCTGTGGGTCTCCTTTCACCCACAAAATCCTACATAAATATTTTTACCTTTTCTTAAGTTCCTTACTATTACAATGCATGCTAATGATGATTTCATGATGTTTTATGTTCCTAAATATTACCAATGTTACCATATGATGTTCTACTAAGTATTTACATATGTCTTAAATTGACAGTGATGACCCCAATGATGTGAGTTTGAATGATGAAGTGTGGGCCATTTTGCATGTTTTGAATAAACACAATTTTCTTATATTCATGCATGTGACATATGATTTATGAGGTTTTCAATTTATGACTAAGCCCACTAAGTTTCAAGTCAAATCTTACATGATATACGATCAATGTTAGGCCATGAAGTAAAGATTTTAAAATGATGATTTGTCTGTAGATATAAGCATGTTAACAATGCCCTAAAAGATGTTTATGAAGGTCCCTAAGATGAAAGGGCAATTCTCACTTGGTGGTTCCTAAAGTTTGAGATACTCTTGAGGCTGCTACTTATGATTCTAAGTGTCATGATTTGACTAAGTTTATGCTTAAAATAATTTTGTGGGAGAATTTAGCACCGAATGAGGAATCAAGGTGGGTTTTTGCAAGGGAACCCTAGAAGAAACCCTTTTGTCATGGACTTCGACTTCGACTAAGACTTTCATGCATCACTTATCAATTTGCTCATGAATCTTTCATGATCTTGCAAGTAAAAGTAAGCCTTTTCAACTCGATTGCTAAGGGAATCCTAGATTAAGAAGACAAGAGAGCTTTAGAAAGATGACTTATATATTGCTTTGGAAGATTGCCTTTATGATTTCGAGATTGTTTGTACAAATGAATGACCCCTCTATTTATACTACTCCCAAGGGGCTTATGTGCAAATAAAATTTAGATATAAGTTTCTAAGTTACTTACAATTTACTCCCCTCTCTAGAATCTTCTATACAATTCTAGAGAGAACTAAAGACTACAAGCCATCTCTACACAATTCTAGAGTCTTCTAAGTGCTTCCTACACTTGACCCCATTATTCTAGATTTTTCCAAGTCTTCTCAAGACTTTCCTACAACTCTCTCTAGTCTTCTAAGGAGCTTCAAGGGCTATCTACAATATTCTGGGTCTTCTATAAACCTCTCTAAGACTCTAGTTTCTTTTCCTTGACTCTAGATTCTTTATTATTTTTATAGAAGACAAGTGGGTTGCGACCCTCTCCCCTACCTGGTGTTGTGGCGTCCTCAACATATGCTATAGAAGGAACTCCCGTACTCCTCTTTAACTCCCAGTCTCCACCTTTGGACTGCTACATACCTCTATATCGTCCATATATGATCTCTGCCGGAGTTTGCCTCTTTCACCACCCAAGAGAACTAGGAATGGTTGGCTAGCCTTGTTTTCACTTGCTTCCCTCGATGGCTTCTCTTCCAACGATTTCTCCTCTTGGTGTACGTGGAACATGGCAATGGCTTTTTATCCTGGAACCCCTCCACAAGCCACAAGGCTGACAGTTGAGCTTGCCTCTCTGACTTAGGTATCTTGACTAAGAGCACCATGCAAGAACCTCCTTGCTCTATGATCATGAGTTGTTGGAAGTAAGGGTCGATCACCACATGGTACTTCCAAAAACATTTATGCCCAAGGATGATGTCAAATAGATATACCTTTTGTGACATGGAAGTCAGTCTTACCATGCCACTTGCCCAACACAATGTTGACTCCCTGAGAAACTCCACACACGGGAGTCATTGGCATATTGACTGTCCTACATTGCGAATCACTTGGGTTAAATTTTAGCCCCAACTTGATTACCATAGACTTAGTCATGATGTTAGCCTCTGCACCTATGTCTACCATAGCACAAGCGGGTCGCCCATTGATTGTAATATCCACCTACTACGTGCTATACTCCTTTGGCTTCTCAGGTTGCTGCGTGATAGCTCTGCTTAGCCCAATCACGCCTATCCAGGCCGTGTCCGAATCTTCCCCTGATTCATATTCCTCTTCCTGTGCCTTTTGCTTCTTTTATTCCCGCAGTATGGTACCAAGGCTCTTCGGTTCGGGGCACTTCATGTAGCTATGAGGCTCCCCACTTATATAACACTTAAATTCCTTCTCGGACTGTGCCTTTCCCTCTATAGTACTTTTTCGCTCAAACGTCTTGCTATCAGGCCTATCTGTGTCATGATGCTTGGGATATGGCTTCCAACCCTTGATTTGCCATCATCTCCCCTACCTTGGTCATGACTACCTTCTGAGTCTTCTTCCCAGTGTCTATCTCGCCTGTTATGCAGAGAGTCCGTCAAAGCCTCTTCCTGTGTGTCAATGTCCTAACTTATCAATGTTCCAGATCTATCCTGGCCAAATTCTGCAGGCCATCCATGAAGTGGAACTCATATCATCATTCATGAGGTTGGGGATCTAGAGCATAAGCATAGTAAACTCTTTCTCATAGGCCCTTATGCTACCCCTCTACTTTAGTTCCCTAAACCTTTGCTTCGCCTCATAGATGATGTTGTTCGGGAAGAAGGCCGAACTCACTCTTGAACTACTCCCATGTATTGATGATGCATAGCCCCTTCTCCTATCTAAGACTCCTTACATTTCCACCATAACATGGCCATCTCCATTAGATATAACACAGTGTGTTGATCTTTGTCTCATTGATCCTTACCTTGTTACACTTAGATTAATTCTCCAAGTACCAAAAAAGTTTCTCCACCTCTTGCGTGTCGTGGATGCCTTTGAAGAAAAGTGGCTTGGGAGCCTTAATCTTAACCTCACTTTCTCCATCAATCCCTATGCATCTCCCCTCAGCCATGCCTTCCTTAAGTGCCCTCATCCTTGCACTCATAGCCTCCAATGTGGTGCTCATGGCCTCTATCTTGCTCAGTTCCTCCATAAGTCAACACTCTAAGAAAGTGATGGTCTCCCTCAGCTCATACTCGGCCACCTGACGTCCACCAAACTCTTTCTGGATGTTATCATTCTTCTCAAAGGTTAAGTCCTCCAAGGTCTGGAACTTGCCGTCAATCTAATTCAAGTGCTTGCCCAAGAACTCTACTACTTGTCTGGCAACATCCACCCTTACGACCCATCTTATATCGAGCTTGATGTTGGCGGGTTCTTCCCCTTGTTCATCATCATACAACTCAGCGGTTGAGAGTGTATAGGTTGTTATGGCCTCGCTTGGTGTCGTTCCAACCGGCACCTCCTAAATCCTCTTGGAGCTTTTCTTACCCCTGCATTTCTTACCAACATACAACCTAATGTTGGTGGTGCTGGTGGAATTAATGTCTCCTTCACTTGCCATGCTTCCCTTAGTATGAACCTGCTTTGATACCACTCTGTCATGGACTTAGACTTCGACTAATACTTCTATATAGAACTTGTTAATTTGCTCATGAATCTTTCACAATCTTGCAAATACAAGTAAGCCTTTTCGACTCTATCATTAAGGGAACGCTAGATTAAGAAGACAAAAGAGATTTTGAAAGAAGACTTAATGTGCTGTCAAAATACAACACATCTGATGCCTAAAACAAGGGATTTGTGAGTTCTTAATGCGACTTTTTATGGTTCTTATGTGTTTTTTGTGTTGTTCTTGCAAAAAAGTTAGGTTGGCATGATTTTAAAGAAAAAGTGTAGATTTTGCTGAAGCATAAGACATACGAGCTCACCTATGAGTCGTAGCCAAAGCTACGAGTCATAGGGTGAGTCATAGCAAGAAATAGAGACCAAAAATCATAAAATATGCTAAGTGGAGGTCACTCCTACAAGGCCATCCTACGAGTCATAAGTCTCACTACGACTCATATGGGTGGACTTGTAGCAGGAATCAAAGTGCCAAAAATGTTGGACCAACTGGAGGCCTAGACTACGAGAGGAACATATGAGTCGTAGACCAAGTAACGACTCGTAGCAGTGGGTTGTACCAACTGAGTCCAAGATGCCAAGATCGTGATACGAGACCCTGGTTAGGAGTCTTAGGTCACCTTACGAGTTGTACCTGCGAGGCATACCAACTGCTAGCTGTCTTTTTTGTAGACGTTTTAGGGTTTACTTGTACACACTATAAATACATTAAGTAAGGATTTCATTTCATATAAGATATCAGACATTGTAGACTTAGGAATTTACCTTCGAATATTCTCTCAAGAATATTTTAGGGTTTTTAGTTTAGTCTATTGTCTTCTTTTGGAAAACCCATCTTGGGATTGCAAATCTTGCTTTGTACACTTTGTCAATCTATCAAGCTTTAGGTTTGCAACTTGTGGTATCTACACTCTTCATTATTCTTGGTAAAACTCTCAACTAATATTTTGTATTTGCATTCTTGTTTGTTTTGCCTTAGCTATGAGTAGCTAAGTACCCACAACTTAGGGTTGTGGGAAGCATGTGTAGTTGACTTGAAATAACCTAGGTTTATTGCATTGGTATGATTAGGGTTTTGTATGTATTGTCTATTTACCTTCATTATGATTGTTTGGTGGTGGCCAAAACCAAACCCCACCTACTGTCACGATCCCGACCAAGGTAGTGATGAATATGAAAAGGAAAGTAGATGACAGGATTGGATTGATGTGTTCTCATCTATTCAACCAAACTTGACTAAGCAGAGGTTGACTGGGATAATAAGTAACGGTTAGTTGGCATGCCATGGTGGCCGACCAGGGGCTGTGGTGAAATTCGACCTTCACCTTCATAAGAGGGCTGGAAGAACCTAAGTTACCATGCTGCATGCGAATCTCTAATTGTAGTTATGTTATCTAGGATAATCGAGTCCATGAACAATGGGGAACACAATTCCCAAGTTATCCCTAAAATTGAGTGTTTTCTTGCATCATAGTTTAGTGTTTATTTTACTTTATTTTTGAATCACAACGCCCCTCCCCCCCCCCCATTTAGAGATTGTAGTTATAAATTCTTGAAATGATTAGTAGTGAAGTCTTGTAGTCAAGCCCTGTATTCCCTTTGGATTCAACCCTAACCTTCGAAAAGGTTAATTGCTGACAGCAATCGCTTTCTTATTGGAGCATGAACATCATCAGTAATTATGGTTCCGTTGCCGGGAATACGGCTAGGCTTTGAGTTGAATCCATTTTCAGTTAGTTCTAGTATAAATTTCTATAGTCTCCTGTATTTTACTTTTACTCTTGTTGCTCTATCTTCTTCACAGGCCTATCTGCACTATGTTAGAAAGAATCTTTACATTACTAGTGACCTACTGGAAACATTGCAAAGACATGTCCTCTTTTAAGGGTAAGAGTTGGGAAACCCCCAAACACACCTGCAACATTTCACTTCAACTCTTAGGGGAGTACTTGGGGCGAGGCATCCTGCTTGGGATACCATGACTCTCCAAACCTTTCCCATGACTCTAAGAGCTAATGCAGTAGAATGCTGGTCAATACTCCCACAAGATATTTGCTCAAATTGGGGAGAGGTGCCAAGGGTTTTCCTCATACATTTCTATAAAGGCCCAACAAACAGGAAATTCAGGACAACATTTGCAACTTTAAGCGGGTGCCTGGTGGGACACTTGGAGAAGCTTGGGAGAGGTACAAGAAATTCCTGGGGCATAACCAGTAACATAGTCTCTCTAATGATGCACTGGTAGCAAGCTTCTATCGAGCACTGACCTCCAAACAACAGAGACACGCTGATTCGAGCACTGACCTCCGAACAACAGAGACATGCTGATGCGTTGTTTAGAGGCAATGTTGGGCATTCCTAAGGCTACCATTTACAGAGATTGTTGAGTATATGGATAAGTTTCCCGTAGTGGCTGAAATCTACCAACTCCTTACAGGACAAACAGGACCATCCACCAGTGTATTGAAGGGAGCCCTAAGCAATTCCAATAGAGAGAGTGTGCCAAATTGGCGAAGGTTGCCCCACCAGTAGTGCTTTGCTGAGAAGCTGATAAAGATTGAGCGCTTGCTCGAACAAGTCCTAACCAAAGCCAATTAGCAAGATGAGATTGTCTGGGAGATAAAGTTTGATGTTCTCAAAGCTAACTATAAAGTGGAATAACAAATATATCAATGCAAAGGCTTGGAGACAGGATGGAGCAGCTTGTTAAGATGTGAGGAGGTGCAGGATGAGCAAAGGAAGAGTAAGCAGAGTAGCAATGAGGCTCATGGAGTAGTCTGATTATCCATGATGGCATGGTCGAGCCACGATGTTAAATAAGGCACTTCTTGGGAGGCAACCCAAGCATCTTTTGTGTTTTGGTTTATTTTGAGACATTTTCACTTAACTTGTTGGATGGTAGTTTAATATATTATTGTGATTTTTAAGACTTTGAACCAGTTGTATCAATTTGCATCCAGGTGTATTGTAAGTAATGGGTTGCAAGAACAAATCAGGAACTCAATAGTAGAGGAAATTATGCTTGGAGCAGCCTCTACGAGCAAGCCTACGACTCATAGTAAATGCTACAACTCGTAGTCATGCCTCATAGAGGGGAGCAGTGAGCATCAGAAGTTGACACATGCACTATGAGCGAACTTTACGATTTGTAGGGTCCCTTTTGAGTCGTAAATAGGGGTTGTAGTACCCAGGTATGAAATCAAGAGTTTCTCAAGTGTTGGGTCTGCCATGAGATTGGGACCTATGAGTCATATGATATCCTACGACTCATATTCAAGGTCTCGTAGACCCCATCTGCAGAATTTTAAAAGGTGACCCATTTTTAATATTAAAAGACTAACGTCATTTTCCTCCTTTTGTCCCTTCATGAAATGATTCTTTTCACCTTATAACTCCTCTAACCTCACTTTTCATTGTTTCATTCATCCCCTAAATTATCCCTCCACTAACATTCCCCAGCAAGTGAATTTGGCACCAAGAACTGGATCTACTTTTTCTTCTTCTCATCATTCATTCATCCATTCATCTGGTAAGTTCTCATTGTTAAGTTTGGTATATCTCTGAAATAGGCTTGCCTTATGGGTGGTTGAATGAATGTTTTATGATCATGATTAGGAAAACTATGTCAAAATGATTGTAGTAGTAGGAAGAATGTGATTTATAACTGTCTATATCCCTGTAAAGAGTCAATTCTTGACTTCTATCCTTGTTAGGTGACTTTAATGTCGGTTATTATGGCCATGTGCTTTTGTTTCATATTTTATGGGTCATTATCTTGTGAAAAACATGTGGGGTTGAATTTGTTGGGTTGAGGGATGTTATAATTCTATTAAGGCAAATTACTCATGCATAGACTTGATGTATCTCTTGAATGTGCTTTCTTGTTTTCAATATAGAGTGTTTTGAACAGATAGGGAAGGATTCATGTTTTATTTTTTTGATATAATTGGTAATGAAGAGTGTTTAGGTTTACTGCAGTGTTGCCTATGTCTTTGTTTTTGTGACTCCTGATGCTTTCGGGTTAGTTGTTGGTCTTTGTGGAAAGACTAGAGACACCTATGGTGCTTACTGTTTTCTGCTACGAGGACCCACTACGAGTCATAGGTCTCCCTATGAGTCATAGTGGCCCTTCGTAAAAGGCAACAATTATCTATGGTGTCTTAACATTTTCAATGTGAGACTCACCTACGACTTATAGCATCTGTTATGAGTCGTAATGGTGGTTTCGTGGCCCGGATCTGAATTTTCAAAATGTTTCTAGAATGAGATACGAGCCTCGAATATGACTCATAAATTACCCTACGAGTCGTACCTATGTCTCATAGCTGATTCCAGAATGCACTTCTATCTATTATGTTAGTTCAAAGAGGTTGTAGTACGACTCATGGGTCATCCTACGAGTCATACCGTCACCTCGTACCTGCCACCCTACACCTAGTTCAACTATTTTACTTAAGTAATCTTATTGTTTCTTGTTTGATTGTTTCATTTGTTACTTGTTTGATTAGAACAAAACATCATGGGACTCATCCTTTGATATGTTGCCAACTTTTTAGAGATAATGTCTCCAAGAGGTCGAAAGGGTGCTATTTATGTTTCCGGCTAAGAGATAAATCCTCAGATGATGATCAATCCGTTGAGGATGTACAGCCTGACCCTGAAGCTAACGTGCCCCTGACACGATCACAATCAACCAGGGCCCCAATGGAAGTGGTTACCCCTTCCTGTCTGAAGAGGAGGGTGACGAATTCCCTTTCTGAGTCTAGTTCTCTTGAATTATCTCAAGCTCCGCCAGAAGAGACTGCTCTCCCATAGCTAGTTGATTCTACCTGCATCGTCACCTCTATAGACCCCCAAAAACACAAGGTGGTGTATCCCTGGGATAAAATAGATCTATGACAAGGGACTAGAGCCTAAAAGTCGAGGGTGGCCGGTGCAGAGATTTCATGAGGAATTAATGTTAAAAGACTTAGCGCTGAAAGGTGTGCAGGAGTTAGAAGCTGATATTGAATGCCATGGGCTAGGATGGTTATTACAAGTGTTGGAAAAGTACGCGTACTACCTGGTCCAAGAATTCTATGCTTCTTACTATGCTATTATATGCAGGAATCTTCTGATGCTCAAGAAGCCCATTAACCATCCATGGTTGAGTGAAGTCCTGGTCAGAGGAGAGGTCGTCAACATCTCAGAAGAAACCATTCGGAGGGTGCAATTCGGGCCAATTTACAGAATGCCACATTCCATAATAGAGTATGATCATAGGATGGCAGGCTTGAGAAAGGCGGTTAATCAAAATGATGTCAGGCTAAGAACAGAGCTCCTCAGGTGGATAGCTAGCAAAATTTGAGAAGAAGGTGTTGAGCTGATATGGGTTACGAACTATGCTAAGCACATTCTGAAGGCCCATCTCTCATTCAGGGCAAAATTTTTGTGGTCTATTATCTGCTAGCGTATCAGGCCTACATTCAAAGAGAATGTGATCACATTAGAAAGGGCCGTATTGTTGGCTAGCATTTTGGCAGGGTATGCAATTAATTGGGATCGAGTTATGCAGAGAAGATCCACGAGTCAGCAATCTGCACTAAGCAAGTACTGCTGTTTCCCATTCTGATTCATAGGTTATGCAAGGAAGCTGGTATGCTGGTGTCTCTCCACTTGGACCCTCATGTATAGGCTTTGTGTATGATGGACCCCAGCCTAATTAAGGCTGATTAGAACCCAATAGCCCTACATTGAGCTATCCTACCTCCTATGCCAGAGCCATTCCTGTTAGATTCCAAGTTCACCTCTAGCTACTATCGGCACTACTCTGACTACTGCAGAGCCTACGCCAGTAGTTGAGATCGAGTCCACACCAGCCTGTAATACTCCAGCACCAGCGGCATCCACTAAACAGGTTGATTCTCTTATGTCTGCTGTTGCTTTTCAGGGATTATTATACAGGGTGATTGCGGTAGAGCTCAGGCTAAATGCATTATTTGCAAAGGTCCATCCACGGGTTATTCAAACTATTTGGGACTCCGAGGAGAGGATGAAGGAATTCGCTCTAGATTTAGTTGATGAGAGAGTTCGAGCGGTGGATGCCTAAGTTAATGCATTTGAGACCAGAGTCCAAAGGAGGGTTAAGGGAGCTACGCCCATCCACGTGAATGCAATGACTGAGGAGTTGGCCAAGTTTAAGGCCGACTTATTGTAGATGTTGCCAATCCCTGTTACAGTCCTAGTGGTGGCACCGCAGGTGATTAGGCATTTGATTAGCTCGTTGACTGTCCGGACGTTCATTGGAGGAGGATCCTTGAGCATGATGCTGAGCCTCATCCAACTCAGAAGAGGCCGAGACCAGGGATGGAGCCCATACAAGAGGAGGTGATACATGAGTCGCCACTTTTGGTGGCTACTCAGAGAGATAGAGAGCAGTACACCTCACATGGAGAGGGTACCTTGGGTACAGCTTCAACCTAGCCTGCTGAGGAGGAGATGTTGACATAGGACTCCACAGACCAGCCTGATACCGGTGCTGAGCACTATGATATTTGACCCTTTTTGACCCTAGTTCTTACATTTATTTATGGATATTCTATTCTCTTGTTAGACAATATTATTTTGATGTTGGTTTCTAAATGTTTTATGTTGGATAATGTTTTTATTTTGGTTTTGGACATTGGTTCTTAAATGTTGGTTTTTATTGTGTGTGTGTATATATATATATATATATA
>JAOTQR010000007.1:14136629-14158027 GCA_025774065.1 Solanum ossicruentum
GATATTCAAAACTGTAACAATTATAGGGGTATCAAGTTGTTAAGCCACACTATGAAGGTCTGGGAGAGAGTAGTGGAAATGAGGGTGCGAAGAATAGTATCTATCTCGGAGAATCAGTTTGGATTCATTCCGGAGCGGTCGTCTACTGAAGCAATTCATCTTGTTCGGAGGTTAGTGGAGAAATATAGAGAAAGAAAGAAGGACCTTCATATTAAGTTCATTGATCTCGAGAAGATATATGACAAAGTCCCAAGGGATGTCTTATGGAGGTATCTAGAGGTGAAGGGTGTCCCACTGGCATATATCAGGGCGATTAAGGACATGTATGATAGAGCCAAAACTTAGGTTAGAATGGTAGGATGAGACTTAGAGTATTTTCTTGTTGAGATGGGACTCCACCAAGGATCTATATTGAGCCCTTTCTTGTTTGCCTTGGTGATGGATGAGCTGCCGAGATCTATCCAGGAGGAGGTACCATGGTGTATGCTATTTGCAGATGACATAGTACTACTTGATGAGACTCGGACTAAAGTTAATGATAGGTTGGAGGCCTGGAGACACACCTTGGAGTCCAAAGTATTCAAATTGAGTAGGACCAAAACTGAATACTTGGAGTGCAAATTCAATGTTGAGAGGGATAAAGCAAACTTTGATGTGAGGCTTGTCACTCAACCTATCCCCAAGAGAGGAAACTTTAAGTATCTGGGGTCCATCATCCAAAGTAGTAGCGATATCGATGATGATGTCACATATCGTATTGAGGCAACATGGACTAAATGGAGGTTTCTATCTGGAGTATTGTGTGACAAAAAGATACCACCTAAACTTAAAGGTAAGTTTTACAGAGTGGTGGTTAGACCATCGTTGCTATATGGAGTAGAGTATTGGCTAATTAAAAAGGCACATGTTTAAAAGATACATGTCATAGAGATGAGGATGCTGAGATGGATGTGCGGTCACACCAGGAGTGACAAGGTTAGGAATGAGACCATTCGAAAGAAGCTAAAGGTGGCCCCGGTGGCTGAAAAGATGAGGGAAGCAAGACTGCAATGGTTTAGACATGTGCAGAGAAGGAGTGCCGATGCTCCTATTAGGAGGTGCGAGAGATTGATTTTTGGAGATACTCGGAGGGGTAGAGTTAGACCGAAGAAGTACTGGCGGGAGGTGATTAGACATGATATGACGAAACTTGATCTCACTGAGGACATGACCTTATATAGAAAGAAGTGGAGGTCACAGATCAGAGTAGTAGGCTAAGAGTAGGGTTAGGTGGATGCATGGTCTTGGAGTATAGTAGCGTTAGGTGGAGGACGTGTTTTTTTATCATGTGTGCGTATTATCTATCATATTATGTGTTAGTTTTATCTTAGTTACATACTGCCATGTATTATTCATTATTAGTCGTTCTTTCTGTTCCCTTCCCTTTTTGTCATATCTAATTCTTTCTGCTTATGGGTTTTGAGATGAGGGTTCCCAGGAAACAGCCTCTCTACTCTATGGTAGTGGTAAGGTTTGTGTATATTCTACCCTCCTCAAACTCCACTTGTGGGATTTGACTGGATATGTTGTTGTTGTTGTTGTTGTATGGATTCAGACTCGACCAACTCATAGGTTGTGTGGAGAATTATGAGAAGCTCGGTGGTAGTGGTGATGATATGATGGCCTTAAAGGCCAATATTATTAGTTTGAGGAGGTCCATAGACACTACTTCTCTTTGGGGTATTGTAGAGGTACCACCTAGTATACGTACTAGTATTGAGACGACTGCTTCAGGTGCAGGTACTACCGAGCTAGACCATCTTGTGATGACCCTAGAAACTGATGAGGAGACCCTTGCGGAGGAGTTTTAGGACAAGGGTCTCCCCTAGGATGAACTAACTAACTTGGAGTAGATGATGATAAGAGCTACTTCTACGGCTTTGTTGCATGATACCTTAATGATTGGACTTAGTGGGTCTACACTTTGTCCAAGCCTACTGCAGTACCTTCTGAGTCTCACACTCTCACTCCTCCACCAGTGGTTCCTCCAACCCCGACTAAATTTAAACCAACTATCCTTCCCACTTTACCATAGGAGTTTGATTCTATATAGAGCATTGATGCCCCGTTAGAGTCTAGTTTAGCTCATCCACCTCCAAAGGTGTGATTCAAGGGGATTCTCACACTCTTCTCCTCTTTATGCATAACTGGTTTTTATTAACATTAAGGACAATGCTGTATTTTTGAGGGGGTATTATTTTCATGGTTCTGCTAGTATTTAGTTTGTAATGGTTTAAAATTGAGAATTTGTTGGTTTGTAAATATTTTAAATTTGGTTATAATAGCTAGTCTTAGTTTTTATTTTAGTGTGTGTTTGTTTCACATTTTAGTTGTAGATTGTGAGTGCTTTTGTGGTTAAATCATTTTCTTATGTCAAAGTCCAAATCATATGTGAAATTCCATATTTTAGAATGCCATCTTCTCGTTCCTCGACAATTTATGTATTGATTGTCAGTATCTTTGACTCAGATAGTGCCATGGATAAGAAATGTGTGATGATTCACCTATTACTACATTTCAAATGAAAAAGTTCCATGCATGGATTGGAAGCATCTTGCTATGACTAATTGAGTGTTGAACTTGTATATAGTATGATCAGTCTTTGCAAACAAGTGTTGTTAGGTTTATGTGTGAATTCAAAATCCATTGTGCCAAGTGTGGTGGGTTGTACTTGAAATGCATGTGTGTGATTTCCTAAAATTTGTCTGGCTAGTCTCTTGATTAAGGTGTTCATGGAACTGATTTTTGGGAAATGATCAAAGGCCATCTCTATTTATCATGTCCAAGGTGTCTTAAAGTTTATATAGCTTATTGTTTCTAAAGTTCAAATGGTTTTCTCTCACATATGTATGATGTAAAAAAGTTTATGTTTCATACAAGTTTTCATTCAAACATTTATAAGCATGGCATATTGAGCTAATGTTCTCTTGTATACGAGTATTCATCTTGTTTATGAAACTTATTATCTATTGTTGCATTGCATCCCACAAACTAGTACATCCAAAGTACTAAATGTATACTTTTTGCCTATATGATTTAACTATGTATGGACTGGTGCTCCCGATATCTTTTACCGGCTAGCTTGGTTCGAGAAGATCATTTGTAGTGGTGAGTCTTTAGTTCAAGGAAAATATCCGATTTTGATCTTGCTTATGTTGAGGCTTTATTCCTAATTTACTTTCTAGTTTGAGGGTAAGTCTTGAACTTGTCTTTGCCCCCATCCTACTCATGTTTTAGGGGTGTTGTTGGATACTTATGTTATGTATCTATGATAAGATGTTAGTGCTTATACCCTATGTGATACTATTTGTTTATGTTGATAGAAGATAATGAAAGTCCTAAGTCCCTATTTCCCTATAGCTAGAGTCTTACTTACCCTCCCCTTAGTACTTGTTTGTTATGTGATCCATGCAAATCTCTTTCCCCTATCTGTCCCTATTCTATGAGTCATAAGCCCCTATACCCTTAGAATTGTTTGTTGAATGTTTGTTTTTATATTCTGCACCCAAGGATGTGTAAACAATATGCTATGAGGCTTGTTTGGGTTGCCTTCGGATTTCCCATTCGTCGTGTCATATGTAGGCTCTATGCTTGGACATAAGGGAACCATCATAATCATCATAAAATGACAACTTAGGACCATAAGAAGAGCATGAACATGTGTGAGAGCAACCTTTAACCTATATAAACCATGTGAGCTAAGTCATGGAGTCCCAATGTTCCCCCTTATGGAGTCCCGATATTCCCCCTACACCAGAAAAAGGAGGAAGTCACTTGCCAAGGAAACCTCCTAAATGCCTAAGTAGATCCACTAAAGCTAGCTATTAAGCAACCTCTAATAACGGTTAGTCTAGAAGTCGACCTCTACTAGCGATGACCCCTATTTCCTACGGTGGCAGGTAGTTATGGGATGATGGGATTCTACTAATCTTCTCTTACCCTAGCTATGGGGAGTGTCCACATATATTCTATGGTCCACTCGGTGCTAAGTATGACTCTCATGAAGAGACCATAGACATGAACCATAGAATCATCTAGTGTGGGGAGGTATTCTACTAACCCATTCCATAAGCCATTTGAAACAATGGAGAGGTATTCTACCAACCCATCCTAGAAGACTTTTGAACATAGATCATCATCATAAGGATAGCTCCTATATATTGTCTATGCATCCGCAATCGGTCTATCATCATCTTATAAGCTTTACTAAGTGGAGGACTCATACCTCAATCATTCATTCATTCTTGACTTCTAATAGACTAGTCCTATTGGACATACAAACATGGGTATAATCATAACATGCATAATCTTGTATACCATAACAACATGGAGAGGGATTTAAAATAATGCATCAGCTTTCATAGGAATTCAACGCATTTCAAAATATACTCGACCTAGGGCCTAGTCATCACACGATGAATGAGACACTCGTAGGCGTACCACCCAAGCCATCTCAACATATCAAGCATTCATAAGCATAAGACTTATAAAATTTGCAGAAGTAAATGGGATAGGGACTATGGGACATCATTTGGAATAAAAGCAATACTTTGAAACATATATAATGTCCATAAATATACCATCTTGACACTGGATGGACAGAACCAGTATCAGTTGGTTTCCATCAAATAGAAAAGATTCCAAACATTAACTATAAAGAAAGTAAGAGCCTCCAAAAGACAAATATACATCAAGTCCAAAATACATATCAAGAAGGAAAATAGGTTGAGTCCCAAACTAAGGGCTCACCACAATAAAACTAGTCTTGAATATAGGAAGAACTAGCCATATGCCGGGAGAGGAACACCTGTCCCTATATAATTAAACCATGTAGGCAAAATATATGTTAGTACTTTTAGAATGTACTAAGTATGTGAGATGCAAAGAAAACATGAAATTGTAATGCCAGCATTCATAAGTAAAATTTACATGCATGAGATGATAAAGGTGACATTATGTAATAACCCCGTAAGTTGTAAAATCATAATAATACTAGAAATTTTATTTTCGAGAGGAATTTTGCAGGTATTCAAACTTTGTAAGGCTGAAACAAGGTTATACATACTTTTTTCAAGGATTTTGTCCAAGTGTACCTTCCAAGGAGCCTTCATGAGTCTTGGAAGGCACCATCTGGCCATGAAAGGGCTCGTGGAGGCTGTCTTAAGACAAAAAGGAGGTTGTCCAATGGATGGTGCACACCATGAGCCATTGCATAGGCTGTGATGCACACCACGCCACCTGAAGGGCTTCTGTGGTGAGCCCTTACCTCGAATCAGTGGCCTTTCCTTTCTATGTATGGAGAATACCACGAGTCGTGGTGCACTTCATTGGCTCGTAAAGTGCTTTCATGAAGATGCCCTAGGTGACCTTTCAAGGTTTATTTAATTGGGCCTAGTCCTTTAACCTCTTAAATTAGTTCCATGCTTTACATATCACCTCTATGCACTCCATAACACTTAGCCTCTCATTCACTCGCTTAAATGTTTTCTAAATTCTTTTTTCAAGCTCTAATTAAAGGATCTACATAGAACCCTCAAGCTCGAGATATATTCACCTTTAATCCTTTAATATAAGCTTATGTATGTGGTTTATGGTCATTATAGATCTCTTACATCAAGCCAAATCCAAAAGAATTTTATTGGCTATGTTTTTCGCAAGAACTGATATCGAGGTCAACTTAAAATGGTCATGTCTCTTATAAAATAAATAATCTGGTGACCCATAATCTACCAAATTAAATCTCTTTGAATTAGCTTTCCAATACATTTGGTTTCACACAATTCTGAGTTCGGAACAAGAACTTGTGCCTATTTTGTAGAACCTGTCAGTTCTGGGTCAGTAAGCTTTCACGAACCCTGAAAAGCTTCACTACCAGTATAATCATTCATGGTATTTTCCGAATAAACTTTTAAGGCTCATTTTATTGAGGTATTTTTGATAATTTGGCTCATCCCTAGAGCTTTTTAAGACCTTTATGGCCCCCTTTACACTCCTAAACATCTTCTATACTAATTCTAACCCCTCATTCAAGCTTTGCACTTAGTTTATTTCATTACTCTTAAGACTTTCTCTCCAAGTCATTCCTTCAAAGGATTCAAGCTAGGGATTTTGTGGGCTGCCAAGATCAAGCTTAATTCATCCTAATCTTCCCAAATTCTTCAAGGTATGTGGGATTGATTCATGATTTCCTTCCAATCATGAAGACCCAAAAAATCAATTTCTTTAATTTCATGATTTCTAACGGGTCGTGGATGGCCTCGTGGATCCTTTCACACTTAGCTAAATTTTAACTTTTCTGGACACCTAACGAAGCCCATCTACGGGTTGTTCATAGAAATATGGTCTGTCCTGTTAATCATGGTTTTCCTTTCAAAAACTCTAAATTTTCTTCATGTTTCGGTCTCACACCTACAACCATGTCTATGGTCCATGTGTCCATTTAGGGGGCGTGAATGACCTCGTGCACCATTCAACACTTAGAAGTTCATCTTTCCAACTTTTTGAGGTTCCCATCCACAAGCCTGGTCTACGGCTCGTGGTCTAAACCACGGTCTGTGGACTTGGCTCCGTGGACTGACCTTAGACATTTCCAATCCAACTTTTCTGTACTTTCTAGGCTCCTGACTTGAGGATCGTTATATAGGGCTTGTCCTAGTAACTATCATATGGTTAGAGGCTTTGTAGACATTATGTAAAGAATCTATGTTGTCTTCTTACTGTACTATCCTATATTGAGATTTTCGACTGTCATCATGATTATTTTCGCATTGTTGTAGTTCTTACTTACCTTATGCATGCTTAATTTGCTAAGAGGCTTGGTTGAGATTTAAAAGAGAAACCTAATCGTCGTGTCACGTTTAGAGCCTAGGTTGGAGCATGACAACTACAAGAACATTATGCATGAAACAATCCCTTGAAATTTCCAACAAAATCAGTGTAAATCTACTAAAACCTAAAACCAAAAAAAGGCATTAATAGAAGATGAAACTCAGACTAAATGTCATAACTACGAGAATAAGTTGAAAAACTTACATAAATAAAATTGAAATTCGAATAAAATCAATAAAAACACTCAAATAGTTTCATTGGAATGAAGGGGGAAATGAAACAAAGAATACGGTTGTCTAGATGAACAATGAGAATAAAAGAAGATGAAATAATTTTGATTCTTTTAAGATTATGTCCACGCCATTTCTCAAGTGTCATTTTATTATTAATTTTAAAATTATGTAATAATATTTGTGTCACACGCACAATTGAGTAGTCAAAAGAAATATTTAAAATACTATATTATGATGAATTTAAGAATATAGTTGGTAAGGAGTTTAGAATGGTCTAGAATTCAAAAATCTTACAAGTACAACATCCATTAAGCTATTTTACTATTTATTTACAACAAAACATGTGATCTGTTTGCTGCAAAAGAGAGAATAATGTGAGAAGAGTTAAAAGAAAAAGGGATGTATAAGCTTGGACCGTAAATGTACCACTTTATCAAAATAGTGGACTATTAGTACTGCTTGCATAAGAAGCAAGATCATTTTTTAGCTTAAGTTCAAAGTTGATGGGTTTTTCTCGCAAGAGCCAACACCAAAGCATTCGGGATGATTTGACTCGAAGCCAAACCCATCATCCAGTGGCTACTCCTGCAAAAACAAACATGGTCAAAGCTTCAATTTCATCAACATTAGCTCCACAACCTTCTTGGTTCACTGCCAAAAGGTATTATTGAACAAAATTTCCAAGTTTACTATGAACAATGCGCGTTTCTCTCTTTGCCATGTGGGTTGCCTATGTATTGCGAATTGTTTTCTTTATTTTTTTAATTTTTTTTTATACATTGACTGTTGGAAGATTCTGAAGACACATGAAAAGAGAAACCAAGATTCATGGGGTTGGTTCATTGTTTCGATTATTAAGCAAGTTTCTTTTCTGATGAACAGAAGTCGTCTTCTTATTTAAAACTGGGAATCTAGCAGAGCTTGTTTCTGACCTTATTGGTTTTAAATTTGGGTTGTAATATTTTCTCTCCTGTTTTAATTATACAACCTGAAGAATTTTGCCAGAAAAAGTAGGGTTGTTGTTATCGTCATTATCAGTTACCAAGAGTTCATCATTCATAGGGAAACGACAATGACAACAATCACTTCTCAGTCCTAACAAATTGGGGCTGGCTTTATCATATAAACTAATCTCAGATGGATAATAGAATAACCACTAGATTAATTTTTAATGGTTTAATTTTTTTCCCACTACCAGTTAAAATACTTTAAGCTGCTAGGTTACTCAAGAGCCAATTTCTATAATAAGTGTAAGTAACCTAGAAATATGGTTAGTCATTCGTCGTATATATTACTTATCCTAATGAAACTTGTAAGCTTAATAACACAAGATTTAATTGAAGCAGTGTCTGATGTATTTCTAGACTTGAAACACCAGACTCTTGGACTCTGGAGTGCCTATTTTTTTTTTGATCCATTTTATAACTCGTATTTTAGCTATGGCATAGTCTATATGTTTGCTTATGATCTCTCTGCTGCTAATTGTCAGGTTACTAGCCATATTCTGTATAATCAACTTGCTAAATTATGTGGATCGCGGTGCTATAGCGAGCAATGGTGTTAATGGGAAGCACAGTGAGTGTACTAAGAGCGGTACATGCTCTTCTGGTAGTGGAATCCAGTAAGAATTTTATTTTTTTACTTAATTTAATGTTTCAATACAAGTCTGTTCAGTTCTCAAGTGATTGATTATAACGGAAAGATGTAGTTTTTGATGTTTCACTCTCTAAGTTTTCTTCCTGAAAAAGGTTTTATTATGCTTTCTGATCCGTCCTTCTTGATGATTGACTAGTTATTATATCCAAGAGCCCAATAATGCATTTTCTCTATGATGTACTTATACCTACCCTTGGATGATCTGCAATTGGATAATGACTTTTCCCTATGAAATTTAATGATTGGAATAGTCACTAAGTAACAAATCTAAATACTGTGTGCTCCAACTTCTTTTTTTTTTTTTTTTTGCAGGGGTGATTTTAATTTGAGCAATTTTCAAGATGGTGTTATATCATCTGCTTTCATGGTTGGGCTTCTTTTGGCATCTCCAATATTTGCTTCCTTAGCCAAGAGGTGATAATTTTAACACATCACAGTCTTGATGTTGAAAAATATGGAGGCATATATCAAACTTAAGTGATTTTCACTGTTAAAAGCATGTTTGACAGAGACCCCACAAAAAAAAACATTGTACTTACCATGGAGATCATCTTGTCCAGATAGGAAATATAATGTATTACTTTATTCCCATTGTATCCATTCTCTTTCACAACCTTTTTCTTTTTTAGTTTGTCTCAATTTCTTGATAAGATGTCTTGGAATTTCAAACTAATATAAGCTGATAATACTCACCACACTGTCCATTTTAGGCCTTGTGAACCATGCTAAGTTAATGTCCACTTTCTGAAATGATTACATCACTACTTAATATCCCACTTTTAATCTTCCTAGCATCGAATGAATAAAAAGCTATCATGTGTTTAGTGGGATAGCCTAGTGAAAAGGCACTAATAACCTTAGAGATTGAGGGTTCAATGACCAAGAGAGCATAGTGGGAAATGGCCATTATTGGTTCCTAGGTAGGGAGGTTGGCGGTGGGTTTAGGCGGTGGGTTTACCATATCAAAAAGGGTTAAAAAGAGACCCCTTATTTTACATTTTTGCTTACTTGAATGAAATAATCAATATTTCAAACTCCAACCTACTAATTTAACGAAGGTCAATGGCTTTTCAACAGATCATCTATAAATCAAACTAAATTAAATTGAATTGGATGAAAATCCCAAAATTACATTTTTATAACTAATTTCTCATTTTATGTTGAAACTCTAGGGGGAGGGGGTTCAAATCTTTTCATAGGCTAGATGAAATAGTAGTCTACTATTGCTATATGCAGGTCGACTTACCTGCAAACTAGACAGATAAACGGATATAACAGGATATGCAGTAAGGAAGTAAACAGAAAGAGTTATTGATTTTTGTATTTGTTTTGAAAACGATGTGGTGCCTAGTCCGATTCCCTTGGGTTACAAGGGTTTCCTCGAGATCCTTCGAATGAACTTGATCACATAGATTATGTTGCGGTGAACTTTGAACAGTTTTCTTTCGGTCTGGATGATTCCAGATCTCTTTTGTGGTCACAACCTCTACTTGTATAGCTTTATAATATATATATTTTTTTTCACCAGTAGACTTTAATAAATACAGTCCTTTTTGTATGATGAATGAGTAAATAGTTTCTTGCTCAAGTGAAGTTGCACAACTTTCTTTTTCGATCTTGATCCTCTTTTATACTGGCTTGGCTACTTAATGACTGTGGCTCGTAAATGATATGATTGATTTGGGAATCAATTCTTTCCCTTGGAGAGTCATTATTTTGAGCTTGATTTTCGCTAAGATTGATTTGCTGAATCAATCCTTTGATATTCAGTGACTGGCTCTTAAGGTAACACAAGGGAGTTTCCTTCAATCAAGAAGATATTGATTTCCCTTGATTTAGTTCTGCTGTCTGTCTTTTTTCCTTGTGCATTTTTCTCAATCATAGGAAGATTGATTTTCCTTGTTTGTCCTCTTTCTTTGTACCCCAGACCCCACCTGTGGGATTTCACTGGGTATGTTGTTGTTTGTCCTCTTTTCTTGTACGTATTTCTGTCATCCGTGTCTTTTGACTTCTTTCCATGTATAGCTCTTCCCTGATTTTGTGTGAGGTTCTTTCCTTGTGAATGCTTGGGTCTTTCGTGCTTATTTCCTCCAATTACTGGAAGATTGATTTTCCTTGTTTTTCCTCTTTCCTTGTGCGAATCTGTCAAGGTGACCTACCTTCTGTTAGAATAGGAATAGGTAAATACAATCTTACTTAGAATAGAAATAAAATAGTATATCGAATCCTACTTAGAAAAGGATTGTATTATAGTATCCTAGTTGGAAAAGGAGTCTAATATAACATCTATAAATAGAATCTCAATGTAATAATGTAGACAATAATTCAATCATATTCTTCTTAAATATTCTTCTTAAATATTTCTCACATGATATTAGAGCTTTTACTATGCTGGTAGAAAATCAAAGAGCTTCCATTGTCGGCGGGCGGCAATGACACATACATGCCGCCCATCTGGCTAATGATTATGTTAGCAAAAGAATTTGGTCATCGTGTATCTTTCTAGTGACTACTTTCTCGTATCTAAATTGCGTAGCACTGTGCATCTCTTCGGTGACTACTTTCTCATATCTGATTTTGTAGCATTGTGCCATCTTTTCGGTGACTACTATTTCATATTTAATTTGCATAGCACCGTGCCATCTCTCCGGTGACTACTTTCTTATTAGTGTTGGGTCCTAAGTTGCGCGGACTCTTCACTTTCAACGCCTCACCTGTGTCGGATTCTCCTAAAATACACTACTTTTGGCGAATCTGACACGCACTCGCTGACACTTTTGAAGAATCTGAGTAACATAGGTTGGGTCGTGCCTTCATTCCGACCCTATCCATACAATTTCTCTTTTTTAGTAGGGTTATCCCATCAATATGATCCTACCTATATAATTTCTATCTTTCAGTAGGGTCATGCCACCATTTCGACCTTACCCATATAACTCTCTTTCGCAATAGGATCGTATCATCGTTCAGTTCCTACCCATATAATTTATTTCTCAATTTATGACAATTTTTAGCTATCAAATCTAATAATTCAATGCATGAGCAAGTCTCGACTAGTTTTAAAGTGACTTTCTTAGAGCTATTTCGAGATGATCCATATTGTCATTTTCTATTGATCTTTTAACCAATTGAACATAAAAAATGCTTCTCCGTGATGATCTCGAGGAAGCAATCTATATGGAGCAACCACCTGATTTTGTTGCTCAAGGAGAGTTTGGTAGCGTTGAATGTCATTTGGTAGCCTTGTATGTCGTTGTATAAGTCACTCTGTGGTATGAATCAGTTTTCTAAGCTTGGTTTGGGAAGTTCAACACTGTAATTCAAGAACTTATCACATTGTGTTTTGTCGACATTGTGCATCAAATCCAATATTTCATGAGAAGACTAAGCACACTGAGATCGATTGTCGATTTTTGTAAAGTCAAGTGATCAACTTGCAGATATCTCACCAAGCTCTTCATTGACCCTTGTATTAATTATATTTGTAACAAGCTAGGTACATATGATGTGTATGCACTAGCTTGAGGGGGAGTGTTAGAATAGGAATAAGTAGATACAATCCTAGTTAGAATAGGAATAGGAATAACAATAACATATAGAATCCTACTTGGAAAAGGATATATTATAGTATCCTAGTTGGAAAAGGAGTCTAATATTGTATCTATGAATAGGGTCTCAATGTAATAATGTAGACAATAAGTCAATAATATTCTTCTCAAATATTTCTCACCCCTTCCATATTTTTAATGCTGCTTTTCTTGGTGTGTTAGTATTGTCTTTTTTTTTTTCCCGTTTTTCCTGCACATTATGCATTCCTTCTGTGTCATCATTAAAACTTATTAGGCATGTTAAGGGCTAACAATCTCCCCTTCTTGATGATGACAATCAAAAGGATTCAGGGGCAATTTAGAGGCAGTTTGCTTCCCCGAAGAGTGAAAGGACTTGAGTCTCCCCTTGAATGTGTGCCAACACTAATGGCTAGTGTCTGTTCTGTTTCTTCTCCCCCTTTGACATTATCAAGAAGAAAAAAAGAGGCATCCAAACAACAGAAATGCAATTATAGACAACCAAGTTATAGACCTAGGCAAACAGAGAATGTACACACATCATATTACAAGAGGGTCAAACATCCCTTGATGCAGCAAAAATGAAACTGAGAAGTTATAGAGATATTGTCAAGAAGGGACGGACAGCCCTAAGGAGAGATAGTCAAAAGCTATGTTGCTCGGACTCTTCAAAAATGTCGACAGGTGCGTGTCGGATCCTCCAAAAATAGTGTATTTTTGAAGAGTCCGACACGGGTGCAGCAACATTTTTGGAGAGTCCGAGCAACTTAGGTCAAAAGGTCAGATTGTCTTAAGAAACCACCAAAACAAGAGCAGGATTAACGCTTGGCTAAGAAATATTTGAGAATGTTGATAACTCCCTTTGAGAAGGAGTGGGAGGAATTTTCAACATTCATGGATAGATTGGAGTAGGAGGTCTCAACAGCTACGATAAACTAAGTCTGAGAGGATTCGGCTCCTTGGGCGAAGGAGTCAACTCATTAAATCAACTTATTCACGGTCTTGATTCCTTTACACTGAATGGCATCCGTGGAGATTATAAGCTTCCCGACATCTTTGCTAGAGTCTTTGGACATCCTTGTCCAGGGTCTCCTGCAAGCTGTAATTGCTGCATCCCATCCTCTAGAGCTGCCAACCTGACTTTTATCTCAGTTGCTTCTTTAAGCAATTCCGAGACTGAATCAGCAGAGATCTTGTTGCACTTTGGCTGCTTCACGTTTACGTTCACTGAGCCTTTCTTTGACCACTTACCATCATGTAGAACATATTCCATGCTAGCAAATGCTCGAGTGGCATATGTAGAAGAAACTTCTAGGGGTTTATGACCGTAGAGTTCAATCATAGAGGCAGTTAAGATGCGGGTGATGATCAATCCACAAGAAAGGCTTGAATAGCAGCTGATTCCCTTTATGTTGTTAGACTTCAACTAAACCTCATCCTTTCTCCTCCAACTTCATGCTTTGTCGCTTAAAAGGCAAAGAGTGGGATTGGAAAAAGTTGGAAGTAAAGGGAAAGGATTTGAATTGTATGCATACCTACACACTATGATGTGCCTTCTATTTAATCAATTTCTCATATTTCTTGTATTGTGACTTGGCAGTGTTAATCCATTTAGACTTATTGGAGTTGGACTGGCAGTCTGGACCTTTGCTACTGCTGGTTGTGGCCTGTCAATAAATTTCTGGTCCATTACGATCTGTAGAATGTGAGTAGATTATGCTGGTTCTTTCCAATGCTACCTGTTTTTTCTACTTTTTCTTTTGGTAGGGGGATGGCTATATTTGTTAATAATTTATTTCCTCTATCAGGCTGGTGGGTGTTGGTGAGGCATCTTTTATAAGCCTTGCTGCTCCATTCATTGATGACAATGCTCCAATTGATCAGGTTTGTTTTGCATTTGTGATTCCGTTGTGCAAAGTTGCCAGTTGAGTAATGATGTATGCTGGTCTTTTATTTCTGTTGAGGCTAAGAAGATTCTGGATAGCTCTGGCATCTGGGTATAAATAGCTATTGCTAATGTGATGGGTAGTTCTGTTGTTCTATGCCTGCACTCCTGGTTCATTAATGCTCAAAATTATTTATGCTTATAATAACAAGGTGCCAGCTCTCACCTCCTTTTTAAATATGTTGCGCCTAAACTTTATGACGGCCCCATAAAATTATGATTGCATTACTGTGAAGGATAGAATATATGCAAACCTTGCTACTACTTTGTGGAGGTATGCGGACTATTTACAAAAGACCCTTAGGCCTCAACTCAATTGCATCAAACTCAAGTAAACGAAGAAGAAAACAATGAAGAAAACATAATAGTTAATAAGAAAAACAGTGTAAAGTCTACAAGAAAGAAACAATAACAACAGCAAAATAGTGTGATAATGAAAATATAATAAATAACATATAACAAGAACTACAAGAGTATGATTAGTACTACGACAAGCACTAACAAGCCTAAATCTTGGCAAGGCAAAACCACACTCTATCACTACTAATCTTCTACCTTTATACTCGACCTCGACTCCATCCTATATAAAGTCATGTCCTCGATATTCTGAAGCTGAACCATGTCCTTTTTAATCATCTCTCCCCAAATGCTTCTTTTGGCCTACCTCTAACACTCTGCTTACTCATTGCGACTAGTCTCTCGCACCTCCTCATTGGTGCGTCACAGCACCTCCTATGCACATGGCAAAACCATCTCAATCTCCCTTCCCTCATCTTGTTTGCCACAAAGGCCATTTCTATCTTCTCCCGGATAATCTCATTCCTAATCTTGTCACTTCTAGTATGCCCGCATATCCATCTCAATATCCTTATCTCTGCAACATGTATCTTTTGAACATATGAGCCTTTGAGTCACTAACACTCTAGTTTCTACAACAGGAATGGTCTAACCACCACACTGTAGAACTTACTTTTAAGTTTAGATAGTACCTTCTTATAACATAAGACTCAAGAGGCAAGCCTCCAAATCATCCATGCCGCTCCTATGCATATGTGACATTATCGTCGTTGTTCCTGATACACTTAAAACTTTCTCTGTGGGGAATTGCCTGTGTGGCAAGCTTACTTCCACATCCACTTTATCCACTGTAACATAAAATTTGCACTACAAATATTTCTTTTTGGGGTTCCTTAAAGTCCAGAGTTTGTTTCCAAATAGTCAACTTGGCAGAAACTCTGTCCTATGTCTCATCAATCAGTACTATATCGACTGCAAATGACACACACCATGGAACCTCTTCCTGAATAAACTGCATCAACTCATCCATTACCAAGGTAAATAAGAAAAGGCTAAGAATCGGTCCCTATTATAACCCCATCTCAACTCGGAAGTGCTCCAAGTCTCCTTCCACCGTTCTATCTCGAGTCATGACTCCAATGTCCATGTCCTTTATTACCTTAATATAAATCATCCAGGCAATTGTAGCCTCCAAACACCTCCGGAGTACATTCCTCTGGACTTTGTCAGACCTTTTCAAGGTCAATGTATACCATATTTAAGTCCTCTTTCTTTCCTGATATTTCTCCACCAGTCTTCGCACAAGATGGATGACTTCAATAATCGATTGCTCCATCATGAATCCAAATTGTTTCTCGAAAATGGACACCCCTCTCTTCACCCTCATCTCTACCACTCTCTCTCAAACCTTCATAGTATGACATAGAAATTTGATACCCTAATAATTGTTATAATTTTATCCATCACCTTTGTTCTTGTACAATGGAACCATTGTACTCTACCTCCAGTCATTGGACATTTTTGCCATCTTAGAAACACCATTAAACAACTCAGTCAACTACTCCATTCCTTCCTTGTCTATGCTCTTCCAAAATTTCACATAAATCTCATTGGGTCCAGCCGCTCTTCCCATACGCATCCTACTAGTAGCACGATTTATATTCTTGACCCTAAAACACCTATGGTACCCAAAGCACTCCATTTCACCCAACATAATGTCTTTGTCCCCCCTTCATTTAAGAGTTTGTGGAAGTATGCTTTCCATCTTTGCTTAATAGAGGTTTGTTCCACCAACACTTGCCTTCCTCATCCTTAATGCACTTTACTTGATCCAAGTCGCGAGCCTTTCTCTCTATCGCTTTCATGAGCCTATGCATGATTTTCTACTTTAATGTTACCTAGTCCATGGATCACCATGTCTCCTTGTAATTAATAGGAATCACAATTCCTGTAAAAAATATTTAATATACTGAAGATTAGATTTTTCCATAGCAAGATGGAGCCAAAGATTCACTATTTTTTGGCTTTAGGGTATGATGGAATAAAGCAAAATGGCTCTTTAAACTGTCTGCGCTTCGTCTAATTGTGAAGTAGCAGTCAGTCAATGCAAGTTTCGACGCTCATCATGGGTCATCCGGAAACAGTCGCTCTATGTTTTAAACATAGGGGTCAGGCTGCGCACACCTTACCCTGCAATGGGCAGGAGCCTTTGAGGCAATGGGGTAATATTGTTGTTGTATACTGTAGGTTAGATTCAATTTGTTAGAGCGTGTGGCTGTTAACCACAAGGTTGGAGGTTCAAGCCCTCCTTATTGGGTTGTGCTCTCCATTTCATTGTGTTCTCCATTTATTTACACTGCTTATGTTGTTGTTGTACTGTAGGTTTGGTTCATTGAACACTCTTGTTGTCTTGGTGAAAGCAAGCTATGAGGCATTTATTTCTTTTAGAATTGGTGGATCTATTTAACGTAGATCTTCTGTACAGTTTTGTCCATGAAGATATCTGTCAGACATGAGCATAACCTGGCTTTATGCAAGTTGTTTCCTATTTTTGTTGTTTTCCTTTACTAAACTATATGGTTCCATATTTTATTGAAATTCCTCAAAAACGTGGAGAAGATGCTGATATAACAACAATGCTTCATAGTAGAAATGAAAGTTCATTCCAATTTGACCTCCTTGTATATTTCCTACTCTATCATGTCAACAAAGATATCCAATTAAATTTAACTTTTTTTTCTTGATGACCACTAGTTTTCACATGCTTCTTCAACTTCATAGTTGTGTAAAACTGCTAAATGTTTCTGCATCTCATGTTCTGTCTGTAATGTGATGCATGCTAATTCCCCTTCATGTCAGAAAACAGCATGGCTGGGAATATTTTACATGTGTATACCAACTGGGATTGCTGTTGGTTATGTATATGGCGGATTGGTGAGCTCACTTCAGTTGCTATGAGTTAAGCTTTTCTTGTGGAAAGTATCTTTTGTGGAGCATGACAAGTCTTACTAAAGCTCCAGTGCTGTGTTAGATTGGAAGTCTTCTTAATTGGCGTTGGGCATTCTGGATAGAGGCATTGCTGATGCTTCCTTTTGCAATTTTAGGTTTTGTGATGAAACCATTGCAATTGAAAGGTGATGTAGAATTAATAATTCGCTCGAATGCTTTTTCCAGATATTTCAGAAAATGTTTCTACATAATTATTCAGTCCAGTGCATTTTCTAAACATTTCTGAAAATGTTTCCACAGGGTTCTTGCACACCGGATCGAAAAGACCATTGACTTCTGTCCGGACTTCTTGCACAGAAGCAGGTAATGCCTACTATCACTCATATGTGTTCATTCCCTTCTCTACCTAATTCAACAGGGTTTACGATTCTTGTCCCAACTTACAAGATTCCTGTACCTGGATGATGCGCTTAGGAGGTACATCCTCCCAAATATGTTTAATCTGTGAACAGGAATGTTATTTGGATCTTTTCTTTTATAAGCAAATGCGTTGTCAAGAACTCTGAAAATCACATATGAAGATTGTATATCAAAAGATTGTAATTTTGTTGGAAGGAGTACTTGTTTTGCACGCATAAAACCTGAACTGCTAAATTACTTTACTAATATATAGAAGCGGCTAAGGAAGCTGTTGCTGTTTGTCATGCCAGCTTCCTATGGGGGCAGTTAACCTGCTCAAGCAGGCAGCAGGTCGACATGCCTGCTTGAGCAACTTGAGGGTATATTCGTAAGTTTTTATAGTTCTTCCGTTTTAATTTGTTTGTCTTATTTTTAGTGTTTTATACATTTAAAAATGGTGTAAAAAATACTACTAGGCATGCTAATTGATGACTTAAAGTAGTTCAAAAAAACATGTTGTATAAGAATATAAAAGATACTATAAATCATGATAATTGACAACTTAAAATATTTTAAAAATGAATAAAAAATTTGATTGATTATTGAGATTAATTTGTCGACGTCACATAAAATGAAACAAAAGAAGTAACATGTATTATTCAATTTAGCTGCTCAAGCAGGCAGCAAAAATTCAATTAGTTATTGAAATTAATGTATTGACATCAGGTAACATGTATTATTTAATTAGCAAATCATGTAAAAGGTATTGTAATCTAGATATTTAAAAGTAGAAATATATCTACATATAAAAATTAAATAAAAAAGAAATTTAATTGACTTTCTAAATTCTATCTATATCCCAATATTGGGTCCGTGCTAGCACAGGCACCAATGTCTAGTAGTATAAGAAGTTAGGTGGGAGAGAATGTCGCTTGAGGTGCTTCCACCATGTCCTAGCTAGATGTCTGGAGAATCTCTTTTGTTTGTGTAAACTTGAAGATGTAAATAGTATTCCCTTTGTCCCATTTTATGTGGCACCCTTTCCTTTTTAGTCCATTCGAAAAAAATTTCATCTTACTCTAATTGGAAGCAATTTAACTTTAAAATTTCTTTTTACCCTTGTTAAAATGATTTTCAGCCACGCAAATATCTACGAATGGTTTTAGACCACAAGTTTCAAAAGTCTTCCTCTCTTCCTTAAACATCATGCCAAGTCAAATGGTGCCACGTAAAATGGGACGGAGAGAGTATTGATCATTTCATGGACTTTGTTAGCTCCTTGATTTACACTTAGTGGTTATAGGAACATTGTAGGGGAGCTACTGTTTTGCTACGCCGCTATATCTTTTAGATGCAGTTTAATGAAACATACCTCATTTTGCTTGATAAAAACAATGTTTTTTTGCCATGTCCTATCTAGATGTCCATATGGCCACATGGGCCTGATTTTATTAATCAAAAAGGTCCAAGATGGTCGAGCAATAGTAGATATGAACATCAATATCATGAAATAAGGTGATAGTCACCAATAAGTATGAGCTTCAGGATAATGATATAAGGTGATGATTGGGGACAAGGATCTATTGTTAGATTGTTCAAGTAGTCTCAAAAGACTTAAAACCACCCAATTTAATGCCAACGTACTAACGACATAGCAAAATGTAAAGATTTACACAAGTATTACCGATAAATTGAGATTAATACAATCGTTGTTATACTTAGACTACCTCAGGTGCTTGTCATGATCAACCAAGTTGCCGTTGTATGTTCATGAAGGTATTACTGTGAAATTTAAAGAACTTCTAGTGTTAGAAAATCCATTGCATTGAACAAATTATTTGGTACTATAATGAAGGCATGAATATAATGAAATTGATGGAAGATTCATTATAATCATCCTTACTAATTTTGGGATAGAGTGTAGTTGATTGATTGAATGATTTTTTATAGTACATTGAAATTCTTTCATCATGATTTTATCCTGATCTTGATAATGGAACCCAGTGATTTGGGCTTGGAACTTTCATGTTAGAGGTCTCAAGTTCAAAACCCCTTACTAGCGAAAGCAAGGGGTTAACCTTTTGGGTCAAGCTTGTCAGCTCGACCACCAGGCTTGCCTAGTGTGGGTTACCTCTCTTGTCTGGTTTGCGAGCTATGGCATAGGAGCAAGGTTTTACTGCACACCTAAAGAGTAGTGACTGTGGGTTTCCCTTGTCATTAAAAAAAAGGAATGAGATCATATATCCCATATAGAAGGTGGGATAGATAGTCCTTATAATCTAAGTTGCTAGGACTTGGGTGCGGGCGTCCGATACAGGTGCAGATCTAGAGGTCGTGTCCTTCATGATCTAATTTTAAGATTCGGGGATATGAATCCATGTTTGGATATGGGTGCGCGTATTTGCCTAAAAAATAGTTAAAATATCTAAAAATAGAGTTGTAAAACCTAAATTATGAGATGTTATGTGGAGAACTTGAGGAGAATTCTAAAAGGAGATTAAAGGAAAAGTAGTGACATAGAAATTTCTGTATAAAATGTATTCCATTTTCTTTAATTTCACCTTAGCTTAGCTTTTGTGTTGATTACAGAAATCACTAAAACTGTCTAGACTTTCCCCATTGATTTTGGTCAAAGTACCCAAAAATTGTCTGACCAAATTGGACATGGATCCCACACCCAATACCCATGTTGTGTTGACACGGGTGCGGTACCAAAAGTGAAGAGTCCGAGCAACTTAGATAATCTCAGGATAACCTAGTTTTGAATCAAAGGAAACCCGTTAGGGATAACTCAACACAATGATGAATAAAATTGATGTTATGTCTTTTCCTTATTATTTGTTTTCCTTACAAGCTTCTTTCTTGTAATTATATCAATCACACCATAAGTTGATCTTAATTTGTTGTCATTGATGCAGTTGCTTCACCTAGTCAAGATGATTCATTCCAAACAAGGAATGATTCCAAGGATGAGTAAGGAACCTTCATAAAAATGTGATTACCGCAGCCAAGATTTACCATCATTCCAGCAAGCATTGTTGGAATTGGCATTCACTGATCACTGTAATGCTGAGACAGCTTTGTTATGCATCTTATTTTTCTCTCTCCTTTGCAGTTCAAAAAGTGCACCCACAATTTTGAATCAATTGACAAAATTTTGGAAGGATATTAAGGTGTTTTTGCTTGAAAAGGTCTACATTGTGAATATCCTAGGTATTGTATTCACTTGTTCAACTTTGTTAATTTGATGCTTCTTTGTTCTTAATATTCTTATATTGGCATGTGGGTGTACCTTTCTTGAGTTTCCTACTATCTATCTATACTAATATAGAAGTGGGAAGCTCCAAACTAAAATACCCCTCTAAAGTTGATGACCTTTATATCCCATTGAAACTAATATTCATAGATATTACTGAGGACATGGCCTTAGATAGAAAACAGTGGAGGTCGCGAATTAGAGTAGCAGGTTAATGGTAGGGCTAGGGG
>JAOTQR010000007.1:14158127-14179027 GCA_025774065.1 Solanum ossicruentum
CGCAAGGCATCTGACTAGCGCCGTACGTCCTTTAGCCCGACACGCTAAGGCCGTAACAGGGACAGTCTTCGGGGGGTTTTGGGGGGGGGGGGGTGGAGATGTTATTCACAGTGAAGAAGAGTTGAAATCTCATCAGAAAGAGGTAGTAAGTAAATGCCTGGTTTGTTCATTCTCTGCTCACAAATCCATAGGACCGACTCTGTCAGATACCAGAAAGTGGGCTACTTCTACTTGGTGGCACATCCACGGGTGAATATCTTTGACATGGGTGATGGGAAATTCCTCTTCGAATTTGCTTCTAAAATCAGCGCCGAGCAGGTCATGAAGGGGAGATGGTAGTGGAAAAACATCATTTGTTTCCAATCGTGGTGGCCACTGATAGGGGGTCTGCTCAAGGATCGTCCAAGCACTGTGTGGACAAGGGTTGTAGGCTTATGTTTGTTCGACTTGGGTGTTTAAAGCCATAGATGATCATTGTGGTGGATGGGCAGAGACAGAAGAGGAGATAGAGCTCCGAAATCATCTTAAATGGGCTAGAATCAGAGTTGCTGGGTATGGAAGCGGGTTCCTAAAGAAATAACTCTGGAACATGAAGTCATATTCTTTACTCTTCAGATCTGGGTGGAATCTCAGGCAAGAATATCCACCGTCGAAGAAAGGTTGGTTCATGCAAACAACCAACAATATTGAGGATGATGTATAAAGGATCAGAGGTTGGTATGATGCAGAAAAAGAGAAGCGTGACAGAGCAAGTCAGGGCTGTGTACGGGATTTCAGGTTTTTGTAATCTATCTGGAATTTTTTTGAAGGTTATTGGACCCAAGTTATGTGACCCAAATAGTAGAGGGTAACAAATTAATTAATAAGTCATGTGACCTCACATGTGAGGACTCATTAGCCCCAGACTTATCCATTGAAACACATCAGTTGTGTTATTTCTCAAACTTGAAAGGAACTGCTATGAAGTTTTTGGAGAGCAAGTGTAATTGGGAGGTGGTGACAAAGAAGAAATATTCTAATCAAATCTCCTCTTCTTCATCTCATGCGTAGGATGGCAAAGGAAGTGGGTATGAAGGAGAGGAGAAAGACAGAGACAATATGTCTATTACCGAAGAGGAGATAAAGAGGGGGAGTATGATAGAGGTAGAGGAGACAAATATGCATTTGACGCTGGTGCTGTTCCAGTTGACATGCAAAGCCAGGAATCACAGGAGGCTGAAACAGAGGCTTCTGATTGGGTAAAAATCCAATGCATTGGAATTAAGCAATATTTATAGTGCATCCTTTGTAGGATGTGAAAAAGAAGCTTTTGCTTTGTTAGTCAAAGTGGATGGAAGGAGAAATCATATGGGAAAATTTGATGGGAATAGTAAACCAAGAACTTCAAGAAGCAAGGGGATTGGAAAAAATGAAGTGAAAATTTACAGAACTCAATGAGGAAGTGGAAGGGGTTAGGAATGTGAGGGAGAGAAATCTAACCCTCACTTATCAATGAAAATGAAGTTAGTGTTATGGAATGTGAGGGGTACATGTTAGATAAAAGGATCCTCTTTTTTTTTTAAAAAAAAAAAAAAACAAGGGAAACAAGCAGCCGCTTCCCTTCGAATGTGCACAGGGTGAACCCTCCGCTTCTATGCAATAGCTCACAAACTACACATGAGAGGTAATCCGCATTAGACATGCTCAGTGTGACGAGCTCGACGCAGAAGGCAAACCCCTTCCTTATTTTTGTTGCAAGGGGTTTCGAGCTTGAGACCTCCAATATGGAAGTACCAAGCCCAAACCTAAGTTCTCAGACTCTTCACTTTTGGTGCCGCACCCGTGTCGACACGACATGGGTGTGGGTGTGGGTGAGGGATTCGTGTTCGATTTGGTCAACCAATTTCCGATACTTTGATCAAAATCGATGGGGAAAGTTTAGACAATTTTAACAATTTCTATAATCAATACAAAAGCTAAGGTGAAGTTGAAGAAAATGGAATACCTTTTATATAGAAATTTCAATGTCACGCCTTTTTCTTTAATCTCCTTCTAGGATTTTCTTCAAGTTCCCCACATAATATCTCATAATTTAGGTTTTATTACTCTATTTTTAGATATTTTGATTATTTTTAGGCGAATCCCGCACTCGTATCCATACATGGATCCATATCCCCGAATCTTAAAAATTAGATCATGAAGCATCCGACCTCTACATCCGCACCCGTATCGGATACCCACACCCGAGTTCGAGCAACTTAGGCCCAAGCCACTAGGCCACCCGGAAGGGTTGTTATGTAAAAGGATCGTGATTAAGAGCTTGATGTTAAAGTGGAAAGCTGATATTTACTGCTTTCAAAAGACAAAATTGGAGAAAGAAGTAGAGTTGATGGCTAAGCAATCGTTGGTTGCAGATGGTTTGTCATGACCCAAGCTTAGGGCCTAGTCGTAACACGACGACGAGGAGACCAAAGGTGCCTCACCCAAGCCTCTTAGCATACATCAAGCATACAAGGTAAACAATAGAAGAATAACATAGGTGGAAGCAATGTAGCATAGATCAAAGTATGGAAGTAATACATGACATAAGAGTTCACCAGTTTGAAAGCTAAAAGCAATACATAGGTCCAACAAATGTCTCTAACTCATGATCATAAATAGGGGCTCTGACAGGTCCTTACTCACCCTCAATGTAAAGAAAAGACTGTCTCAAATACAAAGCATGACATAAGAATAAGGATAGAAGGCTCTATCCTTGAAGCATGAGGACTTACCCAATATGGATCGTCTAATAACCTGGATCTAGCGACAAGGATGGAGACTAGGATCACCTATGCTACATTGTGATATAATGTAGGCATAGAGTATGCATTAGTATGTTTGGATGCACTAAGTATGCGGACATGCAATACAATATAGATGTAATGATAACCTGCATAGCTATTATACATGAACAAGAACTTGTATATATAGAAGTAAAGTAGATAAGGGATCACTGTACCAAAATGCTATGAATACCGTGATGCATGTATGCCATAGTACCTATACATAATTGTGTAAAAGGAAGGTTGTATCTATCCTCATCAATACATGAAGTAACCGAAAGTATATTCTCATTAATACATGGAGTAACCAAAAGTATAAATGTGTAAGGGAAGGTTGTACCTATCCTCATCAATACACGGAGTAACCAAAAGTATAAATGTGTAAGGGAAGGTTGTACCCTATGTTGTCCCTCATCAATACACGGAGTAACCAAAAGTATAAATGTGTAAGGGAAGGTTGTACCCTATGTTGTTGTTGTTTGTAGTCAAAATCTCATGTAAAAAGCCTTGTATATGCATTATCATATGATGAGAGATGAGAGCAAAACATGGGTACATGATTATAAAGTTAAAATCATGATAATTGAGTAGAATCATGCATAATCTATGAGTAGAAGAACATCTGAATCACAATTGAAGTTACCCATGCATAGATTCATAGTTTATCAAGTCATGTAAGTTCAAATCTCATGAAAATTATGTAATCTAATAGAATAGAGTTTGATTCATGTTTAACTCATTATTTGAATGTAACCCATATCATAATTCCAACATTTGAAGAACAAATCATGAAAACCTTATTTAGATCATTCTTGATGATTGAAAAGAAATCATGGATGAATCCCACATACCCTAGCTTGGATTGATGAATTTGAGATGAATCTAGCTTGAAATTTGAACCCTTGATGAATTCCCAACTTGAGCTTGAATGGAGGAATTGAAGAGTGTTTCTAGTGAATGATCTTGAGAGGATAGTGTTAAGGCATGCATGTAGTGTTTTGAATAGGCTAGGGGCTGACTTAGAAGGGCTTAGCAGTCATTAAACGACCATAAGGAACTTAGGATTTAGGGAAAAATACCAAAATGACCCTTTTAAAACGAACTTGAAAATGCTCCTGGACACCACCATGCACACTTCACGAGCTGTGAAGTGCACCACGGCTCATGGTGCCATCTGTGGAGTGTGAGGCAGCCTTGATCATGAGAGAGGGCTCACCACGGAACCCCTTCACGAGCCGTGGTGTGCACAACGACCCAGGAATGGTATCGTGGTATGCACCCCAGCTGCGCAGCCCATCTTTCTCTCCAAGGCAGGCCACCACGGACCATTTCATGGCCAGTGTTGCCTTTTACGGCCCGTGAAGGGTCCCTTGAAAGGTGCCCCTGGCTAAAAACTCTCGAAAACTTGACTTTAAGGCTCGTTAAGGTCTTACAAAATCCAGGTCCTTACATAGTTGAAGTGTGGCTATTTAGAATTACATGGAACTTGTGGAGGAATTATGATTTTGTGGGACAGCAGAGTATGGGAAGGGTAGTTAGTTATGAAGGGTACCTATGCAATATCCTACAAGTTAGTTACAGGAATCTTTCAATTGGTTCCAAACTGGAGTGTATGGTCCGCACACCAGAGTGGACAAAAATAATTGTTGGGAAGAGATTTCTGCCGCTAAAGGATTAATGGGGGGTCCTTGGATAGCATGTGGGGATTTTAATACTATCAGACACATGGCAGAAAGGAGAAATTGCTCAAAAATTACTAATATAATGTGGGAGTTCTCTGAATGGATTTAGGATACCGGGCTGCATGATTCTCACTTAAATGGGGGAAAATTCACCTAGTTCAGGGGAATTAGTCACCATATTGCTGCTAGATTTGACAGATTTCTTTCCTCCATTGATTGGGAAGAAGCTTTCAAAGATATTAAGACAGATTTCTACCCAGAGTCGATTCTGATCATTCTCCAATTTCCTTAGATTATGGAAATTGGAACCACAGTAAGTCTTATTTCAAATTTGAAAATTGGTGGTTAGTGGTGGATGGTTTTAAAGGTCTGATCCAGAAATGGTGGTCTGAATTTGTGGTCCAAGGTTTCCCTGATTTTCAGTTAGCCAGTAAGCTCAAATTGCTAAAGAATAAACTCAAAGGAATGGAGCAGAACAAACTTTGGCGAGTTGGTTAAAAAGAAGAATAGTCTACTGAATGAGTTAATTGAACTGAATCAGATACAAGACAGCAGACAACTTAATGAAGATGAGATGATTATCAGATCAACAATAATGGTGGAACCGGAGGAACTTGCCAAAAATGAGGAGGCAAATTGGAGACTAAAGTCAAGAGGGTTGTGGCTTAAAATAGGGGATAAGAACACTAAGGGGTCAACTGGTTTGGATACAAGTTATGGTGGGCTTAGTTATCGGATACAAGTTATGTTGGGATAAGTCATGATGGGATTAGTCATGATGAAAGTAGCTTTTATTGCTTGTTTGGTTTGTCATATTCAAAATTATACTCATTGCATAAGTTTTAAGAATAAGCTGTTCATGAACAAAAAAAACCCTCCACCTTATTTAGTTTACTTTTTTTTTTTTAAACATTTTCTTTGCAAACTTTAGTTATTCATTCGTAAGAATAAAATTTTCATCTCCTTTATTAAATATTTTTGTGTATGCATTTCAGGATTGTGCCATGTGATTTTAAAATTAAACTTTCATCTTGTTTAGCCTAAAAATGAAATTTTCATCTTATTTAGCTTAAAAATAAAACAACAAAGAAATTTTATTATTAAAAATATCTCTATTTTAATTGATATATAAGATATAATTTTGAAGTGAGTAATAAACTATTTAATTAAAAATATGTAACTTAATAGTGGAGTGAACATTTTGAGAGAAATTAAAATATAAATAAACATAAATATTAGATAAATAAATTCAACTTATAATATATTCATAAATAGAAATTGTATTTATAGAAATGTAATTTTTTAATAAAAAAATATATTATCGTAAAAACAATGATTATTTAAGGTTGTGAATTTTATTATAAATAGTTGTAAAAATTATGTTAATATACATGAATGTAAAAGTAGTGTGTAAAAGAGTGTTTAAGGAGCGTATTTTTGTTATTTTACATACTTTATGCAGGATAAGTTGTCCTCGGATTACTATTCCATCTCCAGGGAGGGATATTTATCCCATTATTAACTGTTAATCTTGAGATAAGTTACTCTAGCCTTTGCAACCAATAGGGGATTAAAGGGCACCCAAAAATTATCCTGGGATTAACTTCTCTTATTACACCAAATGACCCCTAAATTCTTACAGAGAATGGCTACTCCACATAAAAGATATAATACCATAGTCTGGTCGAAAATTGGGGATGAAGAAGTAGTGCAAATGCCTATAATTAAAAGAACCATGGTGGATTTTTACAAGAAGCTATATACGGAAATAGAAACTTGGAGGCCTTCATTTGAATTCACAGATTTCTTAAAAATTAGTGATGAAGAGAGTGAATGGTTACAAAGACCCTTCATAGAGGCAAAGGTCTTCAAAGTTGTCAACTTGTGTGCAGTAAACAAGGCTCCTGGTACAGATGGTTTTACAATGGAATTTTATAAATGTGAGATGACAAGAGTTTTCTGAGATTATTCCCACAAGTTATTGAGGTTTGAATAGCTAAATATACATGTCCTAAAAGGAAAGAAAATCAATACAAATCAATACCTAATTAAAAGAGGAGTAAATTAAAGTACATACTATATTTTGACATATGCTATAGAATATTCCCAAGATTCTAACAATCCCCCTCAAGCTGGTGCATACAAATTATATGTACCAAGCTTGTTACAGGCATAACTTGTTCTGGGACCGACTTGGGGCTTGATGAATATGTATGCAAGCTGATCACTGGATTGAGCAGAGCAATCCGAAGTCTATGTTTTGAGTTATTTTTTCTTTAAGTCTCCAACAACATGTCACGATCAACCTAATGTGGAGTCAGCCTAAGTTACTCGGACTCTCCAAAAATGTTGCCGCACCCGTGTCGGATCCTTCAAAAATACACTATTTTTGGAGGATCCAACATGCACCCGTCGACATTTTTGAAGAGTCCGAGCAACATAGGAGTCAATAAGGGTGGAACCTAATCTTTAGAAGAGCTCTTAATGACTGGGAAGTAGAGAGCTTTGTCGCACTGCTTCAGATATTGTGAACTTTTGTGTGGATACATTGATTCTATGGACAAACTCTGGTGGAAACTAAATAGTAAAGGGGCCTTCTTAGTAAAGTAGGTGTATTGGCTGTTGAAAAAAAAAGTCCAGTAAAGGAGAATTGGCCTTGGAAATAAGTCTGGAAAGTAAATATCCCTATGACGGTGTCATTCTATGTCTGGTTGGAGACTAGGAAAGCTTGTCTAACTCAAGATAAGCTATAAAGAAGAGGTCTTCAGATTTGTTCAAGATGTCTCTTGTGTAGACAAGAGGGTGAAAATAATGAACACTTATTCCTACACTGCAGGGCAACTACAAATTTGCGGCACATGTTCTTTTGCATTTTGGGGATAACTTTGGTAATACCTAGTCCGACTTTGGCACTGTTAAACAATTGGTGGAGTATTGGGAAAAGAGGTGGGGAGGAGGACTGGTGGAAGATTGTTCCAGCTTGCATTTTGTGGGCAGTGGGGGAAAGAAAGGAATGGTAGACATTGTGAAGGCATTAGCAATTCTATGCAGAAAATTAGGATGAATTGTCTTAGCTTGTTCCTTTTTTGGTGTAAAAAGCATATAGGAGGAAGTAGGAGAGTTAGTATATTGAATTGGCAATGTATAATTGTATTGAGTTCTAGGCAGGAGTTTAAGCACCCTTTTGATGCGTGGAAGCTGGGTTCTAGGAAGGGGTTTAAGCACCCTTTTGATGCTTGTAAAGCTTCCAATTTACCCCTTTTTTTCTGGGGTGGGTTAGTTCTTATTGAACATAACTGTTACTTGTGTCCAAAAAAAAAAAAAAAAAAGCTACCTACTATATTTACATATATTATAGAATCTTTACAAGGAACTGTTCATCAGAAAAATTATCTCAAACTCAACAAACTATATATAATAGCCAAGAGCATTGAAGTCAAAACTTAAAAATCACATTCTTTTTTGGGGAAGTTATGCATTGGCTGCTCAGTCAAAAAAATGTTCAGCCGCTAGCCAACTTACACATATTATACAACTCTTTATACTTATCTTGCTTATCTTATACATCTGCTGTCTAACCTTTTGGCAATTATTTAAGTTAGTTTCCCTTCTTTCTTTTTGATGGGCAACTAAAATCAATTGTGGCTAAATAGGATAACCATTCATTTTTCTCAAAAACTTGAAATTTTTGCTTTGATTATTATTTTGTAACTCAAACACATTCTTTAATAATATTTATGTGACTTTATAAAGTTTTTTCACTTATTGACACGATGGTACACACGCATTGCATGTGCCCAGAGGTTAGTTTTTCCTAAAATTGCTGTGATCTCATCTATGCACTAAACTAGCTAGCATATTTCAATTATCTAGTGCTAGGTTCTGATTATTCTAGTTGAATGGTTGTTTGCAGGATACATAGCTTATAATTTTGTAATTGGTGCATATTCGTATTGGGGACCAAAGGCTGGTTATTACATATACCACATGGTAAGCATTTAGAGTCTTCACTTCATAAGTATTCTCAAAAGAGATGTACGTAATTCTGTTGATAACTTCTTTCCTTCTGGGAGCAAGTCTTTCTTGAGCATTACTATTTCTAAGTTAAATGAGTTCAGTTGGTTACTTTCCCACCCTAAAACATTGTTTTTGTTGCATGAACTAGTTATTCGTTTCAGTTTATTGTGGATCAGTCTTGCATTTTAAACTAATTAAAACGAAAAAATATATGTTAATGGTAGGTAGCTGATCTGCAATTGATTCCTTTTGCAGAACAATGCAGATCTGATGTTTGGAGGTGTTACTATCGTATGTGGAATATTTGGAACCTTAGCAGGAGGTTTTGTTCTGGATCTAATGACTTCCACGATATCCAATGCTTTTAAGGTAGATTCCTAGCATTCCAAAGGTTTTCTTTTAATATCTAAATCCACAAACTGCTTTCAGATCTAAATGTTTGGGATCTTGATCACTTTCATTGTATTTGCATTTTCTCAATTGATCAACCTTGTCTTGTGTGGTATTCTTGATATGATGCAGGATACACGCAAGCGTATAGTAGATAACAAATTGATTAATGCAAATGATTGGACATAAAATTTTATAGGAATTGAAGAACAAAAAGAAGCTCAGGCCCTTACTGAATGCCCACGTTAACAATTGATGTATGAAAACTATAACCCTGTTATCAGATGGAAGAAGTTGTTTCATTCCAATAGAAAAGCAATGTATAAATACAATAGATTGTGTGCTAACTTAGGAAAGAAATAAACTAACTTAAGAATCAAATAAAAGATGATTCTTACAGATCTATTACCTAAATAAAGCTATGTGCATGACTAGGAATGAAGTCTATATTCATTCTATAACACTCCCCCTCAAAGTTGGAGCATAGATATTGATCATGCCCAACTTGTTAAAAAGATAATCAACTCGAGTTCCATGCAACGCTTTTGTGAGCAAATCAGCTAGTTGCTCTCCTATCTTCAATAGCCAGTGGAAATCAAGTTTTCTTGAATTTTCTCGCGAATAAAATGATAGTCAACCTCAATATGTTTAGTTCTTTCATGATATACCAGAAGTATTGGAGCTTGTGTCAACAAGGATTTGATAGTTTTCAAAGTTCTCTTGGCATTCGTCATCCCAAGTAAACTTTATTTGACTAAACTCTGAAAAAGGAAACAAAGTTTACTTGGGATGACAAATGCCAAGAGAACTTTGAAATCTCAAATCGTTGTTGACACAAGCTCCTACGCATACTCTACCAATTGAAGGGAAAAAGTATATGATATGTAGTGATGATGCTTTTCATTGTGTCATGGGATGTGTTTTGATGCAAGAAGGGAAAATTATTTCTTATGCTTTTTGGAAATTAAAACCACATGAAGTGAATTATCCTACTCATGATCTTGAACTCGTTATTGTAGTGTTTGGCTTTAAAGATATGGAGGCATTATTTGTATGGAGAAAATTTTGTCATATATTCACTGATCACAACAACTTAAAATACTAGGATACTCAGAAAGAGCTGAACTTAAGACAACATAGATGGTTGGATTTCATCAGAGATTATGACTGCTCTATTGACTATCACCTAGATAAAGCTAATGTGGTTGTAGATGCGTTAAGTCAAAAATCTTTTGCAAGCTTATATTTGGGTCCTTTGCCCTTACTTCTTGAGTTGAGAGGCATGTGTCACAACCCAAGCCTAGGGCTTAATCGTAACACGGTGATTGAGGGACTCGAAGGCACCTCACCCAAGTCTCTTAACATTCATCAAGCATTCATAGGTAACTAACAACATAATGCAAAATTAAAAGTGGGGAAAAGGGAACTAAGGGACTTAAATCCTTTGGAAATCTACAGACAACATCTCATACTAAAGTCATAACGTCCAAACATACCATCCTATATAAGACATAGCGGGGACCAAAACACAATCATGATTCCCCTCAAATACAAAAGACATGAAAATAAGATAGAAAGTAAAAGTCTCTAATGAACAACTCAGAATACATAATCATCTCCAAGATACAAGGCATGAAGTAAGAGGTGAAATGCTCGAATCTAAGGGCTCATTAATTACCTAGTAGTCGTGAACGTCAAGATAGCCACGAGCCGGTGGAGGAGGTGGAGCGTCGGTCCCTATATGGTGATATCATGTACACAAGATGTGCGTTAGTATGTTTGAATGTATTAAGTATGTGAGATGCAATGCAAGCATGAAAATTGTAATTCCCAAGATGTATGTTGCTCGGACTCTCTAAGAAGGATGTCACACCCATGTTGGATCCTTAAAATGAACTACTTTTGATGAATGTAACACACACCCGTCGACATTTCTAAGAGTCTGAGCAACATTGCCCAAAAGTCTAGCGTTATGTTTGCCTCTGCATTTACGCATGAAGCGAGGGTAAGTCATCTATACCAGTAAAGCTTTATTGATCTGTTCCTAAAAGTTTGGGATAAGTGTAAGAAGAAAATATATGCATGCATGCATGCGTGGTCAACATTAGCAAAAATGCAAATGTAACTCCATGCCAAACTGGTGTTGTGGTCACAGGCTAAACTAGTTGTTGAAATGTACACCCAAGTGGCTGCCAGAATGCAATTGTAACTAGGAACATATAACTATGAAGGATTCCATTAAGAAATGGACCGGTTGGAATTTCAACCGTAGAAGAGCCTTAAATGATTGGGAGGTTCAAAGAGTTGCAAGTTTGCTTATGGTGATAAACTATTTCAACAGAATTACCAATGCACCTTGCAGACCAGTGTGGAAACTTCACAACAAAGATGTGTTCACTGTGAAGTCCTGCTATTGGAGAAGAAATACTAGCCAACAACAAATTAGGAAGCTCCTTGGAAGCTAATATGGAAAGCCAAAGTCCCCCTAAAAGTTTCTTGTTTTGTGTGGTTAGTTTTCAGAAAAGCTTGTGTGACACATGAAGTACTGCAGAGAAGAGGTCGACAAATTTGCTCAAGATGTTTTGATGTGTGACCAGTTTGCTGAAATAAATAGCCTATTTCGACACTGTAAAATAGCTGCAAATCTGTGGAACATGTTCTTGTGCATACATGGAGTGAGTTGGGTGGTTTCCAAAACTAGTAAAAGTATTGATGGACTGCTGGAAAGAGAATGGAAGAAGAGAGTCAAAGGAGGACTGGTGGGAATTGATCCCTGCGAGCATCTGGTGGACATTGTGGAAGGAAAGAAATGCAAGAGGCTTTGAAGATAAAAGAAAGGGCATTCAAATAATCAGACTGAATTGCCTTAGTCTTCTATATTTTTGGTGCAAACAGGATATGATGGGGGATCTAGAACTTTTTGTTGACTTTATATGGAAATTGTAAAGCTCCATAGACTAGTTCTTATTATGTTTTTTTACCCTATGTGATGTAAGTGCTCACTCTCATCTTTGTTTGGATGATGAAATTATGTGAATATACTGTTAGCTGTTCCCCAAAAAAAAAAAGAAGAAGAAGAAGAAATGGACTGGCATCATGTTTACATCATGACACCAGCTTACAGTAGAGCAGTATTGTACTTGACATTGGCACTGCTAGCAAATTCTTGGACTCAGTGTTGGCCATAGTCAAATGGTAAAGATACAACTTTGCACGTGTGGTTATGGGATGCCACACTTAGCTGGTCAATATGAAAATTCACTCAGTATCCGTCATCCACTTCCCAGTGGCATATGCATGATTCTTTTTGAGCAGTGTCACATTTTAAAAAGTTAATAAAAAGAACAAAGCACTTCAATGACATCATATTAGAATGTTGCATCTTTTGTTACATTATACTCCAACATGTCATGTTCAACAAATCTTTGAGGATTAAAACAAGGTACTTGATCATAAAACTTTCTTCTAGAAAATGGTGATTTCGAGGATGAGAAGTACCTTTTTAAAGATATGGTTTTCTTTCATGAACATTTGATGTGTTTTTGAATGCTAATTTTTTCCAGGATCAGCTTTTAAGAATTTTAAATTAACTCCTTTACTTTATCAACATTTTTCTGTCTTTTTGACCCTTTCTTCTAAGCTAGATGAATTTTGAGATGTTAAAACTTAGTTTTGAAAGTTTAAAAGATGATTTATAAACATAACTCTTTATTGAATTGCAAATGAAAAATTAACTTAGATAAACCATAAATAATTTCGTAGAATTCATCAAATTCAAACAAAAGAAAATAATGAATTTTATCCAAGTTATTTGGACTAGAATGAACTAGAAAAAAAGTAGTGAGAAAACTGGACGCTGCCTGGTCCATTAGTTCAGTTTTGCAATACCTATTGATAGCATAAAAGGTCTTAAAAATGTAAAAGCACTGTTCCTTCTGAGCATAGAACCCTCAATCTCTCAACGATCTTAGGCACGTTTTACCAGTGTAGCAAGTGACATTTTCTGTCAAGTGGTGTCATTTCTTTTTGGCATCCACTATTTGCTTCTTTTGCATATCATTTATATAATAGAAGTTTCCGCTGGATCTCCTCTTAACACAAGGTGCATCCGCAGATGCACTTCCCACAAAGAAACCGCTGCACACAACTATTATACTCATGTTCAACCTGAAATACTATAAATCAACGAATGCATACAAAACACATTTGAGGCTGGAATGTCACAATGCAACTTCTTAAAAAGGAACAAATATTTCTTGGGTTTAAGCTGTTTGTAACTTTAACCTGCAAACCATATACACGTTCATTCCAACATATACATCATGCGTGGGCACGAAGCTAGATATGATGCCATTTACACAATCTCCAAGAACTATACATGATTAGTTTAGCCAAAACAGGCATTTAGGGGTAAAGACATCACATACTCAAGTTTGAAACTTAGCGGTTAATGCTGTGTCTCTAGTCTGTCACCAAGTGTCAATCCACACAATTAACTGTTCCAAGGTGATGATTACACTCAAATAAGTCAACCCTAAACGAGAGTCTTGGGACAAAGCTCAAAGTGGTCTGAATCCTGTCATACTGATCAACTTATTTTAATTTTTATATCACCCATAGCCTAATTAGAACTATTACTATCATCAAAATATCCAAGCTATTCAATCCCCAAAAATTGTCCTTTTTAAATTTTGGCAAAAGTCATGAGTTTCTGTGTTATCTTAATTTTCTTGAATTGTGTATGGTTGGTAAGGATTTCTCAGTATATGAAGCAATGATTACAATGAGATATCTTCTGGTATGAAATAATTTGAATAAGAGTAAGAATGGTGATCACTAAGACACTAACTCAAAAGGTAAAGAAATAGAAATAGAGAATTTTACCTAAAGGGTCATGTAGATGCTGCTCGAAAGGGTTTCTTCTGGAACTTGATGTGAATAGGTTATACCAAGGACTCCTTTATATAGAATTGGGAAGGGGGCGGCATGAAACTGTGTCCAACAAGGAGATTAATTTGCTAGTGCCCCTAGGAGTCTAAATGCTAATTCTTATAGTATTGAGTAATGTGTGTGTGTGTGTGTGTGTGTGTGTGTATGTATGTATGTATATATATATATATATATATATATATATATAAGGTAAGTCAGCATTATATTATAAAATAAAGCAACTTGGCACTAAGAAAGTGCAAAAGCAGCACACTATGTCGGAATCCTCATAACAAACAAAAACAAAGAGGAAGATTCCACCTTACAACAATCTATTCTTGCAAAGTATACATGAAATCTAGCATGCTATATTTATCCTGAAGATTACACCAAAAAGCCAACAACCACAAACAGTTGTGTTTGAGCTTTTGTATGGTATCTGTTTTACCTTCAAAACATTTGGCGTTTCTTTCCTTCTATACAGCCCAACACACACAAGCAGGTACTGTATTGCAAGTCGTCTTCAATAGTTTACTGTTTCCTTTGAGTACCTAGCAGTTCAATGTCCAACTTGCGCAATAACCCTGTTTCTTTCTGTCTTCTTCTACTGTCAAAACACTCATTAGCAATCAAAACCACATTTGTAATTTGGCTCCCTTTTATAAATTCCATTGGAGAGTCTGCAACCATAAAATTCATTACCACCTTTAATCTTTCTGCCAGTAGTTTAGAAATGATTATGTAGAAACTCCCCACCAGATTTATTGGTCTGAATCCTTTGTTTCCTCTACCCCCGCTTTCTTCAGCCTTAATGCAGTGAAAGATGTATTAAAATTTCTTTCAGTATTTCCACTCTGATAGAAAAAGTTCACCACAGCCATAATATCTTCCTTTACTACAGTCCTGTAGTGCTTGTAAGATATCATATTGAAACCATCAGGCCCTGAGCCTTTTCCCCTTCATAACTTCTAATAATTTCTTCCACCTCACTCTTCCTCTGAGAGGGGCCTTTGGAAATCCTCCTTATCCACCTTATTTAATCTGGGAAATCTATGTTCATAACAAGGCCTCCACCCCTCATTTTTCTTTGTACAGGTTGCTGTAGTATTTAATAATCTCTCTCTTGATAACTTCTTTGTCTTTTAGCATCTCCTCATTTATTTTCAGCTTCTCAATTAAGTTGTACCTTCTATTTGCTTTGTGGTAAAAAACTTTGGTGCTTTTATCCCCCACCTTGATCCACAAGAATCTGGATCTTTATCTCCAAGATATTTCTTCATGTTTTGCCAACTCCTGAAATTCCATCATTGGGGATCCCCTTTATTTTTCATTCATTCATTCAAGCCTTTATAACGCCTCTATTTTGTTGAGGATATCTGTATGCTGAGTGATGTGGTATTACAGGTTATTCTGTGTGTAAATTTTATTTGAGCATCCAATGATATTAGTTTGAAGTGTCAAGAACCAAACCTTATTATCTAATGCTTGTTCAGTCAGAAATCCCAAATTTTTAGTGTTTATCACTAGGACGGAAAAGATCGATTTTTTGGGCTTGTACAACTCTCCTTGGTTCAAAGTAGCAGATTCTTTGTTATCAAAGGATGATTGGGGAAGATCAGTTGTCATGTTAATCTCATATCTTCTCCTGTGTGTAACTGTCCTGCCACTAATGATGTCAGTGTACTCTGTGCAGCTTCTTTCAGTGGCAACATTTTTTGGAGCAATATTTTGCTTTGCTGCCTTTTGTTTTCGGAGCTTGTATGCCTTCATCGCTCTCTTTGCACTAGGAGAATTGTTAGTATTTGCAACACAGGTAATTTATTTGATCATGTTATTTGTTTTCTCTACCTTCTTAATTTTTGAAATTGATTTATGTTATCTACATTATATCATAGTGTTTTTAATAACAAATTCAATGTTGGCTATTTCTCAGCAGCATGCTTTCTCTCAATAAGATACCTTTTCCGTCCTCTTTTCCTTTAGATGTTGCATCTGAGATCAGAAGTCTAATTTGAGGCAAAAATAATGATCCAGAACTATTAGAGTTGTTTTGCTATGATTGGTATTGTCAGTAAAGTTTTTCATTGCTCTTGTAAGTTTCCAAAATTAGTAACTGGCTTTGACATTGTTACCTGTCATATCCCAATTAATTGACATGATCGTTTAGTTGTATTTATCTAACATTTGATGACTATCAGCCTGTTCCTTCTTTAACATTCTACACTATGAATGCAGGGCCCTGTAAACTATGTCTGTCTGCATTGCGTCAAACCAAGTATGAGACCATTGTCTATGGCTATGTCCACTGTTTCGATTCATATATTTGGTGATGTGCCTTCCTCTCCTCTTGTGGGGGTTCTCCAGGTTTGTTTATTTTCTTTTGCATTAAAGAGATAAGAGCTTATGTTGATTCAATTTTTTCCTTTTCTAATTAAGCCTGTTAAATATGGAATATGTCGATATTATTTAAATATAGAAATATTCCCAAATCCCTGTAGTCAGGAAACTAGAGATTTGTTGGGATATTATTTTTTCCTTCTCTCTCTTTATTTTTCTTTTTGGTAGGTAAAACTATTGTATTAAAGAGCATCAAACTGCTGCAAAGTATTTACATAATTACAGGATATGTAATGAGCTCTAAAATCTATCATGGCCTCTGCGTCATTTTCAATTGCCATGTCACACCAATAAAACAGTAAGAAATGCATATGTTCTTAAATGCTGATGATAGATTCCTTTTGCTCTCAAAAATTCGTTTTCTTTTTTTTACGGATGATCCGCCAGGTGACAACAGGCATTCTTATCCACATCTTTTGCTTGGTCTTCCCCATCCCTTTCAGTTACCAACATTTAGGAGGTAAGTAGTTGTCCTAGGCATTGCCCAGCTCACCCCTATAATATTCAGTATTTTATGCAAGACGTGCATGGTGGAAGTGCAATGAATTAATAGATGATTGGTATCCTCACTCTGCCTTTCACATTTAGGACACCTGCTGCAGATATGGATCCCCCTTTTCTAAAGTTTGTCCTGAGTACGCCAAGCTCCGTGTGCCACCAACCATGGCCAACTAGAAAAGCTACCACTTGGATTCCTTACAGCTTGTTGGATGTTGGTTTTCCATGGTATGGTATGGTATGATTCTTGTCTTTTTAGTTACATGGTATGGTATGTCTTGTTTCATGGCTTTATGACCATGAAAACCCTCACTTTTTTAAACCACCAATTTGGTAGTAGCCCATTGTTTAGTTTTTTTTTTTTTTTCCAACTATACCTTTAATTTTAAATAACTATAATTTACCGTTTATTCTTTATTAAACTTTAGTCTAATATATCTACTGCTTTCATAGTCATATTACTCATTCTCCTCTGAAACAACTTTTGAAGTTCCTCTTCCGCCTCTAGTCTTCTCTCCCACATCAGTGTATTTTTTAATATTCATTTTTTTGTTTTTCTTATTTCACATAAATTTACTTCTTTCTTTGGACTATAAGTTATGTAATTGGCTACTATTTTTAATTATTCTTTTTATTAAAAAGAAGTTCTTTTTAATATATTTTGATAAATTTAATATTTATAATAATTAAGGGCATATTGTAAATTACGTGACGGTGCCATACACTCAAACCACTCAACAAAATTATCATTAAACAATAGCAAACCATATCATCTATCCAAATATTATATTGTACTGTACAGTACCATATCATACCATACCTTATGAAACCATGGCAAACTTCCTGTTAGAATAGGAATAGGAGCAAGAATAATATCTATAATCCTACTTAGAACAGGAATAGGAATAGGAATAGTATATAAAATCCTATTTGGAAAAGGATTGTATTGTAGTATCCTAGTTGGGAAAGGAGTCTAATATAGTGTCTATAAATAGGGTCTCAATGTAATAATTTAGAGACACAATTCAATAATATTTTTCTTCAATATTTCTCACACTTCTATCCAAACAGATGGTTAGAGTAGACTCTTGGCATCCTTTACTCTCTTTCCTTGCATTGAACTCCTTGTAAATGATGGTTGAAGGGAATAATTTAAGCAACTAATTTTTCTAATTCTCTTTTCTTCTTCTTCTCTTATTTCACATGGTATCAGAGATGGGATTTGAATCCCTACTCGTTCTCCTTAAGTTCTTCTTCATATAAAAGAAGAATACCAAAATTAAGCAATAGATCTGCGAACGGCTAAAAACCTTTGTTATTCATGTTGGTGGCTTTGTCAGCACCACCAGAAAGCTCCAAATCCTAAGCAAAGAAAATCCAGAAATCCCAATCCTGTTGAAGCTTCATGCACCCTCGAGTGTCGGGAAGTCTGCTTTCCTCGTCAAGATTATATCACACCCCAACACTTGTCTAACAACTGGTATCGGAGTGATGGTAAAAATGGGTGTTCTTCTTGACGAGTTTACTAGCCACAACCGATTTAGCTGTAATGATGATTTTGTTTGAGAAATATTTTCAAAGCGGTTCTCTGTGTCAAGACATAGATTTGATGAAGGAATTTTTGAAGATGGAGATTTATCCGATGAAGATTGTGGGAAGAAAGTAGATCAAATTTATTTTGTCAGAAACTTAGACCAAGGGGGTGAATTTTTTGGTGTTTGCCCTGAGTTTTTTTAAACCATAATTGTATTTTTCTTTTCCTAAAAGAAAAACACAAAGTATCCATATTTGGCTACCGGCTTTTATACCGCCTTTTTTAGGATCTAAATAATTAAGTGTCTTGCAGAAGCTAACAAAGAAAACCTCGATAGACCATACGTAAGAAGACAATCAAGAAATATATCTAAAGAGACCCAAACACTTAACGTGGTTTGATAAACCAATCTACATTCATAAGAGGAGATGAGCAATCCACTATATATAAGAGTACAAAATATTGAGAAAATAACCTTACACAATTCACTTGAAATAAACAAGAGGTTCACAACAACTGTTAACGTAACGCTTGTGTCTCAATGTTTCTCAAACTCTCAAAGCCCTAGGACTACATTGTGGATGCTATCAAGTTGGAAGGAATGAGCCTCTATTTATAGAGTCGTATAACTTTTTCTAGGAAAAAGACTAGCCAAATAAGGAGACTTTGTGTTTACGTTTTTTAGGAAAAGGAAAATTTAATTATAGTAGAAACTCAAGACAAACACCCTATAATTCTTCCCCTTGGCCTAAATTTCTAACAAAATAAATTTTCTCACCTTTTTCAATTGGTGAAAAAGGACTAACCAGAAAGAAGACTAAACACATTGAAATTGATTGTTAATTTTGTGAAGTTGAGTGATCAAGTTGCAGATATCTCACCAAGCCCCTCATGATCCTAGTACTAATTATATTTGTAACAAGTCAGGTGCATATGACTTATATGTACTAGCTTAAGGGAGGGGGAATGTTAGAATAGGAATAGGAATAGGAATAATGTATAAAATCCTACTTGAAAAAAATTATAATGTAGTGTCATAGTTAGAAAAGAAGTCTAATGTAATGTCTATAAATAGCATCTCAAAGTATATAGAGACACAATTCAATAATATTTTTCTTTTATTTTTTTCACACTATCAATGCAATGAAATCATAAAACAGGGTTGACGACATGTTTATTAGTTTTATAAAGGGTTCACATGTGAAATAAGGTTCTCATTCCCTTTAGTAAATGATAATAAATATTTTCACGAGCATGAATAGTTAGATATTAGAAAAATAAGTGCAAGCAACAAGAATGGACCTAGTGAAATCCCATTACGTAGGGTTTAATGTACGGCAAACCTTACTACTACCTCGTGCGGATAGAGAGATTGTTCTCGAAAGACTTTTGACAAATTGATTCTGATTAAGTTCATCGTTTGCAATTTAGATGAGTAGTAGTGTGAAAAAGAAGAGTTTATACTCCAGAGATCCACCGGCAAGTCTCTAAGCGATCAGAAAAGTGAGAATCAAGATGGAGAAACAATAACTTCTCCAGAAATCGGTTGACTAGTATTTGCTTTAGTTGGTTGAACTGTAAATTCTTTTCTGTGGGTGAACTTGAACACTAAATTATTTAGTTGATCATGGTTATCATACAGTTGATTCAATGGTACTTGAAAAACATTTGATACAATCTTCATGGTTAACATACTCTTTTCACAGGATCACATTAATAATTGGAGAGTTACTGCTCTAATCCTCACCTCGATTCTGTTTGTGGCCTCTGGAATATGGGCTATAGGTAAAGTTTTCCAACGAAAACAGGGGATAGTGAAATTTGAAGGATGGAAATATGAAAAATGTTTGAATTACATGCAGGGATATTTGTTCATAGTGTTGATAGATTTAATGAAGAAAATGAGGTTGAAGTTGGTGATGTTGAGAGTTCAAACACAATTCCACTGCTTGGGGAGACAAGTCAAAGTCTTTGATAAACCTAGGTTGGTTGTTTCTCTGTTATCATTTCCTTTTGGGCCTTGCTATGTAATTTCCTTGATACTCATCTATCTATCTTGTCTTGAGATACTGATAGCTGTTGACGCATCACAATTTACCTCAATTCCTTTCTTGTTAACTTTCTCAAGCGAATTACATTCATTAGCAGTCTGTGTTATTAATTGAGAGTATACGAATGGTTAGGAGCATGATATATATGGTCACTCCAAACCCAATATAGAATTTCAATTTATTTAGTAATATATGCCTTCCTAAAAATCTTCATATTAAACAATTCTACATCTCTTTCATTCAATTAATAGGATTCAACTTGTCTGCTTGTTTTCTCTTCTCATTATCTCATTCCGTTACTTACAATGTTCGTTTCTCTATCAGAAAATTTTAGGTGTAGTTTTCATCATATTATGTAGCACACTTTGACAATCTCCTCACTCATAAGAAATGTCTCAATTATAAATAGAATTTGGGACTTTCAACTCTTGTCATGAGAGAAGGGTTGTTGGAATCCACATTTTAATATATATATATATATATATATATATATATATATATATATATATATTATTGTCAGAAAATGCTTTGTCTGGGACCTAAATGCACTTTTATCTTCGATATTCTCACGTCTCTGTATATACACAACTTTGATATT
>JAOTQR010000007.1:14179127-14198757 GCA_025774065.1 Solanum ossicruentum
CCCCTACCCCCTCTTCCCCCCTCCCCCGCCAATCTAGCTGGCCTCTTGCCTGACTTGTTGCGGACCTACTCATATGATTTTTCAGGAAAGTTGCCCGGATCCCCCTATAGCGCCAGAATTCGTGGGCTAACACCCATAGAAAACTACAAAAATTGCCTATTTCCTATTCCTTGGCCCATAAAATCCTACCACGCATCCCCCACTACTGTTTACGTGGGCCTCTTGTCGGGCTCTTTTCGGACCCACTCATATGAGTTTTTGGGAAAGTTGCATCGGGCCCCCCTGTAGCGCCAGAATCGTGGGTTAACACCCATAGAAAATTGTTCAAATTGTCAGTTTCCTATTCCTTGGCCCATAAAATCCTACCAGGCATCCCTCGTCACTGTTAGGCCACCTGAGCTTCTTGCTAGGCTCGTTGCGGACCCACTCGTATAAGGTTTCGATAAATTTGCGCCAGACCCCCTTGCAGTGCCAAAATATGTGGACTAAAACCCACAGAAAACTACCAAAATCACCTGTTTTCTGTTCCTTGGCCCATAAAATCCTACCAGGCGTACCCCTGCCTCCATCGGGCCACTTGAGCCTCTTACCAAGCTCATTGCGGATCCACTTGTAGGATTTTTCGAAAAAGTTATGACCCCCTGCAATGCCAGAATTTGTAGGCTATCACCAACAGAAAACTGTTGAAAATCGCCTGTTTCCTATTCTTTGGCCTATAAAATCCTACCAAGCGTCCCCATTCACCGTCGGGCCACCTGAATCTCTTATCAGGCTCATAGCGGGCCCACTCATATGATTTTTTGAGAAAGTTGTGCCAAGCCCACCTTCAATATAACCGTCCATGTTATGTATAGGCTAGTTCTATCCACATGACTTTTTACATGTCCTTATTGTATATGCGACGAACCAACTTCCATATTTGAGTAGTGATGATTTGAATTAGATAAATGGTGTTGTGACACCTTGACTTGTTCCAAGCAAACCCAATGGATGTATTTAAACTCAAGATAGAAAAATGTTGTTGAGTTTAAAGATTTAGGGTAAAGTATTGAGTTACATAAAGATGGAGTAATGTTTAAAAAAATGGACCAAGATAAGTGAGTCGCTTGCTCGAGTTAATTAAGCTACTAGGTGTACTAGCTACTTGAGCTATATGGATCTAGTTAACCCCTTGTTTTGATGGTTGTTAACCATTGTATTGTTAGTTTAAGTACAATGTTTGTTCTGATTGTTACTTAAATTCCACTATATTGTATCGTTTAATTCCATCATTACATAATGACAAAAAGACCTATTTTATACAACAACTAATTTGTTGTGGTTGCATCGTTACTTTAATATCTTCTTCTTATTTGTTACTTTATTTATTTATTTAATAATTCTACTTTATCATTTACCCTATCTTTTCATGGAATCCACTACATACCTTCAATTTCTTGTAGGTTTATCGTTCAAATTATGGATGTATGACATTATATAACAATGAAGAACAATACAATCTATCCAAACATTGTAGTCATTGGAATAATACAGTATGATACAATACAATACAATATAATACAATACAATAGATTATGAAACAATACATAACAACCATCCAAACAAAGTGTAAGGTGTCCAAGGCTAATGAGTCAGATTTAAGCCAATGTTAATGGATTCACTTAAGGCCCAAACTAAGTAAGAAAAAGGAAAATGAAAACGAGGAAACCCACCTTCCAAATCTTCCAAGAACAAAGTAATTAGCCCAACAAAGGATAAAACAAGTAGATGTGTCACCTACTTTGACCTTTTTGAGCAGCTTGACATACATAAGCAGCTGCATCACCTACTTGGCCATTTAGTGGCTGAAAATGAAGCAAAATAAGGAGTATCTAAGGGACTATTTTAAGGGTCAAAGAGGCTTATAAAAGGAAAGTTTATCTGGACATTTTATTCATTTTAACACACCCAAAAAGTAGATTAAACTCCAGCTTTCTATTCTCTCTCAAGGGTTAAGGAATAGCAACCTTGAATTCCTTTAGGGTTCTTGAGAAGACCCTCCTTGTTGCAGGCTAAGGTGAGTTCAAATACCTATAATTTAGCTTAATTCTATCATGAGAGACAAGGAAATTATATTACTTATGCTTAAATATAAGTGTATTACAGAATATTCTCCCAAGTTGCTGCTCATTCCTCTTGATTGTTGAAGGACTTTTGGCTTCTTATTTGGTTTAAAGTGTGAAGAGAAATTGAAGTTCTTGAAGAAATTGAGTTAAAAAGGACAAGTTATCTGAATTGAAGTATGTTACTGCCACAGTTTTATTTTCCTTTGACATAAGGTTAAGTACGATATTTTAAGCGCAAGTTTGATAAGAACTCGTGGGAAGATGATCGGGAACTATGGTCTCACATCCTCATGTACATTGGACTATTTTGGGATTGTTTGGGTGTATAAATGTGTCAAAACCAGTTTGGTTAATGTTGGGAATTGGTGCAAATTGTTGGTGATGAAATATAAGAAAATGATGCAAGTTACACTACTTAATTATGTGTTATGTGAAGTTGTTATGTGCTACACCTTGTGAAATGTTGTAAGTGTATTATGGAACTAAAAACAAGCTGAGGTGCTATGTGAACAAAAATATGTATTACACAATGCAATTAGAGGAGGAAGGGTTGAAAGAACACCCTTAGGTTGGTAATTACGAATTTGCTGCATAAATGTCATTTTGGGTAAGCTTGGACTGTCAACACGTGTTTAGGAGCTACTAATACTCGTTTTTATCACCCACTCTATTGTAGATAAACATTTGGTAAGAAAAGAGGTAACTTCGAGGTAATAACAAGGTCATATAACAATGTATGTAAGGCTATCAAATTTCATATTCTTTGGTATGAAATCTGACACCTGTGTCACTATCAACTAGTAAACTTCTCAAGTATTATTCCAGTAGTGGCAGTGTCGTTTATTAGTAAACCTATAGCTTTTTCTTCCAAGAACTAGCATGATGAATCTACTTTTGTTCTTGAAGCCAATTGTGTCATTTGAACTCCTAAGTAGTGTGCTAATGCACACTTGTTTCCTATATTATTGTACTGCCTTAAGCGAGTATTATCCTATCATATGTTATTGGTACATTGCTTCGAATCTTAAAGACTATCATGACCACCAAAGTAACAATCTCAAAGTATTAAAGAACAACTTGAACATTATCCATAACGTGGGTGGCAACCTAGGGGCAAAAGCCTAGCATGGGTCGATCTTATTTGGGTTATAAGGGTGGCAGCCCAAGGACGAAAGCCTAGCATGGGACGATCCCAATTTGTATAGCTATGAGGACAGCATCCTAGGGATTAAAATGCTAGCATGGTTCATCCTCTTTTACCAATGATCAGCTGGTCATTTGTATTACATGTCTAAAGGAATTATAAAGCACTAAAAAGTAAAGAAATAATGTAGCGTACATGGTCCCACAAGTACAACAAAAGTGGTTTTCACTATGGTTTGTGCATTTATATCTTGCTACTTGATTTCATTTTAGTTCTCATTTTACATATGTTATTGCCTTACATATTCAGTACATTATTTCATACTGACATCCCTCTTGGAGGATGCTACAATTTATGCTACAGGTGGAGGTACTCCAGCTAGTAGACCTCTAGTGTAGACACACCTGACACTCAGCTGCTTTTGTTGAGCTCCAAGTTGATCCGAGACTTTACCAAGTCTTTAGTACATGCTTTTTGGTATTTTATAATAGTTCAAACAAAGGCAGGGCCTGTCCCGACCTATCTTAATGTCTTACCAGGCATCCTGGGCCTCTTGCCAGGCTCATTGCAGACCAACTTGTATGATTTTAAGGAAAGCCTCATCGGAGCCCTCTGTAGCGCTAGAATCCTTGGGCTAAAACCCATAGAAAAATGCCAAAATCGCCAGTTTTTTGTTTGTTGGCTCATAAAATTCTACTAAGCTTTCCCTGCCACCGTCGGGCCACCTGGGCCTCTTGTTGGGCTTATTTCAGACCCATTCATATGATTTTTTGGAAATTTGCACCAGAACCCCTTGTAGCGTCAGAATCCGTGGGCTAATACCCACTGAAAATAGCTAAAATCGCTTGTTTCTTGTTCCTTGACCCATAAATTCCTACCAGGCGTCATCCGTCACTGCCGGGCCACCTGGGCCTCTTGCCGAGCTCGTCGTAGACCGACTTGTATGATTTTTTTGAAAAGTTGCATCAAAACCCCCTGCAGCGCCAAAATCTGTGGGCTACTACCCATAGAAAACTATCGAAATAGCCATATTCCTGTTCCCTTGCCCACAAAATCCTACCAGGCATCTCCTGCTGCCACCAGGCCACCTAGGCTTCTTGTTGGGCTTATTGCGAACCCACTTGTATAATTTTTCAGGATAGTTGCTCTATACCCCCTGCAGCACCGGAATCTGTGGGCTAACACCCAACAAAAACTACCAAAATCGCATGTTTTTTGTTTCCTTGCCCATAAAATCCTACCATTTGTCACTCGTCACCGCAGAGCCTCTGTTATGGCTCATTGCAGACCCACTCATATGAGTTTTTGAGAAGTTGCATAAGATCCCCATACAACGCAAGAATCCATGTGCTAACACAGATAGAAAATCACCAAAATCACCTATTTCCTGTTCCTTGGCCCATAAAATCCTACCAGGCATCCCTCGCCGCTGTAAGGCCACCTGGGCCTCTTACTGATCTCATTACAGACCTATTTGTATGAATTTAAGGGAAACTTGAGCCCGACCCCCTTGCAGTGCCAGAATCTGTGGGCTAACACCCAAATAAAACTACCTAAATTGCCTATTTCCTATTCCTTGGCCCATAAAATCCTGTTAAGCGTCCCCCATCGCCGCCGGGCCACCTGGCCTTCTTTCCATGCTTGTTGCGAACCCATCATATGATTTTTTGGGAAAGTTGCACCAGAACCCGCTCTAGCACTAGAATTTGTGGGCTAACAGCCATAGAAAACTGTCGAAATCGCTTGTTTCCTATTCTTTGGCCAATAAAATCCTATCAGGCGTCCCTCACAGTCGTCAAGCTACTTGTCACACTTGTTGGGATCTTTGTGAATTCACTCGTATGAGTTTTCAAAAAAGTTGTGTTGGACCCCTGCAGCGCCAAAATTCGTGGTCTAACGCCACAGAAAACTACAGAAATCACCAGTTTGCTATTCCTTAGCCTATAAAATCCTTCCAGGGTTTCGCGACACCGCAGGGCCACCTGGCCTCTTGCCACGTTATTTGCGGAGCCACTCATATAATTTTTCAGAAAAGTTATGCCAGACCCTACTGTAGTGCCAGAATTCGTGGGCTAACACCCATAGAAAACTATCGCCTGTTTCTTGTTCTTTGGCCCATTAAATCCTACGAAGCGTCCGCCGCCATTGCTGTCGCCGGGCAACCTAGGTCTCTTGTCATGCTCGTTATGGACCCACTCATATGATTTTTTGAGAAAGTTCTGTCAGACCCCTTTGCATAGGTAGAATCTGTGGGCTAACACCCATAGAAATCTATCGAAATCGCCTGTTTCTTATTCCTTGGCCTGTAAAATCCTACGAGTCATCCCCGATCGTGGCTAGGCCTCCTGTCGGGCTCGTTGCAGACCCATTCATATGATTTTTCAAGAAAGTTATGCTAGACCCCTTGCAGCGCCACAATCTTGAGCTAACACCCACAGAAAACTGTCGAAATCACCTATTTACTGTTCCTTGGCCCAAAAATTCTTACCAGGCATCCTCGCCGCCGCCTGGCCACCTAGGCCTCTTACCGGAGTCATTGCTGACCCACTCGTATGATTTTTCTAGAAAATTGTCGTCGTACCCTCTGCAGCGCCAAAATCCATAGGTTGACACTCACAGAAAACTACTGAAATCACTTGTTTCCTGTTCCTTGGCATATTAAAAATAATACCAATTGTCGCTTGCCATTGCCGGGCCACCTGGGATTCTATTCAGGCTCGTTGCGGACCAACTTATATGATTTTTCAAGAAAGTTGTACCGAACCCCTTGCAGATCCATAATCCGTGGGCAAACACCCATAGAAAGCTGTCGAATTTACATGTTTCCTGTTCCTTGGCCCATAAAACCCTAACAGGCATCCCCCACCACCGATGGGCTATCTAGCCTCTTGGCTTCCTTATTGTGGACCCACTCATATGATTTTCTAAGAAAGCTGCACTGAACCCCTCTTACGCGCCAAAATCCATGAGCTAATACCTACAGAAAACTATCAAAATTGCTTATTTCTTTTTCCTTGGCCCATTAAATTCTACCAGGTGTCCCACACAGCTGCAGGGTCACATAGGCCACTTTTTGGGCTCCTTCTGGACCTACTTGTTTAATTTTTCAAGAAAGTTGCACTGGACCCCCTGCAGCGCCAGAATATGTGGGCTATTACCCATAGAAAATTGCCAAAATCGCTTTTTCCTGTTCCTTGGCCCATAAAAATTCTAACAAGCATCCCTCTCGCCGTTGGGCCACCTGGTCCTTTTGTGGGGCTCGTTGAGGACCCACTTATATGATTTTTCAGAAAAGTTGCGCCGAACCCCTTGCGGTGCCAAAATTCATAGGTTATCACCCATAGAAAAGTGTCGAAATTGCCTATTTCCTATTCCCTGGCCCATAAAATCTTACCATGTGTCTCCCGCTGCTACTGGGATACCTAGGCCCATTGCCTAGCTCATTACGGCCCAACTTAAATAATATTTTGAGAAAGTTGTGCCGAACTCCCCTGCAGGGCCAGAATCAGTGGGCTAACACCAATAGAAAGCTGTCAAAATCACCTGTTTCCTATTCCTTGGCCCATAAAATCATACTTGGCGGCACCCGCCGCCGCAAGGCTACCTGGGCCTCTTATCGGGATTGTTGCGATCCCACTCGTATGATTTTTCGGGAATGCTGCACCAGACCCCCTGCAGCACCAGAAATCGTGGGCTATTACCCATAGAAAACTATTGAAATCACTTGTTTCTTGTTCCTTGGCCCATAAAATCCTACCAAGCGTCCCCTGCCGCCGTCTGACCACCTGGACCTCTTGCCGGGCTCATTGTGTACCCACCAGTATGATTTTTTGGGAAAGTTATATCAGACCCCCTATAGTGACAGAATCCGTGGGCTAACACCCACCAAAAACAACCAAAATCACTTATTTCCTTTTCCTTGGCCTATAAAATCCTACCAGGCTTCGCCTGCCACTGCTGGGCCAGCTGGGCCTCTTGCCGGCTTGTTATGGATCTACTCATATGATTTTTCTAGAAAGTTGTGTTGGACCCCCTTCAGAGCAAGAATCTGTGGGCTAACACCCACAGAAAACTACCAGAATCACATGTTTCTTGTTCCTTGGCCCATAAAATCCTATGAGGAGTCCCCTCTGCTGCCCGACCACGTGGTCCTCTTTTCGGGGTCGCTACGGACCCACTCTTATGATTTTTCGAGAAAGTTGCACCGAACCCCCTGCAAAGCCAGAATCTATGGGCAAACACAGATAGAAAATTATTAAAATCGTCTGTTTCTTGTTCCTTGGCTAATAAAATCCTACCAGGCATCCCTCACAGCTGATGGGCCACCTAGGCCTCTTGTTGGGCTCCTTGCAGACCTACTCATATGATTTATCAAGAAAGTTATGGCGGACCCCCTGCAGTGCCAAAATTTGTGAGCTAACACTCACAGAAAACTGCTAAAATTGCCAGTTTCCTGTTCCTTGACCCATAAAATCCTACCAGGTAACCCCCGCCACCGTCGGGCCACCTAGGTCCTATTGTTACATTTGTTGTAGATCCACTTGTGTGACTTTTTAGGAAGTTTTACTGGACTAATGTTCTATCAAAGTACAGCATATTTAATGCCCAAAACAAGGGATTTTTTGAGTTCTTAATACAATTTTTTATGGTTTTTATGTATTTTTGTGTTGTTCTTGTAGAAAAGTTAGGTTGGCATGATTTTGAAGAAAAGTTACAGATTGCTAAATCGTAAGACATACGAGCTCACCTACGAGTCGTAGCCCAAGCTACGAGTCCGTAAGGTATTTCGTTGCAAGAAACATAGATATAAAAATAAGAAATTTGCTAAGTAAAGGTCATCCCTACAAGGATATCCTATAAGTCGTAAGTCTCACTACGACTCGTATGGGTGGATTCGGAACAAGAATCAGAGAGCCAAAATATTGGACCAAAATGTCAAGAACCTGATATGACACCACGATTATGACTCATGGGCCATCCTACGAGTCGTACATACAAGGAGTACCAGCTACCAACTGTCTTTTCTGTGTAATTTTTAAGGTTATTTTGTAAACACTATATATAATTTAAGTTAGAGTTTTAAAAGGAGATATTCGAACCAGAGAAGTTTTTATCATCTTTGAATATTCTCTTAAGAAAACTTTTAGGTCTTTAGATTAGATTAACTTTTTCTCTTGGAAAACCTAATTTCGGGGATTGTAAACCTTGTTTTGTGCTCATTATCAATCTATCAAGCTTGTGGCTTGCACTTTTTGGTATCTTCAATCTTCATTGCCTTGGGTAAAATTCTTAATCATGTCATTTATTTGCATTTTTGCTTGTTTTGCCTTAGCCATGAGTAGCTAAGCACCCATAACTTGGGGTTCTGGGAACCCTGGGTATTTGACTTGAGATAATCTAGGTTTACTGCATTTCTATGATTGAGGTTAATGTTGTTTGGTGGTGGCCAACACCAAACCCCACCTACTATCACGGTCCTGACTAAGGTAGTGACAAATAGGAAAAGGGACAGAATTTGATTGATGTGTTCTTGTCTAATCAACCAAACCTGACCAAGGGGAGATTGACTGGGACAATAGGTAATGGTTAGTTGGCACACCATGGTAGCCGACCAAACGGCATGGTGAAATTCGACCTTCACCTTCACAAGAGGGCTGGAAGAACCTAAGCTACCGTCCTGCATGTGAATCTCCAATTGTAGTTATGTTACCTAGGGTAGTCAAGTCAAAGAACCATTGGGAACATAATTACCAAGTTGTCCGTAAAATTGAGTGTTTTGCCACATCGTAGTATAGTATTTATTTTAATTTGTTCTTGAATCACAAACCCTCCTCCCCCCCATTTAGAGATTTTAGTTATCGATACTCGAAATGATTGATAGTGAATTCTTGTAGTCAAACCATGTATTCCCTGTGGATTCGACCTAACCTTCAGTTAGGTTAATTGCTGACAGCGATTGCTTCTTATTGGTGCGTGAACATCATCAGAAATTATGGTGCCATTGCCAGGGAATACAATTAGGTTTTGACTTGATTTCACTATTAGCTAGTTCTAGTGTTGATTTTTAAAGTCTCGTGTATTTTACTTTTGTTTTTGTTTTTGTTGTTTGATTTTACTTGCAGGGTGTGTTAGGTTGTATGCCCAACACAAGGAGCCAAGGCAATCCCTTAGCTCCGATCAATTTGGAGATCCATCGACTCGTTAGAAGAATGCCTTAAGTGAATAAGGATATCGAGGTTGAGGAGGACATGATATGAATGAGGATATGGGAAGAGAGGAGAATCCACTACCTAGGGGTAAAAGGCCACAACTTAGGGACTTCAATGAAAATGTTTATGGATGGAATCAGTATCGATTGATTCCTATGGCCATGGATGTTACCAATGCTATAGTACTGCCTCCTCTACTGGCAGATGCTAAGTTCGCAGTATCGATTGGATAGCTCCAAATGCTCCAAAACCATGGCTTATTCATCGGGTTACCTTTAGAGGAGCCCCACCAACATCTCCAAAATGTGGTGTTTGTTTGCAAGAGTGTCATGGGGACATAAAATCTTTTTCTTGATGTCATTGGTTTAAGAGTGTTTCCACTATCATTGACTAGCAATGCAACTGCATGGTTGTCTGAGCTTCAGAGATTATTCCTTGAAAGGTAATTCCCAAAATCTAAGAAGTTGAAGCTCAAGGACCAAATAAACAACTTTGAGCAATTGCCAAGTGACTCTATTAGCACAACATGGGAGAGATTTACCAAATGCTTGAGGATGGTCCCCGATCACAAGATTATTGATGATGCCTTAGTGGAGATTTTTTATCGGGCACTTGATGAGAATAGTCAAGCTTGCGCCAACACAATCATGGGAGGCATGTTTCTTGACCAACCTTTTGCATTCATAGCTGCAAGGATGGAGCAAGTGGTTAAAACCAATAGAGCATTGGGTCAATGAGAGTGAGGTAAGATGAAAACTCCTTGTGTGGTCAACACCAACAATGAGAAAGCAAAGATGAACGAAGAGATCATGGAGCAAGTTGCTCAACTTCGAACAAGTATGGACTTGGTCTTGAAGCAAAACCAAGCAAGTGTCAAAGCAGTCACTCACCAACCTCCGAAGGCTCCCATCTTTGAAGATCCATTCTTTGATGAAGATTCATGTTTCGTAAGCAACCAAAGCGGCAGGTTTTCAGAAAAAACCCCAAGGGTCCAATTCGGACTATTGGAGGCAAGGGTCCAGGAATCAAGGTTGGAACTTCAACCATGATAGTGCATATAGAGACAATAGAGGTGGATATTATGAAAGAGAGAGAGTGCCAGATGCCGAATGGGGAAAAAGAGAGGGCTACAGGAATAATCCTTATGTGCCACCTCACAACCGTGATGCCGGGCCAAGTAACTCTAGGATCGAAGAAACGTTCGACAGGTTGTTGAAGAGAGCTGATCACCACAATGAGACTTTGAAAGGAATGAAAGTGGATATCTCAAGTATCAACCAAAAAATAAAGTCTTGCTTAATGGTAATTAAGAAATTAGAGCAACAATTTGGGCAAGTTTCTTCGCAATTGAACCAACGCCAAAAGGGAATCCTACTAAGCAACACGGTTCAAAATCCTCAAAATGAAGGGTATTGTATGATAGTCATGACTCTGAGTGGCAAAAGCACCATTAATACCCCTGTGTCAATGGTTCAGAATGAAGCCGATAAAAGGTCATTGATAGCAAGGTGAATATTGAGGAAGAAAGTCCAAGGAGCAACAGAGTGGAAAACCAAGAGGTAGGAGAGCAAGAAAAAGTCAAGACAATCCTGAAACTGCCTCCTCCATTTCCCCATAGACTTAAGAAAAAGGAAGAATATGGAAAGTTCAAGCACTTCCTGTCAATGCTAAAACAATTGTCCATCAAAATTCCCCTTTTAGAAGCCTTGGACAAAATGCCCGGGTATGCCAAGTAGATGAAGGATTTGGTAACAAAGAAGTACACTTTGAGCTAAGAACTCACACAAGAACTCTAACAATACAGTGCAATCTTGACCAAATGCCTTGTTGAGAAACTAGAGGACCTAGTGCATTCACCATCCCTTGCACTATCGGTGATGTTGAATTCGCAAGAGCATTGTGCGACTTAGGAGCAAGCATCAACGTAATGCCTCTTGCTGTATTCAAAAGTTTTGGTCTTGGCACCCTCACCCCGACAAAAACGTGGTTGCTTATAGTGGATTGAACCATTAAAAAGATAGAAGGAATACTTCTTGATGTGCTGGTTAAAGTTGATAAATTCATCTTTCCCATGGACTTTTTAATCCTTGATTGTGAGGTTGATTTCAAGGTGTCCATCATCATAGGAAGACCATTTCTGGCCACTGGGAGAGCCCTAGTGGATATGTATTCGGGTCAACTTTGGTTTAGGGTAAATGATTCAGAGGTCATGTTCGATATCCGCCAGTCCATGAAATACCTGGATGAGTTCAAGAGTGAGGTGTGGACCCTTGATGATTGTTGAAGAAGGACGATGACAAAGTCGAGCCACGACATTAAACAAGCTTCTTGGGAGGCAACCCAAGCAATTTTTATGATTGTTTGTCTATTTTAAGTGTGTTTGGTTATTGAAATTCTTAGGTAGAAGGTGTGAGTTTGTTTAAGTTTAAAAACACTAATGCAGTTGTAATATTTTGAAGATTGTTGTGTTTTCGAGACTTGGTTTACAGGTGGAAATTGAAGAATTGAAGATGTAAGAAAATGGTACTTGGAGCAACCTCTACGAGCAGGCCCACGAGTCGTAGTGATCACTACGACTTGTAGTCATGCCTCATAGAGGGAAACAGTGAGTATCTGAAGTTGGCACACCCACTACGAGCCAACCTTACGATTTGTAGGGTCCCCTACAAGACATAAGTAGGGTTCGTGGTGCCTAGGTATTATTCCTAAAATTTTTGCAAGCGTTAGGTCTAATAAGAGACCGAGATGTACGAGTCATGGGACTCCCTATGACTCATAGTCGAGATCTCGTAGCCCTGACCTGCAACATTTTTAATGGTGACCCAATTTCATTTAAAAGGGGCTCAAAATAAAATTTGACTCCCAAATCTTACTTCCCTATCCCTAAGAAACCGAGAATCCCCAAATCTTTTTTTCTTCCTTTCACTTTTTTGATCCAAATCATGGCTACCCACGTCATTTTCCGGTGAGAATTTAGGCAAGGACACGATCTCCTAGGGTTTTGGCTTGTTTTTCAATCTACATTGCATTGGTTCAATTCTTCTACCATCTGGTAAGCTTCATAGTTAATTCTAATGCACTATGGTGGTGAGTTATGCTATAGATGATTGTGTCTATACTTAACCATGAATTTTCAAGCCCATTTGATAATGTTTTGATCTGGACTTGAAACCTAGGGTTTGTATGCTTTGAAGGATTCTGTTATGAAGTAAACCTTGTTTGAAATTCTTGTGTGGGTGGTTGTGAATGTGAAGCTTGTTGGTCCATAGAATGTCTTCCTTACCTGTTATCTGACCATTGGTCGAATTACTTTCGGAATGGGAGTTTGGATAGTGTGGGTTTGCTTTATGTGCCATATCTTGTTGTGCTAAAGGTTGGTGTTGCTCATAAATTCCTATGGAGTGTTTTGTTGATAAAGGGTGCAAGTTTGAACATGAATTTGCCCCTGGTTTTTCTTGTTGTAATGAGGAATGGACTCATATTCTTAGGGATAATGACTGTTTTTAACTATTAGATTTCATAGTAGGACCATTTATGTGTCAAATTTATGTATTACTCTTATAATTGCCAACTCTTTAATGTGTTTATTTTGTTTGAGCTTGTTTTGAGAAAGTGTTAGACACTACTAGTGTCTTCTGTTTTCTGCTATAAGCACTCCTATAACTCGTAGGTTCCTCATGAGTCATAAGGGTCCCTTATAGCAAGCATCAGTCACATATGGTTCCTTCATGTTTCTCATACGAGACCAATATATGACTCATAGTACCTGCTACGACTCATAGTGAGGATCTCGTAATCCTGACAAAGTGCTTAAAAATATCTCTGGAAATAGGTACGAGGCTAGACTGCGACTTAAAGGATCAACTATGAGTTATAACTTCCCTTCGTATTTGAGTTCAGACTTCATTTTTATAAGAAATTTTGTTACTATGAGACCAGTATATGACTTGTAAGGCATCCTACGATTCGTAACTGTACTTGTACCTGCAAACCTACAATTGCATCAGAGATTTTTGTCTTCGGTTTTGTTTTGTTTAAGTGTTCCATTTCTTGTTCTCTGTTATGTGACTCGTTTGATCAAACATTTTGATGCACACATGGGCCGTATGGTTGTTTTGCAAATACAATGCCTCCAGAGGACAAATGAGCAATCCAATCCTTTCAACGGAGGTTGATTGATGAATCTTCTGAGGCCGAGAAATCTGAGGGGTCTCTAGAAGTTCACAGGGTCAGAATAGACCCTGAAGCTAATATGCCTCAAACTCGGTCACGTACAGCTGTGACCCAAATTGCAAAGGAGGAGATAGTGCCTAGGACCCCACAGACCAGTCAGAGACCGGTGCTTGATGCACCATGATGTTTGACTTCTTTTTACCCCAATTCATATTTTGTCCTTATGGATACTTTGTTCTATTGTTAGACAATCTTTTCTTTATTATGTTGGTTTTTGGATGTGTTTAAATATTTTCATGTTGGATGTTGTTTTCACTTATATTGTGGATATTAGTTTTTGGTTTTTAATGTATGTATATATATATACACTTCTATGTTATCGTGTTGTGTTTTCATTCTTGTCTTTACATTGAGGACAAAGTATCCTATTTTGGTGGGGTGTGGGAAGTTATGGATTAAGGTGAAGTCTAAGTAACCTCGAGTCCATAACTTCCCCCAGTTTTGATCCCAAGATTTTCTTGCCATGATTCTTTTTACTTGTGGATGTTTTAATTTTTTATTGAACTGACATGTTTAGGTAGTGTAGATAATGTGTAAATTCATAGTAGTAATATCTGTTGGCATATGCACAGTCTTTAAATGCTTTTTGAATGATTTGAAAAATTGGATACCCTTCAAAATTTTTGAGATTTTTATTAGTGATGCACTCATGCATTTTGATGAGGTGGTGATATTTGTTCTGATAATGTAAAGGTAAGTTGAGGCTTGAATCATGACCTATGAGTCTATACTTGATTGTGGGTGCAATGTCATGTGTGTTTTGAGCTTATTTTGCTGCATTCATGCATCTTGCATGGACTCAGAACTTGCCTTAGTACTCTAAGATTGGTTTGGTGATGTGGTTGATGTGGAAAGGATCTTAGGTCTATGTTCTTTAAGTGAACCTACTTTTAGCCTAAATGACCCACCAAATGAGTGAGTAAATCCCTTGTTCCAAATTTTTGAGCTTTTCATGTACTCATTCTTTATTGACGTCCTGCTAGCTTAACCTTTTTTATGAAATACCTTGATATTAGCCCTGGTCTATCCTTGGACATGTGAACCTTAATTGAGGCTAAAAGATTAAGTTGAGGGTGGCTATAAATTATGGCCCTGGTTTGGGGAACAGAAATTGTGTACTTCACCTCAGGCTAAAAGCCTAAGTTGAGGGTACCCTTATTATGGTAAAGTAATGATAATGAGGTGGTTAGTTGGGAAATAAAGAAAGAAATGAAAAATCATGAGCCGAGTGAAGAAAAAGAAAAGTGCCTTGAATTGAGAAAAAGTAGCAAGAATTGAGTTCAGAGATAAGGCACAACTGAAAATAGAAAGAAAACACTCGTGAAAAAGTTTGAAACAGGAGGATAAGGGTGGATTTATTGAAAAGGGTTGGGTTATGAAAGCAAAAAGTGTTGGTGAACATGTTTCAAGGATAGCTTTTAGTCACAACTGCCTAAAATGTCTTACCAAAGCCCCGTGAACCTATGTTATAAGCCTAATAGTCCTAAAGTGATCCAAATCCACTTTATCACCAAGCCAGAAGATGAGTATAGAGACAAGCCTCTGGTGTTAGTCAGTGTGCATGAATTTCAATTGTGAGAGTGAGAATGCTTCTTCAGACCCTGAATTCTAAATGCTTCTTGAGTGAGTAAGAGGGATTTCTTTTCTGTGAGGGCATTTGCACTACTTCATTAGCATATAGCTGCACCAGTGATTGTGGATTGTTGATGCTCCTTTCCCCATCATTGTTGGGTTTCCAGATTCGTCATCTTGTTTTGTTATGCTCAGTAACTTTGCAATCTGGTTTTGAAAAAGATAGTTGGGTACTTGAATCAAAGGAATTGATGAATATGCCATTGGGTACCTGAATAAAAGGAGTTGATGAATATGCTATTGGCATAACTACTATGTATTTCTCCTTTTCTGCGTAGATTGAGTTGTCGCTTGAGGACAAGTAACAATTCTAAGTTGAGGATGTTGATGTGTTGTCAAAATACAACACATTTGATGCCCAAAAAAAGAGATTTTGTGAGTTCTTAATATAACTTTTTATGGTTTTTATGTGTTTTTGTGTTGTTCTTGCAGAAAAGTTAGGTTGGCATGATTTTGAAGAAATGTTGCAGATTTTGCTGAATCATAGGACATACGAGCTCACCTACGAGTCGTAGCCCAAGCTACGAGTCGTAAGGTGTGTCGTAGCAAGAAATAGAGATCAAAAAAATCAGAAATCTGCTAAGTGGAGGTCAAACCTTCGAGGCCATTCTATGAGTCGTAAGCCTCACTACGACTCATATGGGTGGACTCGTAGCAGGAATCAGAGAGCCAAAATGTTGGACCAAAAACTAAAGGCCTAGACTACTAGAGGAGCATACGAGTTGTAGCCCAAGCTACGACTCATACCAGTGGGTCATACCAGTTGAGTCCAAGATGCCAAAAACCTGATATGAGACTCTTATTACGACTCGTACGCCATCCTATGAGTAGTACCTGCAAGGCGTACCAGCTGCCAACTTTCTTTTCTATGTAATTTTTAGGATTACTTTGTAAACACTATATATAGTTTAAGTTAGGGTTTTAAAAGGAGAGATTTGAACCAGAGAAGTTTTTATCGTCTTTGAATATTCTCTCAAGAAAACCTTAGGTCTTTAGATTAGATTATCTTTTTTCTCTTGGAAAACCCAATTTTGGGAATTCTAAACCTTGCTTTGTACTCATTATCAATCTATCAAGCTTGTGGTTTGCAACTTGTGGTGTCTTCAATCTTCATTGTCTTAGGTAAAATTCTCAATCATGTCATTTATTTGCATTTTTGCTTGTTTTGCCTTAGCCATGAGTAGCTAAGCACCCACAACTTAGGGTTGTGGGAACCATGGGTATTTGACTTGCGATAATCTAGATTTATTGCATTTTTATGATTAGGGTTTTGCATGTATTGTTATTTCCCTTCATTATGATTGTTGTTTGGTGGTGCCCAATACCAAAACCCACCTACTATTACGATCTCGACCAAGGTAGTTATGAATAGAAAAGGGAAGTAGATGACAAAATTCGATTGATGTGTTCTCGTCTAATCAACCTAACCTGACCAAGGGGAGGTTGACTGGGACAATAGATAATGGTTAGTTGGCACGCCATGGTAGCCACCAAGCGTCATGGTGAAATTCGACCTTTACCTTCACAAGAGAGCTGGAAGAACCTAAGTTACCGTCCTGCATGCGAATCTCCAATTGTAGTTATGTATCCTAGAGTAATCAAATCAAAGAACCATGGGGAACACAATTCCCAAGTTGTCCCTAAAATTGAGTGATTTTTCGCATCATATTATAGTGTTTATTTTATTTTTTCTTGAATCACAACCGCCCCCCTATTTAGCGATTTTAGTTATCAATACTCGAAATGATTGATAGTGAATTCTTGTGGTCAAACCCTGTATTCCCTTTAGATTCGACCCTAACCTTTGGTTAGGTTAATTGTTGACAAAGATCGCTTTCTTATTGGAGCATGAACATCATCACGGACCCCCTACAGCGCCTATATCTGTGGGCTAACACCCACAAAAAACTGCCGAAATTGCCTGGTTTTGTTCCTTGGCCCATTAAATCCTACCAGGTGTCCCTACCGCCCCAGGGCTACTTGGGCCTTTTGCCAGGCTCGTTGCAAAAAAACTCGCATGATTTCCGAAAAGTTACACTAAACCCCCTGCAACACCAGAATCTGTGGGCTAAACCCCATAGAAAACTGCCGAAATTACTTGTTTCCTGTTGCTTGGTTCATAAAATCCTATCAGGCATCCTCCGTCGTAGCCATGCATCTGGACCTCTTTCCGAGGTCGTTTTGGACCCACTTGTATGATTATTCGAAAAAGTTACGTTGGAACCCCTGCAGCGCAAGAATCCGTGCGCTGACACCCACAGAAAACTACCGAAATCGCTTGTTTCCTATTCCTTTGCTAACAAAATCCTACCAGGCGTCTCCTAATGTTGTCGGACCATATAGGCCTCTTTTCAGGCTCCTTGTGGACCCACTTGTATGATTTTTTAGGGAAGTTGCACCGAACCTACTGCAGCAACCCACTGAAGCACCAAAATCTATCGGCAAACACCCACCAAAAACTGCCAAAATCACCTGTTTCCTGTTCTTTGGATGACAAAATCCTACTAGGCATCCCCTGCCGCTGCCGAGCCACCTTGTCTCTTGCCAGGTTCATTGCGGACCCACTCGTATGATTTTTCGAGAAAATTGCATCGAAACCCCCTGCAGCGCCAGAATCCGTGAGCTAACACCCACAGAAAACTGTCAAAATCGTTTTTTCCTGTTCCTTAGCCCATAGAATCCTACCAGGCATTCCCTGTTGTCGTCGGGCCGCCTGGGCCTCTTACCGAGCTTGTTGCGGAGCCACTTGTATGATTGATTGGGAAAGTTGCGTCGGACCCCCTGCAGCACCAGAATCTGTGGGCTAACACCCACAGAAACTGCCGAAAAAGCCTGTTTCATGCTCCTTGGCTCATTAAATCCTACGAGGCATCCCCTGCCACCATCGGGCCACCTAGGCCTCTTGTCAGGCTTATTGCGGACCCACTCGGATGATTTTTCAGGAAATTTGCACCAGATCCCCCTGCAGAGCCAGAATTTGTGGGCTAATACCCAAAGAAAACTGCCAAAATTATCTGTTTTCTGTTCTTTGCCCATAAAATCCTACCAGGTGTCCCATACAGGGCCTCTTGCTGGGCTCATTGCGGACCCACTCATATGATTTTTCGAGAAAGTCGCGCCGACCCCTTGTAGCGACAGAATTGGTAGGCTAACACCCATATAAAATTGTGGACATCGCCTGTTTTCTATTCCTTGGCCTACAAAATCCTACCAAGTGTCCCCCGCCGCCGCCGAGCCACCTGGGCCTCTTGCTGGGCTTGTTAAAGACACACTCGTATGATAAATTTGCACTGGAACCCTTGCAGCGCAAGAATTCGTGGGCTAACACCCACAGAAAACTGTCGAAATCATTTATTTCCTATTCCTTAGCCCATAAAATCCTACCACGCATCCCTCGATGCCGCTGGGAAACTTGGGCCTCTTGCCGGGCTCATTACGGACCCACTCCTATGATTTATCAGGGAAGTTCCACTGGACCCACCTATATCACCACAATTCGTGGGCTGACACCCACAGAAAATTACTAAAATCGCATGTTTCCTGTTCCTTGGCCCATAAAATCATACCATGGGTGCCCCGCCGCCACCGGGCATTATGGGCCTATTGCCGGGCTCGTTATAGACCCAGTGCTATGATTTTTCGAAAGTTGTGCTAGAACCATCTGCAGCGCCAGAATCCTTGGGCTAACACCCACAGAAAATTACTGAAATCGTCTATTTCCTATTCCTTGGCACATAAAATCCTACTAGGCTTACCCCACCATCGTCGGGCTACTTGGGCCTCTTGTCAAGCTCGTTGCGAACCCACTTGTATGATTTTTCGGGAAATTTGCACCAGACCCCCTTGCAGCGTCAGAATCCATGGGCTAACACCCACAGAAAACTATCAAAATCGTTTGTTTCTTATTCCTTGGCCCATAAAATCCTACTAGGTGTCGCCCGCCGCCGCCGGGCCACCTGGGCCTCTTACTGGGCTCATTTCGGACCCACTCATATGATTTTTCGGAAAGTTCTTCTAGGCCTCCCTGCATCGCCAGAATCCGTGGATTAACACCCACAGAAAACTGCGGAAATCACCAGTTTGCTTTTCCCTTGCCCATAAAATCCTACCAGGCATCCCTTGCCGCCACCGAGCCACCTGCATCTCTTGTCAGATTCGTTTTGCACCCACTCGAATAATTTTTTGGGAAAGTTACGCCAGCGCCCCCCCCCCCCCCCCCCCCCCCCCCCCCCCCCCCCCCCCCCCCCCCACCACCCCACCCCCCACACCAACACCCCCAAACCCCACCCACCATACCATCCATCCAC
>JAOTQR010000007.1:14230172-14245275 GCA_025774065.1 Solanum ossicruentum
GTAAAAATTATTAATGGTTAAAATTACCAATTAACCCTTCATTAAAAATAAGGATTATTACATCTTATCCTAACAAATTTATTCAACATCCTTCCTATAAAGGTTAGTGAAGAAAGAGAACAAAAAATGGAGACCAAGTAAACAGGGAGCTAGAACTTTTGATGGTTCTAATAGGTCTACAAGTTTGACATTTAAATCCTCTTGGGCACCTCACTTACATTTTGAATGGTGAAAAGGTCCTATTCCCCTTTCTGCATTTTATACAAGGACAATGCTGTGAGTAGCCAGGGAATATGTTGCCCATTAATCTTTCCTCATTTGTTCTGTGCTTCTTGATATACGCAGGACATTGCTGTTGTGCCTCTTTTAGTCATTCTACCAGTACTGGAGACCCAGGTACCTGGAGCTTAACTTTGAATGTCTATAAATTTTCTTGATGCAGTTAGTCTGAAATATTATGCTTAACATTTGTCTCTAAGCATCATTATGTTAGCTACTTAGATAAGTTTTTTCCCTTAAAGTATGAGAGGTAAAATATCTCATCATGGATGATATGTTAAATTGCAAGAGTTATCAATGAGTGTCTATTAGATAGATTAGTTCCCAACTCAGTCAAAATTTCCTCGGATGGGGTACATAAGGTAACTTCACTTATATTTTACATAGATGCAGGATCAAGCTAACGGACATGCCATTTGTTGTTTCTATCCTTGCTGCTGTATGTGTTTATGACTGTTATAAGAATTATTTTATCTTCATATCTCTGCAGAATCTGATAGAAGAAAGTATTTGGCCAATGCTTGCAAAAGAAAGTCTGAAGGCTTTAGGTGGACTGGGGTTGCTTTCTTTTGGAGGGAAATACATATGGAGGCGAGTTTTTGAGGTGCTCATCCTTGTTCTTTGGCCAAGAATAACATGTAAATCAGGGGAGAATATTGGCACAGTGACTAAATACACTTGTATTTTACAGCTCAAGTAATAGATTGTTTTTATCGGTAATAGGTTGTTGCAGAAACGAGAAGTTCGGAAGCTTTTGTTGCACTGTGTCTTTTGACTGTTGCAGGAACATCACTATTAACGCAGAAGTTGGGCTTTAGTGACACGGTCAGATAAACGTTTGAAAACAGTAATGTCAATTGACCCAGATAGGAGTTGAGTTCATCATTTGATATTTATCCCATGCTGCAGCTTGGAGCATTTTTAGCTGGGGCTCTGCTTGCAGAAACAAATTTCCGTACTCAGATTGAAGCTGATATAAGGCCATTCAGAGGATTACTTCTTGGTTTATTTTTTGTAACTACTGGAACTTCTATTGATATGCTGGTATATTTTCTCATAAGTATGACCTTCATTATGTAGTGTGGTATGCACTCTTTGTGGGTCTATAACCCTTTTTCTAATTGCACATAATTCTTAACCTCATGCCAGCTTCTTTTCCGGGAGTGGCCAAACGTGCTTTCTCTCTTGGGTGGTCTGATTGTTATCAAGACATTGATCATAACAGCAATAGGTCCGCGAGTCGGACTATCCCTTCAGGAGAGCGTGAGAATTGGATTTCTTCTGTCTCAAGGAGGAGAATTTGGATTTGTTGTCTTTTCCCTAGCGAATAGGTGAGATTCATATGATGTTCTGTGAAATTGAATAATTTTCTTCAACTGATAAATATAACTGTTTTACTGTAGGCTAGGAGTGCTTCCACTCGAGCTGAATAAACTGCTTATCATTGTTGTTGTGCTGTCTATGGCACTGACTCCATTACTCAATGAAATTGGACGAAGAGCTTCTGAGTTTGTTGGCGAGAAGTTTGACAATGAGGATGTAAGTCTTTTACCAGTCCTTTGAATATGAGGGAATGTAATGAAATTGATTAATCCATGAGCTGTATATTTCTCCATTGGAGATTTATCTCATTGCTTCATCTCTTAGAATGTTAAAATTTTACATATGAATGTTGAGATCACCCTAGCAGCGGATAAACTGTATTTTAGTTTCAGTAAACATGTAGGACAAAACTTTGTTAAGATTCATGTGTCACATATAGTCTAGACTCTAGTATAATATTTTAATTGCCTCATCTGTTGAGGATAAAAAAAGATACTTCGTTGTCCCTTTCTCTCGAGGTGATTTGAAATAGGGCAGAGTTATTATCTAAGGTCCTCGAATTCTCAGTCTCTCTGACAAACATGAATCAGTAGTTAATTGTTCTTATAAATAATGTAATGTTATTTGTGGTCATCTCAGAGAACTGCTGAGATGGAAAACTTTGACCTGAGGGAACCAGTAGTCATCCTTGGATTTGGCCAAATGGGTCAGGTAATGCAATTGCAAATCGCTGTTGCTTAAGAAGCAGTCCTGCTTTATTTTTCTGATGGTTTATTTTTCTATCTTCATATAGGTCCTTGCCAATTTATTATCCACACCACTAGCTTCGAGTGATGGGGAGGAGTGGCAATACGTTGCTTTTGATCTTGATCCTTCTGTTGTAAAGGTTACTTCAAAGATTAAGTTGTGTGCTATTGCAACATTGCGTGTCTTGTGGGAAAACCAACTGGTTTGTGATATTTTGCCCATATCACTGCAACAGGCTTCAACAAAACTTGGTTTTCCTGTTATCTATGGTGATGGTTCACGTCCTGCAGTCCTGCAGTCTGCTGGTATATCTTCTCCGAAAGCAGTCATGGTCATGTACAGAGGAAAAGAAAGGACCACAGAAGCTGTCCAGAGACTTCGACTAGCCTTTCCAGCGGTACTTTGCCCCCAATCCCTCCTTGTGTATATCGGGCTGCAATAGAAAATTTAGAGCAAAGGTTCAATTTTACAAATTGAAGCCAGGATAATCCAGTTCAAAATGGATAAAAAAGTTTACACAGAAGAAAAGTACAAAGCTGTAACTGTTCTTGTGCACTGCTGCTGTTGGAACCATTAAATACAGATTGATTCTTATGACTCATCATAGTATCAGGTCAGGGTCTTCAATTCTTCCCTTTCGCTGTTTCTCGACTGAATATCAATTTTACAGGTACCAATATATGCCCGAGCTCAGGATGTGATGCATTTATTAGATCTGAAGAAAGTAGGAGCAACAGATGCCATCCTTGAAAGTGCAGAGGTAATGAATGCATTATATATGTTTCTATTTGTTTCTATTTGTGAATTCTGATCATGCCCTATATATGTTTCTGCAGACAAGCTTACAGCTTGGCTCTAAACTTCTAAAAGGGTTTGGTATCATGTCTGATGATGTAACTTTTCTAAGTCAACTTATTCGAGATTCTATGGAGCTGCAAGCGCAAGAGGTTGTTGATAAATCTGATGATCAAGTGTCTAAAGTTATGAAGCCATTGCAGGTACCAATCGTTAAAGCGTGCATGTATATGCTTTATATCCACATGATTGAATAAATATTAATTATGAATTTACGAGTGTTGGAACATTAAGTTTGCCATCTATTCCTTCCAGTATTGATGGTCTACCACTAGTTGACTTTTGGGTGAGGTGAACTAGGTTTTCATGTTCTGAAATCTTTTGAGTGTGTCAGCCTACATTTTTTTTTGATCCAAACCAAATGATTATATTAATAAAATACCAAAAGTACATGGAGTGTTTTGTGATACAAGAAGGGGGGACTCGTATGCAAGTCCATACAAAAAGGGATATGGGAGGGGCGACTTTGTGAAAAGTCATTACAAGGGGGAAAGGTTGGGGTTGGCTGTTCCTTGACGAAGATATTCTTTCCCGTTGATTTGTCCTGCAGTGTGTCCTTGGCAAAAAGTCTAGGGTCTTCAAACACAATGATGGAGTTGTCGTTGACCTCTTCACATCCATATTCTTCCAGCTTGTCTGCTACCCTATTTTGTTTTCTGTAGACATGCTCCATCAAGGAACCAGCAATCTGTGCAAGTAGCTGCAATTGTTTAAAAGTGATGAGTGAGCTATATGTTGAGACATTATGCTAGTGATGAACGTGTGCATCAAGATTTATTGGAGAGGGGTAAGGTTCTGCTATGGGCTAGTCTGAGGCCGGTAGAAGTGAACCAGCAGTTCAGCCTGTTAGCGATTCGAAGGTGCAATATTCCTTAGTATCCAAGCATCCAATATCCCAGGTTATCACAATAAAACTCTACCAATGCCCATGGTGAAGTTTAACCGTGTATATTCTCTTACTTAACAAGTATATATAGTGATCTCTCTGCACGAACCCTTTTGTAGAAACTCAAAAACAAAACAACATGCAGAGTCTGGTATCAAGAAAACATTTTCCAAATAATGTTTTTCAACTTTCTCATGTTTGGTTGGTCAAAATGTTTTGGAAACACTTCCCCTAGAAAAACAAGCTCCTTAAAAATGAAGATGAAAGTAGGGAAAACAAGTAATATAAGTGACATTCTTCATTGCATCCTCTCTTCCCACCAAATGTCTGCAATCTCCATCCCTTGACCATCCCACCCACCACCACCCAAACCCCCACTTTCTACCCCTTTGTGCCCATATAAGTTTTGCTAAAATAACGTAAATTTTGGGATAAATATTCTTTTGCTTATTTATCAGACACTAGAAAATAAGACCCTACTCATTTTCCAACAAAACATTTCTAGGAAAACATTAGGGATAATTACAGTAGGTAGCCATTTTACGAAGTAATTGCCAAAAAAAGAAATGATCGTTCGTTGTATAGGTATGTAAAGTTAGCATATATTTCATGTATAGTCAAGCTATATTTAATTTTTGAGTGTATCATAATGTATATTTAGTGTATACCTTAGGTATAAGTCATCTATACGAGTTAAGTGCACACCCAATAAGGGTTGGTCTTGATATTTTGTCCTCCATAAAAAAAGTCTTCAAAAATAGCCTCCATTCATTTAATGGAAGTTCCTTGGACAATTGCCCTCCAAATCTAACAAAATAAAGAAAGTTTGTATTTTTTTTGATTTCCTACTCGGTGTCCGTACCCACGTTGGAGCTCGACTATTTCGGATTAAATGGGGAAGCACTCTTACCAAGGATTTTTCCATATCCAGGGCTCAAACCTGAGATATCTGTAAGGGAGGAGCAATCTCTTCCATGAGTTCCACTGCACCACATCCTTTGGTGGTAATATAAAGTTTGTATTTAGATAACTAATTGAAACTAAAAAGTTAATATTTCCTTTTTTGTCTTTTCTATCTATCTTTTTTTCCTTTGTTTCTTGTTTTTCATTTGTTTCTTTTCCTTCTTTTTTTTTTCTTTCTATTTCACTTATGTTATTTTTTCCTTATTTTTTCTTTGTTTTTCTTACATTGTTTTAATGTTCCTTCTCTTTTTTCTTTTTTTCTTTTTTTTTTCCGTTTATGAGATACCCTATAACTCTTGCCTTAGAGGCAAGACTTAGACCAAGAACTTCACAAATTATGCCCGTGGGCAAGACTTGACACTACTATATTATTTCTTGATTTATCATATGCGTTATAACTCATCTCTTATCCTAAGTGATAATTGTGTTTGGGGGGGGGGGGGGCTGAATTGATATTTCTCTAGTCGACTAACTCAAGGAGATAGTCGACTCACCTGTAGGTTAGTTCACAAGTAATAATAATAACAAAGATAACAAGAAATAAAAAAGGAGACAGTTTTTATATTGGTTCGGATCACCAGAGTGGGGCTTATCCAGTCCCCTTGCGTTACAAGGGTTTCCTTTAGATCTTTGATAAGGATAAGGGAATTTTATAGTACTTTCACTTGTTTCCACTGGTACGCAGATCAGTTTTCCACTTGACACACCTCTACCTGTATAAACTATTTTAGAGTATTCTCTTTCTCCTCTTTAACAAATGTTCACTCTAGGAGTACAATGTTTTTGTAAGCAGAAAGACAATCTTTGTTCTAGTTTCAAGCAAAGTGTATCTATTTCTCATTAAGGCGAGGAGGGGTGTGTATATATATATTATATATATATATATATATCGGCTTTTGAGAAGTAGCCGTTGGAGCTCTTTCAGAAGAACCTCAACGGAATTTTTCAGGTAAGGATTTGTAGGATTCCTTGATTGAGGAACTGCCATGAGTTGGTACAACTATTTTCTTGATATTGGTTGATATTGGACAATCTGAAGCTTCCCTCTTTCATACTTAGAATTGCGATTCTAATCTGCTTTCTTTCTTATTGAGGCTGATTGATCTTCTTTCCTTCTTGAGTTCGGGTCATGAGCCAAAAGTTGGACTGTCTTTTATATCCTTTCTTTTTGAGTTGTCGTTCCTTGAACATCTCCTTTTAGGCTATATTGATGTGGTGTCCCTTTTTCCTTTTTGAGTATTCCTACAAACACATTATCAAAATTCATTAGATGCTCACACTAAGGACTTCAAAACGACGAGTTAAGTTCCATGGATAAGATCTGACAACATCACATTGTGTTTTAATTTATGATATAGTTGTTAGTCCAAAGACTTCAAAATAACAAGTTACACTCCATGGGCAAGAGTTGACATTATCACATTATGTATTGATTTATTAGATGCTCTATAACTCTTGCCTTAGAGGCAAGACTTAGCCCAAAGATTTCAAAGAACAAGTTGTGCCTCACATTGACAACATTTTACACCATTTTTATCAAGTGAAACTTGTGTGGAACACATTAACTTTGCCTTAAAGGCAGAATATAGCTCAAGAGGTAAAAAAAAATATAAATATGCCTCATGGGCAATAGTTTACACTATTTCACTATGTCTACCTTATGAGATGATCTATAACTCCTGCCGTAGAGGTAAGACTTAGACCAAGATCTTCACAAGTTACGGCCCATGGGCAACTGACACTGCTATATTGTTTCTTGGTTTATTATATGCTCTATAACTCTTACCTATTCACCTAAAGATTTCCAAACAACAAGTTAAGTCCTATAGGCAAGACTTTACAATAATACGTTGTGTTTTGATTTTTGAGATACTATATATACTATTGCCCTGAACTTGACACTACTACATTATGTATTGATTTATTAGATGCTCTATAACTCTTGTCTTAGAGGTAAGACTTAGCCCAAAAATTTCAAAGAACAAGTTGCTCTTCATGGGCAACATTTTACACCATTCTTATTAAGTCTAACTTATTGGAAACACATTGACTTTTGCCTTAGAGGTAGAACATAGCTCAGGGGTTTAAAAAAATGTCTTATGGACAATACAAACAACAACAAGAACATACTCAGGTCTGGGGAGGGTAGAATGTACGCAGACCTTACCACTGCCTCATAGAAGTAGAGAGGTTGTTTCTTGGAAACCCTCGTCTCAAAAACCCATAAGCACAATAAACTAGATATGACAAAAAGTAAAAGAAAGAGAACAGTAAAAAAACAACAACTAATAATCAAAAGCACATGACAATACGTAAATATGATGTCTTATGGACAATAATTTATACTATTTCAATATGTCTAACTATGAGATGCTTTATAACTCCTCCTTGCCATAGAGGCAAGATTTAGACCAAGAATTTCAAAATAACAAGTTACTCCCTATGGGTAAAACTTGATACTATCTCATTGTGTCTTGATTTATGAGATGTTATAACGCTTGCCTTAGAGGCAAGATTTAGCCCAAGGAGTTTCAAATAATAAGTTGCACTTAATGGACAACAATTTCTACCCTTTTCACTAAATCAAACTTATGGAGAACACAGTACTTTTGCCTTAGAAAGCAAAACACAACTCAATGATTTTATATAGATAGATAGATAGATAGATGAAAAAAGGTGAAAAATAAAAGAATAGAAAAAAGAAAAAGAAAATGAAAATAAAAAAAAGAGAAGAAAAAATAATAGAAAAGGAAAAAAGAAAAAGAAAAAAATGACAAAGAAACAAAAGCAAAAGAAAAAAATAATAAATAAAAGGAAAAATAAGGAAAGATAAAAATGAAAAAAAAAAAGTTGAGAGGCAATTGAGTGAGGAGAGGAGTTTAAAAGATATTTAAGGTGTAGAGGAAAAAATAGATAAAAGACATTAAGTCACCACTGAAGTTATCCTGATTTTTCAAAAAGACACCTTTACTTTGCGGGATCCTATCACCCCACAAAATTATCTAAATTCAAATGAAATACACACTTCTAACCCATTTTCACACAAGTTATATATGAAAATAGTTGCAAATCACGCATCAATAATATTTCACCACGTGTTAAAGTAATTTCAATGATTTTTATTTCTACATATTACCCTCCCTAGATCTCACTTGTGGGATTTCACTGGGTATGTTGTTATATGATCGTTTTTTCTTTTTTTTTTCTTCCCTTTCTTTTCTTTTCTTTTTCTTTTTTTCTTTTCTCCCTTTCTTTTCTTTTTCTTTTTTCTTTTCTCCCTTTCGTCTTCCCTTCTTCCCTGATGTTCTGTTCCTCACCACCTCCTCCATCCTCACTGCAACAACCATCAATGTTGTTGTGGCGCCATTAATTCTAGCACCACCAGTTATTTCTCAAATTACCACCAATTAATTGTGAAAATTATAACCATCAAATGATGAAAATCTAAATACACAATATATCACCAAATCAAATTTTTTTAACTATTCAATCAAAATCTCAAATTTGAATAATCACTTTCTTCAATTCCTTACCGCAGCCGAGTATATCATAGTTTCACTACTCCCAATTTTTGTTTTTAGGAGGAAAAAAGTTATTAAACAGGATTTTAAAAAGAATAAGAAGAAGAACAAAGAAACAATAGCATCGTTTTTAAATAATGACCAAAAAGGAAAAAGAATAAAGAAAAAAATGAAGGAGGACGTGATAGAATGCCAAGAAGACTACAATATAAAATACAGGTATGGTAATTGTGGTAGGGAAAATGGAATAAAATATTGGAAAAATAAAAGCTAATTATTTTAAAAAGGGTTCATATGTCTTTTTCAAAATAAATCAAATTAAAAGTGTCTTGTGTCATTTTTATGTTGGTTCAAGAGTGTCTTAAGACTCCTTCACGCGCCTTTGTTATGTGACAACACAACTTGCATGAGAAATTGGTTAAAAGTGTGTATTTATTTTGAATGTAGATAGCTTTATGGGGTAATAGGACGCCTGCAAAGTTAAGGTGTCTTCTTGAAAAATCGGGACATCTTCAATGTGACTTTATGTCTTTTCTCAAAAATATGTACTTTGATTAGCTTTATGGGGTAAATACATTAAAGATATCGAGAACAAATATATGTTGATGTGAGGCTTACCACTCAACCTATTCCCAAGAGAGAAAACTTTAAATATCTTGGGTCCATCATCCAAAGTAGTGGCGATATCGACGTTGATATCTCATATCGTATTGGGGCAGTATGGATGAAATGAAGGCTTGCCTCTAGAGTATTATGTGATGAAAAAATACCACTTAAACTCAAAGGTATGTTTTACAGAATGGTGGTTAGATCGTCTTTGTTGGATTGGGTGGAGTGTTGACCAATCAAAACTCACATGTTCGAAAGATGCAGGTCACAGAGATGAGGATGTTGATATGGTTGTGTGGACATACCAAGAGTGATAAGATTAGGAGTGAGACCATTCGGGAGAAGCTAGAGGTGGCCCTTATGCCGACAAGATGAGGAAAGCGAGACTGCGATGGTTTGGACATGTGCAGAGAAGAAATACCGACGCTCCTGTTAGGAGGTGCGATAGGTTGGATTTAGGAGTTATACGGAGGAGTAGAGATAGACCGAAGAAGTATTGGGGGGAGGTGATCAGACAAGATATGATGAAACTTGATCTCATCGAGGGCATGACCTTAGAAAGGAGTGGAGGTCGCGAATTAGAGTAACATGCTAACAGGTTTAATAGGATTATGTTTATTGGGGTATAGTAGGGTAATAGGAATTAGTCGTGTCTTTATATTCTGGTGTCATTATCCATCTTATATATGTTAATTTTATCGCATTTACACACTATCATATGCTTGTCATTATTAGTTGTTCTTTCTGTTTCTTTTTCTTCTTTTTTTTTCCATATCTAGTTTATTCTGCTTATAGGTTTTTGGGACGAGGGTTCCTAGGAAACAACCTCTCTATCTTTGTGAGGTATGGTAAGGTCTGCGTACATTCTACCTTCCCCATTGAGAATGTTATTGTTTGTTTGGTTGTATTACATAAGTTAATTCCTAAAATACGTGAAAACTAAATGATGAAAAGGGAGCGAAACGGGGATAAAAAATATTTACCTTCAACCACTAGATTTAACTTATATTATTATATTGCATTAAGCATTGCTTCTTACTTCTACCCTGCTCCATCGAGCATTTTTAAAACTTTTTGTACTTTTTATACTTTTGTTTTGTTATGTTTTACTTTATTTTGCACTTTCTTAAAAAATTTAAATTAGCATCCATTCAATCACATGTTACTATGAAAATCGTCAAGATTCTCTAAAAATGCGTAAGAACGGAGTTATTAATATTATAATGCATATTCAGAAGATAAATAAATGATTGTCAATTTTTTTTTAATAGTTCAATTTACTAGTTTATCATCATTAGCAAAAAAGACAAATGACGAATAAATCAAATAAGTTTAGTTTCCATCTCTAATATAGAATTGAAAAAAAATCCCTAAATTCTATTAAACTGATATCGTTAAAAGGATATTGATGATTTTATATTTCTCCATTCAACTACATCTAATTTATCTTAGTACTATTTTTTTTTAAAAAAAATTACATTTCTATCTCAATTTCAAGTTTAATTTAATTTATCATTTTTTAAAGAGTTTACTCAAGTTAGTACATGAAAAAAGAGTTACGTTGAAATAAAAGAATAATAGATATAAAAAGACTAAAAAATTGTGTCTAATAAATTTAAACAAAGACAAATTAGAGAAAAAAAAAGGCGTAAAAAAGAAAAATAATGAAAGAAGAGAAGAAGATCCAAGCCCAAAAGTTGAGCCCAACTAAGTCTTACCTGCATTACAAAGGGGAAAAAATCATTTCATATAGGATTAGAACCCATGACATTGAAGCAATTTTTGAACCCTTTATCCACTGAGCTAAATTTCTCATTTGTGTTGAGGGTGTTCATTTTTAATTAATATATATATTCATAAAATTAGAATTTGACTTTATATAGATAGTGTAATTTTTCAACGAAGGGGTCGGGTGAGATCCGCCCCTGTCCCAAACTCCACTTGTGGGATTTTATTGGGTTTCTTATTGTTATATTGTATTGTCAGTGTATACATTCTGTGATTTTTGGCAAGCTCTATTGTATAGCCACATTATATTTTCTGTGATTTTTCGCTATTTTTTATATAAATAAAATATGGCTATATCTATTGTAAATTAATTAGTTTATTGTATATGTTATCCCAAAACATTATCCTGAAAATATTTTCCATCGTACAAAAGACACAAAATATGCCAAGTAAAATTTTAAGCATATAAAAGTTTTGCCCTTGCAAGTCAACTTCATAATATAAACTTGATTCTTAAAAATCCTTTATGAGGAAATTGAAGTAAAACTACAAGTTATTTCCTGTAAGCATTAGAACTGTATTTTTTATGCAATTTTAAGAATGAAACACCAAAGAGTAAAGGAAATAAATACTCTTAAATCTTTTTCCTGAAGTTCTTTCTGTCTATAAATAATGTTTAATTATACTGTTTGGTTTAGGATATCATACCACTTTTTGCAAAACCAGCTCAAATTTAGTTTTCTAATAGGTTATTCTTTAAAAGCAGTCTAATCCAAGCAAATTCAGATCTTAGTTTCAAAGAAACTATTCCCAAAATGTTAGTTCAACACAAATTGAGAGAGCAAATGTGTTGGTTGAACTTCCACTGAAAAGGGGTCACTAGCTTGAGCTCTTCCCTTTTCGTCTTTTTGTTCTTTCTGAATTTGCAAATGAGAATGATGGCTGATTAATTAATTCCAGATATCTGTCCCAGCAGGTTTAAGGCTCAAAATTTGATTTTTGCTCAATAGAGAAGGCACTCTAAAGATGATAGTCTTTTAACTCCTCTAGCACGTCCACCTTACTAACTTTAACTTTACCCCCATTTCATGTATGTATTTGCAGAAATTTTTATATGCTAAATGTCTCCTATAGTGTATATCTTTTAATTGTTTCTAAACCTATACCATATTAGTATCAATGTCCAAAACAGGTTCTAATTTGTCTATTTTCCTAAGTATCCACATTTGGCCGTGTTAAATGGGACAGATACACTAGAGTTTGTTAAAGTAAAAGGCTTCAGCTGGCTTCACAGTTGAAGGAGTTGAAACATGAGCTTATTTGTTTCTATTGATTATGCTTACGACTCTCTGAGCTGCTATAAATTCTTTTTTGTTTTGCTGATTATATTCATATGCTTAAGCTGGATGAATGTGGCTATTAATGAAGTTCGAAAACATCTTTATTAGGTAAGAGCTGCAGACTTTGTCCAGAATGGGGTATCCACGCTGTCAACTGACACACCACCGGATCTTAAAAATAGAAGTTATAGTTTGGCTGCAGCTGATAAGTCAGCTGATGATGGTTCCATGCAGTTAACTGACACAACACAGGATCTAAGGGATAAAAGTTACAGTTTGGCTGCAGCTTATCCGTCATCCGAGGATAGCGCCAGGGATAGAAGTTACAGTTTGGTTGCAGCTGATCAATCATCTGATAATGGTGCTGCGCTGTCAACAGACACAACACAGGATTTTAGGAATAAAAGTTACAGTTTGGCTGCAGCCAATCAGTCATCGGATGATGGCACCATTCTGTCAACTGACACAACACAGGATCTAATGGACAGAAGTTATGGTTTGGCTGCAGCTGATCAGTCACCCGATGATGGCTCCACAGATCTAAACAGATGTTACATTTTGGCTGCAGCTGATCAGTCATGCAATGATGGTGCCACACTGTCAACTGACACAACACAGGATCTACGGGATTTAAGTTACAGTTTGGCTGCAGCGGATCAGTCATCCGATGAAGGCGCCACTCTCTCAACTGACAATGTAAGGGATAGAAGTTACAGTTTGGCTGCAGCTGATCAGTCATCCGATGATGGCGAGAGCCATCCATCCCACGCTCTAAAAAATGGAGAACTGTTTGAGGATGACGATATGGAGATTGCATTTCCAGCTAACTCGAAAAGTTATGGTGTGGAAAGTGATACAGATGAGATCTCTCAACAAACTTAGTGTTCAGCTGGTTCTGCTGCTACCTGAGGTCCTGGCTTGAGACTGCTTTTTTTTCTTTTAAAAAAAACGAGAACCTTGCATTGGGAGGCATCCTATTTAGGTCTATCTCTCCATTGAGTACTTTTTCGAGATTCCAGTCTTTGATAGTTGCATTATTGATGTTTGACTAAGGATGAGACACGAGCATGCTAAGATTTCTTAGTGATCATATATTGTACATAATCAAGTGTAAGGGGATTGGTATTAGCTAGGTTTTAAACTTTTATTTACCAATCCAAAAAGAAGGTAAATTAAGTTGGATCTTGCTTATAGTTTCATCTGAAAACAAGAAAAGTTATGGGGCTATTCAAAGAATAAAGATGAAAATTGATTTTTATCAATTTCTTGTTCAAACAGTGATATAATATGATAGGCTCCAAGTTTGGCTATTCTAGCCCATACCCCTTGTCGTCCTCTTGATTTAGACACCCATTTTCTACCTGTTACTTTCAAATCATTCTGAAGAGAATCTTACTAAAATTAGGAAGAAAAAATTTTTATCTAGAAATATAATGAAGACTGCCAACAACCACAGTGGAGTGATTCAATTATTTGAAACATATCTAGTGTAAAGTTTTGGTTTCAGGGCAAACACTGTTATTTCAATTCTTGATAATCTTCATCAGCATCAACTTCACAAATCTCACTTTATTTATCTATATTTTTCTCGTCCTTCACGTTCTTTTCTCGTCTCACAATCTATTGAGAAGCTCTCATTTTTACTATATTGTTTTAGGTTTGTTCTAAAATTTATTCATATTTTATGTAATAACTTGGTTGTTTTTCTGAAATCATTCAGTATTGTGTATTGGTTAAAAATTTATAAAAAGTAGGGAACTCCATTACACTTGCGTTATTTAGATCATACACAGCAAACTTTTAAAATACAAGCTGAAGATTATTCCAGCCACCATTGTTGAAGCTGCCAGTCACCATTGTTGAACCTGACAGCCATCATCTTGGACCATTTCTTGATCAAGATTTTGCAGCTACTAACAATCCACCATTTTTAAAAATAAATGTTTTGTTCACACCTGCAAAATTCACTATAAATAGAGGTACAAATCTCATTTGTTATAACACTACAAAAACACCAAGAAAGAGTGTGAGTTTGAGAGTTGTTTTTGTAATCTATTCTTGTGAGTAATAAAAGAAATTTTTTTTCTCTCAGATTTGTGTTTACCAACGTTCAATAACCTTTGGCTTCAACAAATAGTATCAAAGCCAAGTTAGAAGCGTTGATCGAGTTTTTAGGTGATGGAGACTGTTCACTAGATTTCTGATCTTTGTTCGAAATCTAATTTTGACTGCACAATTGGATTCGTCTCGTCGAACGGAATCTAACGCACCAAACGACGACCTAATCGGAGTTCAAACAAGCCTAGAAATCGCAATCAAAGTTCGATCAAAACTATCAAAATTTTGTCGGAAACACTGTTCACCAGAGTTCTGCTGGAGACGACGACACTATTCACCGGAGTTCTCCCTGAGACGTCACTGTTCACTAGAGATTTGCCGGAGACGACGACATGTTCACCGGAGTACTACTGGAGACGACGACACTGTTCACCGGAGTTCTACCGAAGAAGACGACCGAAAATACTGTTCATAGCCGGAATCTGCAATAGTTCTGTAAATTATATATTAACCCCTTGAGTTTTCTGAAAGTTCAATGTGGTCCCTTAACTTTTAGAAAATATCAAATTGACCCCTGATCTTTCTGAAATTACAGTTTGACCTCTGATCTTTCTGAAATTGTAGCTTTGGTCCCCAAAGATTTTTTAAATTATTGTTCTATCCCGATAGTGGAATTTTGGCCCTGAAGTGTCAATTCCACCTTTTTGACCGTTCCGAACGTAATGGTGAGCTCCATTTTTCAAGATCCAACCTCGTTTTGGTGAATTAAGCTATTGCAAGGTGATAATGACCAC
>JAOTQR010000007.1:14275402-14305198 GCA_025774065.1 Solanum ossicruentum
GGGGACCCTTTATCTCCTTTCCTCTTTATTTTAGCAATGGAAGGTTTTGATAGTATGATGAGAATAGCAACACAACATAGATGGATCAAAGGCTTCAATACAGGGGACAGATCAGGAAGGGTAAAAGAAATCAGTCATTTACTGCATGCAGATGATACCATCATCATGTGCGAACCAAAAGCTGAACAACTGAACTTTATCAGATTGATTTTGAACCTTTTTGAAGCAGTGTCAGGCCTAAAGGTTAACTGGGGGAAGAGCAGCTTGATTCCCGTTAAAGATGTAGCCCAAATTCAAGGTTTGGCTAGCATTTTGGGATGTAAAATTGAAGGATTGCCAACCACTTATTTGGTATGCCTTTAGGGAGCAAACATAAAGCACTGGAAATTTGGGATGGGATCCTAAAAAAGACAGAAAGGAAGCTCGCAAGGTGGAAAGCACAATATCTCTCATTGGGAGGCAGAGTGATTCTGATCAACTCTGTGCTGGATTCCCTGCCCACTTATGTTATGTCCTTATTCCCAATACCTTCTAAAGTTGTCAAGAAACTAGACAGGCTTAGAAGGAACTTTCTTTGGCAAGGAGGGAAAGAAAGCAAGGGTTACTATCTGGTGAAGTGGGATGCTGTAATGTTAAGCAAGGAAAGAGGGGGCCTGGGTATCAGATATCTTAAACTCCAAAATAGATGTCTTTTGATGAAATGGCTTTGGAGATACATTATAGAGGATAAGGCTCTCTGGAAGGAAGTGATAACAACAAAATATGGGGAGCTGAATCCAGGATGCACAGACACAGTTACAACACCATATGGATGGGGAGTATGGAGAACAATCAGAGCATTTTGGAGCATTTTGGAAGAAAATTTGATTCTCAAAGTGGGGAACGGCAGCAGTTTCAAATTTTGGAGAGATGGTTGGATTGATCAAACTCCTTCGAGTGAATCATTTCCAGACCTCGTTTCCATTTGCACCATCCTAATGCCAAGGTCAGTGATTGCTGGTCTATACAAGGATAGAACTTATCCTTCAGAAGACTTCTGAATGACTAGGAGATAGAGAGAGTGGCCTCATTGCTGGAAAAATTAGGGGCTACTAACCTTGACACAAATGCAACAGATAGGGTTATTTGGAAACACAACAAGGAGGGAAAGTTCACAGTTAATAGTGCCCATAAGAGAGGGAGACATGGGGGATCTGGAATAGCTCAATATCAATGGAAGCATATTTGGAGAGGTTTAATTCCTACAAAAGTGCAATGTTTCACCTGGTTAGTAATTAGCAGAGCCTCTCTAACCCAATAAGTCCTTCAGAAGAAAGGAAGGACACTGGTACCAAGATGTTTTCTATGTAATCTAACGGGGAAACAAACAGTCACCTATTCCTGCACTGCAAGTTAACAACACAGCTCTGGGAACTTTTTCTCAACATCACTGGTCAAAGTTGGACCATGCCAAAGCACACAGCTGATTTTTTTCTGTTGCTGGAGTAGACAAGGGGAAGCAAGACTCAAAAAAGATGGTGGAAGTTAATACCATCATGCATATGGTGGTCTGTGTGGAGAGAAAGGAATGGAAGATGTTTTGAAGATAGATCTTATTCCATTCACAAAGTCAAATGGAATTGTTTAGTATCTTTACTTTTTTGGTGTAAGCAATTATGTATAGTGGATGTAGATCAAATTGTAGAGTTGATTGGAAATTCGTAATTGTAAGATGAAGTTTGAAGGTGGCCAGCATATCCTAATGCTGAAGAATACAAATTTACCAAAAAAAAAAAAAAAAGAGAATGTGTGTAAGAAGAAATAAAACAATATTTTTATTAGAAAAATGGCATTTTTGGCCAAACTACAAGCAGAAGGTTTTTTATTCTATTTTGCATAGTTTAAGCGCATTTTTGACCCATTTCCAAAATTTTAATTGGTTGAATGCAAGCAAAGACAATAAATAAACATGAACTATACTTTTCCAATAATTAATTATAAGAAAGTCAATAGATCACATTAAATGCATGAATTGACAGATACATTAACTTCATGCCAATCTTCCCATTTATTGGAAGGTAAATTTACAATTTGGTGCAAAAATGAGATGGAAGTAATATTTAGATAAAGGATAGAATGTTGTTCTAATTTTAATGAACAGTACAGTAATTCAACTTAACTCTTACGGGTTGTCTAGTTTGGATACAACTTATGCTAGGATTAGATATGTTGGGATGAATAATGTTAAGAGTAGTTTTTATTGCTGGTTAGGTTTATCATATTCAAAATTATATTCACTGCATAATTTCTAAGAATAAGTTGTTTGTTTACAAAAATACCTTTCACCTTTTTTTTTAACATTTTCATTGCAAGCTTTAGTTATTCATTCTTGAAAATAAAATTTTCATCTTATTTAACAAAAATATTTTTGTGTATGCATTTCCATGATTATACCATGTGTTTTTAAAATCAAACTTTCATCTTATTTAACTTGAAAATAAAACTTCCATCTTATTTAGCTTTAAATATACTTTTCATCTTATTTAACTTAAAAATAAACCTTTCATCTTATTAAGCTTAAAAATAATACTTCAATCTTATTTAGCTTAGAATAAAATTTCCATTTTAAGTTTCTTAAAGTAAAGTAAATTCTATTATTAAAATTATCTATATTTTAAAGTTATCTACATTTTAATTGATACATAAAATACAATTTTTAAATGAATAATAAACTATTTAATTAAAAATATATAATTTAGTAGTGGAGTGAACATTTTAAGAGAAATCAAAATATAAATAAACATAAGTATTAGACAAATAAATTAAACCTATAATATATTCATATAAAAATTGTATTTATAAAAATGTAATTTTTAATTAAAAAATATATTATCATAAAACAACGATTAATTAAGGTTGTAAATGTTATAAAAGTTGTTAAAAAATATGTTAATACACATGAATGTAAAAGTGGTGTATAAAAGAGAGTTTATGGAAGGTATTTTTTGTTATTTTTGCCCTAGGATTACTATTCCACCCTAGGGAGGGATAACTTATCCCAGTACTAATTATTAATCATGGGATAAGTTTTCCCCGCCTCTACAACCAAATAAGGGATTAAAGAGTACTCAAAAGTTATCCAGGAATCACATTCTCCTATCCATCACACCAAACAACCCCTTAAAACCTTCACACTTTAAATATGATGAGATATGAACATCCAACATAAAGCCCATCAAGTAGACTTGCCCATATTTGACACATTGGTGCCTCAACATTCTTGTACTTAATCTAGCCAAGTGTCATAGACTGGTTTTATAAACAATTTCTAGAAACTCTTGCACAACAAGTTTTTCATGATTGTAAAGCCTAATTTAGAGCTTTTACTCTATCTTTGATGTTCTCTTAGCTGTAGACATATAAACATGCATGGACATGACAAGCTGTGAATATGTACTCATGTATGAATATTTACTACAGTGCTATCAAGTAGTATTCCCATATTTGATATATTCTTTCTTTGACATTCTGGTAGTTCTAAATCTAGCTTAGAGCCGGTCTATTTTTATAAACAACCTTCCACATCAAGTATTTCATAAGTATGAAGCCACATTTAGAACAACTTCTAATCTAACTTTGAGATTATGATAGCTTCACCTGTCTTGTCCAATCTTTATTGTTACTTGGTTTGGCATAACGACGGCGAAACAAAGATGTTCATCACTATCCTTAGCACTCAGTTGGCCTCGTATGGAAGGAGATGCAGTTATTCTTCGGAGACATTTTTCTGAGTAATTGTAGAGTCTGAGCCACTTTATGTGCACTTCAACTAATTCCACAAGTACTTACTAACTCTCACCAGCAAGATACTAGATAATCCTACCAACCAAGACTTTGGTGACCTTACTATGCCTACAGATAATAAGCTGAAACTAAAATGCCTTATACAACAAAGGACGTGGAGAAGTGGGATCAAAGATTTGGCATGGTTATTACATACCACTACCTCCAACAGGTATGGCCTAGCAGTCAATAAATTTGCTAAAAGCCTCAGCCAAGGTTCAACGAGTTACCGAATGCTTGTGGTGGGAAATAGCAAGTACCCAATAGAACAATGAAGTTGTGCCCCAGCTGGCTCAGACACCACAATCAGCCCAACAAAAAAGGTACTATTTTTACCCGTACAAAAGAGCCTTGTTGTTAGGCATATTGCACATCCTTCTAAATTTCATTATCGTTTTATTTCATTTGTTGCTCTGTCCTAGCACTTAGTGTGTTTAATCATATTCTCCCACCCAACTCCACCCCACCCCCACCCACACCAAAAAAAGAACATATGCAATGTGATCAATATAATAGTCAAAAAGCAAATGTAATGCTAGAAGCCAAACACCAGGTTACTATAACATGAGAATAAGACCTTAGTTGGACAAAATCTTCATACCAAAAGAAAGTAAGCAATTAAAAGTATTTGACACAAAATTACACTGCCAACATTACAGAATATTGTCAATCAAGATGCAAGTTATCAGCATAGGAATTTTTAGTGGATAACTGCATATGTTTTATCATCATACTAAAAAAAGTCAGTTTCAGAGAAATGATTATGGTATCATGCTATATAGATAACTAGGATGAAAATTTTGAATCTCATGTGAAGCACCAGACTTTTAAAGCTAGCATCTCTTCAACTAAAGTTTAAACTACTGTAAAACTATGGAGATCTAGAAAACAGGTCAAGACACCAAGTAGCCCAAAAGATATCAGTTAAAATATAACAAGAATGAACACATGCACCATCAAGGAAGAAACCACAGCCTTAAAGAAAGAATGCTAATGAATGAGGACACAAATGTGCTAGTTAGAGAGCATGGACCGGGATTGCCACTACAGTGACTAAAGTAGAAACATGTCAAAATGCCTGTAGAGGTAATGAAATAGAAATTATAAAATGAAGTGAACTCCAAACATAAACATGAAATCTCCAAGGGAGCTCAAATCAAGTAAGTCTTCTGAGTGGAAATGATAATATAGCTTATGGAGAGAAGTTAAATGGAATCATGCTAAGAAGCTCAATTGTTTTTCCATGATGTCAAGTTGAAATATTACCTCCTGACTACGATTCACAACGCCAACATAACCAAGGCGAAGGGGAATCACTTTTCCAAGTAAAAAATTACGAGCATCAGTGCCCCTATCCATGATGTCCAACTAACGAAAGAAAGAAAATTCAATTAACAAAAACCAGTTATGAATACAAAAACATTGCACAAAGGAATGAAAAGTATTTTCAATCAATCTGACCTTTGTGATTACTCCAATGGTCCGATAACCTGCAAGAAGAAACCTTTCAATAAAAGAGCCTCAAAGGCACCTAAAATCACCTAGAGAAATCATATAGTTGGACATACCATCCGGGTCAGCATTTCCAGCTATCTGAAGAGCATCTGAGTTGGCTAAGTCAGCATTAGCAGGTGTTACAGCAAGTATTAAGCAGCTTGGTAGTTTAATATAAGACATTATCATAGTTCTGATCCGGGCTTCAATATCAGAAGGCTGATCACCAACAGGAACCTTTGTTATACCGGGCAAATCCACAAGAGTAATATCAAGAACATTTGGTGAAAAAATCTTCAAACGTATCTGCTTATCTGAAACACCTTTATTCACTCCTGCTTCACGCTCTGTCTCCACCTAAAGCCAATCATAAAGTAGTAGTTGGGAAAGTGAAGAAATTAATTAAGTGTTACCGGTCTCAGAAAAAAAATTGAAGAAATAACCCAAGTGCATGAGAAAACAAAAACATTACATACAACATATTGAGGATGTCTCATCTTGAGTGTCACACTCATGCAATACTTGCTACTGGATGTTAGTGTTACCAAAACCTACTACGCAAACTGAGAATCCTAAAATGCAGATATTTCCAAGCTAACTCACGTATGTCCAACAAAACTGATTTATGTAACCTTATCACGTTCAACTCAATGGTGTCAGTTATAGTGATCCTACTACTGTAAAAGTATATACACACGAAACATAGTCAATTGAGTGAAATTTCTGAATAAATTGAGTGTTACATGAGCAGATGAAATATCCTCTTTATTCTCTATTTCACGGAGGTGCTGCCTCCACTCTACAATTAAACACATTGACCTACTGACTTTTGTAAGTGGAGTATATTATTATCCTCCTCGAGGTACTCTCCACTTTTTGACTTCATCATCTGAGGACTAAAATGAACACCAGTCAAAAGTTAAGTTATATAGTAAGCAAAATAATGAGAATAGTGTATCACCTTAGAAGAGATCACCAAATAATACTTTCAATCATGATACATGAAGTTGATGGCTTAAAAAAAAACCTAAACAAACACGTTTTTCTAAGTCCCCCCCCCCGGGGTCAAAAAAAACTCAATATTGCTAGTGTGTGTATTGCACACTCCTAAAACAATTATAAAATGTGTCAAGTGGCGGAACATGTGTCATTTATACCAAAGAGTTACTACATTTAAACCTACCCACCCACCCCCAAAAATATTGTGTGTATTGCACACTCCTAAAACAAATACAAAATGTGTCAAGTGGCACAACATGTGTCATTTATACTGAAGAGTTACTACATTTACAAAAAAAAATAAAAAAAAACTACCGCTGTTGTGAGAGAGCTCCATATTTAAACTATCAGGTGATTTGTTACCCCCTTAGCTATTATTTTTAAAGATTAAAACACCCTGAAAAATATTTTTCATATGGGACAAGTCATGATGTTCATATAGATTCATTTATGAACCTATGTATCTAGCACTAGGTAGACCTCATACAATAACTATCCTAGCTCTACCACATCTTTGTTTCATTTCTTCCAGAACAATCAACACCATTATTCTTTCTGCACTATTACAAATATGAAAATAATGGTCAACATCTAAGTTGCTTAGACTCTTCATTTTCGGTGTCGTGCCTTGTTGACATGACATGAATGTGGGTGTGGGTGTAACGGGTGGGATCCATATTTGATATAGTCAACTAATTTTGGGCTTTCTAAATCGAAAGAGAAATTTTGGATAGATTCAGTGATTTATGTAATTAAAACAAAAACCAAGGTGATATTGAAGAACATAGAACATGGAACACCTTGTATATATAAATTTCTATTGTCACTTTCTTTCCAAGATTCTCCTTATGATCGATATTTTCTCCTCAAATTTTTCACATAATATCTCATAATTTATATTTTATAACTCTAATTGTAGACACACTCTCCATTACAAAAAGAATGACCTACTTTCCTTTTTCGTATGTTTCAAAAGGAATGACCCATTTTCTTTTTTGGAAAAACTTTAATTTCAACTTTCCACATGGCATGTTTAAAGTCACAAGATTAAAAGGCATTATGTTACATTTAACATAACTTTAATTTAGGACCACAAGTTTGAACAGTCTTCTTTCTTGTATTAAACTCTATAACGCATTCTTTTTTAAACGGAGGGAGTAGTTGAATTATTTTTAGCCAAAACTCGACACCCATATCCATATATGGGTTTATATCCCTTAATCCTAAAATTTAGATCACAGAAAATCTAACCTCTAGTTCCGCATCTATCAAACGCACACCCGAGTTCCGAGCAACGTAGGTCAAAATCAAATTGAACTTTGATTGCACCTTTCCGAAATAGGCTTGACTACTACTAATTTTGAAAGAATGGTTCGTCACTTTGGGAACCCAAATAAATTCTTCTATATTCAAGAAACAACTCTATATTTTTTTAAGTTAAAACACCCTTGAAAAACATTGCTCAATGTGCCTAATGGCCCTACATGTGACACTATATTTCAAGTCCAAATTAATATTCTCTCAAAATAATACAAAAATAAATAAACTACTAAAGTAAAAAAAACAAATAAAGAACCAAAAAATGCAAAACAAAAGGGAACAATTGTTGGTTTTGTTGTACAGGTTAAAGTAGGGTTGTGAAAGGCGAGCGCTTTATCGCCTTAGGAGAGAGGCAAGGCGAGGCGAGGTCTTGTCGCCTATTACTAGCAAGGCGAGGTGAACTCGCAAAGGCGAAAAAACGTAAGAATAGGCAAGTGGCGCCATGGCAACAGCCAAAGGCATCGCCTTTTATTTTTAAGTCCAAATTAATATTCTCTCAAAATAATACAAAAATAAATAAACTACTAAAGTAAAAAAAACAAATAAAGAACCAAAAATGAAAAGCAAAAGGGAACAATTGTTGGTTTTATTGTACAGGTTAAAGTAGGGTTGTGAAAGGCGAGCGCTTTATCGCCTTAGGAGAGAGGCAAGGCGAGGCGAGGCCTTGTCGCCTATTACTAGCAAAGCGAGGTGACCTCGCAAAGGCGAAAAACGTAAGAATAGGCAAGTGGCACCACGGCAAGCCGACAAAGGCATCGCCTTTTATTTTTTAGAAAAAGGCCTAATTTAATATTTAAAAGGCAATATTAGGGTTATTGAGTGTTTTGGACAAATCGAACTCTCTTCTTCCTTTTTTCTCCCATGTTTTGCGGTCACAACCTTCAATCTTCAGCATCGCGACCTTCAAGCTTCAGCAGGTACGGCTTCCTCTCTCTGTTGCTGCTTCTTCAGTCCCTCTGCTTCATGACCTCAGAAGGTATGTTTTCAGCACTTATTCTTCTTCTCCTTTTCTTTCGTGCTCTGTTTTTTATTTATGCCAGCACTCAACAATGTGCAGTCTATTTTTTTAACATAAAGTTCCAGTATTGCCTATCAATTGTCTTATGAATTATTGAGACATTCAAATTCTGCACTTCCAATATTTGCCATCTACTATTAGTTTTGGAATTGAAATATTTGCTAATATGCAATTGCTGTTGAAATTTTGAATATTTAAAAATGCAATTAAAGAATTCAAGTTTTTGGTATTAATTGGCGCCTCAATTCAAAAAGGCGTGCAGCTAGTCATGAGCCGAGGCAAACCCTTGTCCCTTTCCCCATCCAAAACACTGGGTTAAAAAACACCAGTAATTTTATTTATTTATTTTATACTTGTGGTGTTTGAGACAGCTTAAACACATCTCGACTAATTCCATGGGTTATTTTATTATATTGTCTCTTTTTGTATTGAAATTAGGATCATCAAAAAACTTAGGACTTCGGTGTCTTTTAAGTTTTTTCTTCCAAAAATTAGTGTTCGCTTGGATATGATGACATCTACCCACAACAACATATATATTCATTTCTATCATGAAGAAAGTGTTCAATTTTCACAGAAGACCAAATGAAATCAAGGAAAGGGTGTTGAGGAAGGTGTCCTTTCAATAATATCAAGAAAAATGAAAGAATAAATAATTTCAAATGAAACCTAAATACACAAACCTGGATGAATTTGCTCTAAGAAACAAATGAGGAAGACAGAAGAAAAACTAAAGAATATGAAGGAAACAAAAGAGAGAAAAAACTGAAAAAGTTATTTATTTAAGGCCTAATTAGCCATAAATAAATCCAAAATAGTATCATATTTCACCAATGATAGTTTAAGTATGAAATTTTCAAAACAGAAAAATCTGCAATTTAAGTATGAAATTTTCAAAACAATGATGGTTTTAACAGGTTATCACATGTATGTCTTATTTTAACCACACTCTTAAGTGAGTGATGACAAACACTTTGGTGTTTATCAAGCCATGGGGAAGTTATAGTTCCAGGAAGTAACGAAAATAAGGCATTGCTTAAGTAATGAAAAGTTCAAAAACTTGAAAGTTCAGGGGGTTGAGCCATTAACTCTAATATATATGAATTGGCATAGCTGTTATAGTATAACATTCTTCAACACAATATTTTAAGGATCTAGCCTTATGCCCTGTATTTGAACATTCAATATAGGCTTATTACCAAAAGTTTAAGGAAAAATGAGTCTCTTCCACTTAATATTCTTCATTCTTGTTGCTCTCTTTTTCCCTAGTAATAAAAAATGGTTCAAGCTATTCGACCACATGAGAATTTATTAGCAAAAAGTGAAAAAATATTTCAACCTTTTTTAGGAAGTCATGAGATTTCAAGGAAGTTGAATGATGCTACACGAGGTCCAGGGTTTTCATATCGCTTGATTCCTAGTGGTCCTAATCAAGCTAAGAGTCCTTCAACACCAATCAAGCCAAGCAAAAAGTTATATGAATTGAAGGCATCAAGAAAGTTGAATGATGGTCAACGAGGGTTTAGGTCTTCGTACCATTTGGTTCCTAGTGGGCCTAATAGGGCTGAGAGTCCTTCATATCATCCTCCAACACCGATCAAGCCAGGCAAAAAGTTATGTAAATTGAAGGAATAACAAAACTTAGACTCTTATTAAAAAAAACAACACACACACACACACAAAAATATATATAAAGGCTTATTGGGAATTTATAGAAGGTGCACAGACTACAGTTCATCAGTACACCTGAATCTGATTACAAATTTCATTGGAGAAGCTCAACATTTGAACTAAACATATCCTCACTGGAAGTTTCTACAAGTATATTACGACATCAAATGCTGGATAAGTGCAATTTACCTGTATCTCCCTACGAATTTCATTGAAATCAAAGAATCGCTTCCCCGGAAGGTGCAAAAACTCTCCCCATTCGTCTTCAGTGCCATCTGGCTTACGCTTGGTCTGTATAAGTTGTAGAACAAGCGGACGCCTAGTACAGATATCAGAACCCCTAGGCAAGAAATCCCGACCTACAAGGGCTTCCAGAACGCTGGATTTTCCACTACTTTGACTACCGACAACAGCTACCTGAGGCAGCTCAATCGTGGACTGACTTCCGAGCTGTGCGAAGATGTCTTGGAGCTTGTTCACTATCGGAATCACTGAGTTACCCAACGGCGCCGTATTGGTGGATGATGGAACTGAATCTTCCGCCATGGAAGTAAGTCAATCCGGATCGAGCTAAGATTGAAGGTGTTGTGAGATCGGTAAGAAGGAAACCCTAGAGAGGAGTTTTTAGGGGTTTGAGAACTTTGTGGAGAGGAACGAATTTGAAAATCTTTATTAGGGACAGAGAAGTGGGGGTATACTCTCCTGCTGCCCAAGAAAAGTGGGAGAAAACTATTTGGAATATTATTTTTTAATTGGTTTTTCTTTTAATTATATCGTACAATTATATATAAAAAATAAGAAGGATGTGTTTGGAAGGCAATTGAAATTGGTCAGTCTAGAAATTATGATAATCTGTTTATTTGTTACGTAATTACACTATATATATATATATATATATACACACACACTAATACTAGTCACGAGCCCCGTGCTCGCACGAGCATAACAGATATTTTTTTATCTCAATTTTTGTGATGCGAATAGATTTTTTTGTATGCATTTTAAAAAATTTTAAGTTATTAATTATTAGACTTAGAAGCAACTGAAGAAATATAAGCAAGCTGTTTTGAAAATATTAAATTAAGAAACTCGCAAGTTAATTTTGTTGGTTCCATATAATAGCGATGAAGAAGCAGACAACTCAAACAGGTATGTTGGCAGAGAGTCGCCAGCTTATTCACAAAATAGTTTATCAGGGCTAACAACAACAACAATATACATAGTGGAATCCCACAGGTGGAGTCTAGGAATGGTAGAATGTACGCAGACCTATCATTATTTCCTGGTAACCCTCGCCTCAAAAGTCCATAAGCAAAATAAAGTAGATATCGAAAAAGAAAAGAGAAAGAAAGGGAAAAAAAAGAGCGAATAATAAGGAAAAACACATGATAATATGCAAATAAGATAGAAATAACATATCAAGACGGAAAATGACCACACAAGATATAAAGGCAATGTAAATATGTTAAAAGTAGACAAATATCTGGCTAATAATGACAATATACGATGTAAAGATATCACTACTCCTACTAACCTACTATATCACGAAGTCATATATCGACCTACCCCTACTAACCTATTAGCCTGCTACTCTAATACGCGACCTCAACTCCTTCCTATCTAAGGTCATGTCCAAAGTGAGATCAAGTTTCAACATATCTTGTCTGATCACCTCCCCCCAATACTTTTTTGGTCTACCTCTATCCCTCCGTGTAGCTCCTAAATCTAACCTTCTGCACCTCCTAACAGGAGTATCGTTACTCCTTCTATGCATATATCCAAACTAATGCAATCTCGCTTCCCTCATTTTATCAGCCACAGAGGTCACCTCGAGCTTCTCCCGAATGTTCTCATTATTAATCTTATCACTATTGGTATGCCCACATATCCATCTCAACATCCTCATCTCCACAGCCTACATCTTTTGGACATGTAAGTTTTTGATTGGCCAATACTCCACCCCATACAACAGAGACAGTCTAACCACCATCCTGTAAAACTTACCTTTGAGTTTGGATGATATCTTCTTATCACACAATACTCTAGAGACAAGCCTCAACCTTGTTCATGTTGACCCAATACGGTGTGTGATATCATTATCGATATCGCTACTACTCTGGATGATGGACCTAAGATATTTAAAGTTGTCTTTCTTGGGAATAGGTTGAGTGACAAGACTTACATCAATGTCTACTTCATCCCTTGTCACACTGAATTTACACTCAAAGTATTCTGTTTTGGTCCTGGTCAGTTTGAACTCTTTAGATTCCAATGTGTGTCTCCAATCATCCAATTTATCATTCGCTTTAGCCCGAGTCTCATCAATTAGTATTATGTCGTCTGCAAATAACATACACCATGGAACCTCCTCTTTAATAGACCGAGTCAGATCATCCATCACCAAGGCGAATAGAAAAGGACTCAACACAGATCCTCGATGAAGTCCCATCCTAACAGGAAAATACTCAAAGTTCCCTCCCACCGTTCTAACCCGAGTTTTGGCTTCGTCGTATATATATTTTATCACCCTAATATACATCATTGGAACACCTTTCACCTTTAGGACACCTCTATAGTACATCCCTCGAGACTTTGTCATAGGCCTTCTTGAGATTAATAAACACCATATAGGTCCTTCTTACTTTTCTTATACTTCTTCACTAATCTCCGAACAAAATAAATTACTTCAATAGTCGACCGTCCCAGCATGAATCCAAATTGATTCTCTGAAATAGACAATACTTTTCTCACCTTCATCTCCACCACTCTCTCTCAGACCTTTATAGTGTGGCTTAACAACTTGATACCCCTATAGTTGTTACAATTTTGAATATCATCCTTATTCTTGTACAATGGAACCATTGTACTCCTCCATTCATCAGACATCTTGGCAGTCCTCATGATAGCATTGAACAGTCTAGTCAACCACTCTATGCCATCCTTGATCATGTTCTTCCAAAAAATCTATTGGGATCTCATCAGGACCAATCTCCTTCCATTTCTTCATCCTACTAATAGTACGTCTAACCTTCTTAACTTTGGACCGCTTGCAATAACCAAAGTCTCGATGGCTATCGGAGTGTTCCAACTCACCCAGCTCAATATCTCTATCTCCTTTTTCATTTAAAAGTTTGTGAAAGTAAGCTTGTCACCTTAGTTTATCATCCACCAACACCTCACCTTCCTCATCCTTGATGCACTTCACTTGGTCCAAGTCACGCGCTTTTCTTTCTCTCTCTTTAGTGAACCTATACAATCTCTTGTCCTCACGTTTATCACTTAGCTCCACATACAAGGGCTCAAATGCTATTGCCTTAGCACTTGTCATCGCCATCTTCACTTCTGTCTTTGCCCACTTATAGATCTCCTTAAGCCTTCGCTTTTCATCCTCATCCCTATACTCTAACCATTTCGTATATGCAATTTTCTTAGCTTTCACTTTACCTTGGACTTCCTTATTCCACTACTAGTCACCTTTACGTCTACCAAATGTCCCTTTCGAAACCCCTAGTACCTCGGTAGCTATTTTTCTAAGCAACCAGCAGTAGTGTCTCACATGTTGTTCACATGTCCACCAATACTCTAAGGCTCAAAACTACTTAGTTTTTCTTCCATCTTTCGTGAAAGGGCAAGAGTCAGGCCTCCTTATCTAATCCTTGGTAGGGCATTAATAACCTTCTTCTTCTTTCCTCTCTTAATCTCTAAATCCATTACTAAAAGCCTATGTTGAGTGAAAATATTTTCACTCTGAATAACCTTGCAATTCTTATAAAGGCATCTATTGCCCTTTCGGAGAAGTAAATAATCAATCTGAGTCTTAGCTACCGTACTACAAAGGTAATCAAGCGATTTTCCCTCTTTGGGAAACATGAGTTAGCAATAACTAACTCAAAGGCTTTGGCAAAATCCAAGAGAGACGTCTCACCTCCGTTCCTCTCCCCAATTCCAAAGCCTCCATGAACATCTTCAAACTCGCTAGTGATTGCTTCGATATTCCCATTAAAGTCACCCCCAATGAATAAATTTTCTGACTTTGGTATACCTCTCACAACCTCATCTAATTCTTCCCAAAAAAGCTTTTTAACTTCCTCATTCAGGCCTACTTGAGGCATATAGGCACTAAGTATATTCACTACATGTCTACCAAACACAAGTTTGATAGACATCATCCTATCATTAAGCCTTCTAACCTAAACCACATATTCCCTAAGGTACTCGTCTACTAGGATACCTACACCATTTCTATCCCTAGAACCACCTGAGTACCATAACTTAAACCCATCTATATCCCGAGCTTTGGTACCTACCTAGTTGGTCTCCTGGACACACACTATATTAATTTGTCTCCTCTTAAGACACTTCACTTGCTCTAAGAATTTCCTTGTAAGTGATCTTATATTTCATGACCCTACCCTTAACTTAAATAGTCTTGTGCCCCTCTTACCACCCCTACTCCTTACCTCCGATCCCAACCGATAAAATGACCTTAGTCCACTATAAGCTCTTGACGTCACTAAAGTAAAAACTGATAACTCACTAAAAAACAATAAAATATAGGTAGACTACTAATCACCCAACCAAGTACAGGTCAGATATGATATGTAAGCTTGCAAACTATAAAGAATGAACTAACAACCCAATAATATAAAACTAATAAAATATAAGAGCACCAAATATATGAAAAAATCAAAGTGGATGAACAAGAGCACCAACAATAAAGAAGCAAAAAACTACGCAGAAAATCTATATCAGAATGCAAAAAATCCAAAACAGTAGGCAAAATAAATCTACAACAGTAATGATGAACAAGAAGTATATACTCAGCTGATCAAGAAATGATATCCAAAAAAATTGACCAGGAATGACTCACAAAATTGTAGTGTTTTCAAGAAGTAGAGAAAGGGATTAACAATAGAACATGGGTTGAAAATGGTCGCTGGAATTTTCTGGTCGGAATTTTCACACGGGACCACCAGAGTCTGACTGACAGAATGATCGGGAGAGTCATCGGAATCTGGCTGACAGTGGAAGGGTTTGAATCTGCCAAAAAATGCTGAGGATTTCTTGTTGTAGCCTGATCTATTTTGGAAGCAGCGAACAAAGTCCGCCGATAAAGGAGATCGTCGGAACTGTCAACACAAGTATGTCGAAAACCAACAGCACGAGTTCGCCAGAAAGTGTTGACCCGAATTTGCCAGAAGAACAATAGTAAATTGTAAGTTCATCGGGGAAGAAAGAGAGAAGCAAGAGATCTTGACGATTATCATCAACTTAGTCGCCCAGCAAGATATGTCAGTCATTGTCACATCGAGAGAGAAAGAAAGAAAACAAAGGCAAAAATATTTCTCGATGAGGAGCCTTTTTTTTAATAAATATCAGGGCTAATATTAAAAAATTATAATTGAAGCAGCTAAAAAAATATAATCAAGATGCTTTGAAAATATTAAATTAAGAAACTCACAAAAATAATTTATCAGGGCTAATATTGTAAAATCATAATTGAAGCGTGTCACGACCCGGAAACATGAGTCATGATGGAAGCTATACTCCCAACCGATAGGTAAACCAACCCAATGAGTTACTAAACAATGTAATAGATAAAGTGAATAGTAGATAACAAATGATTATCCTCAATCATAAGTCCCTTATAAGTACGAAAATACGGAAAGCTAAGATACCACCCAAGATTTGGTGTCATAAGTACATAAGTTTCTAAAGCAGTGATGCATGTCTGAAGCTAAAATGACAAGTCTAAACATAAGAAATATCTTGTCTAAATATGAAAAACAGAATGACTAATAAGATAGAGGGAGGTGTAGGCTGCAGAATTGCCAATCAACTCACCACAACTCCAGGATAATCGAAGCCTGAACTCAAATAGCTCCATGGGATGCGCTTGTACTCGGAATGGAATCTGCACCACAAAAAGAGTGCAACAAGTGTAGTATGAGTACAAAACCACATGTACCCAGCATGTCTTATTGACCAATAAAGAAGAAGTAATGACAGGACTATACATATAAAAAAATATCATCTTCTAATTTTGTAAGTCTGTACAATATTTAACAATCAAGTGTTATCAAAATAGATGTAATCAAATATCACATGATGTCCAACACCAATAAAGCACAATCAACAAGAATGAAGAGTATAATGAGATGGAACACAACACCACGAAATGATACATCTCAAATGCCAAGTCATCTCTACATTGTATATACATAATACCTCTTGAAAATTTGTCGAGGGTTTGTGACCCATGGGGGACTCGCGAGGTCCATATACTAACACAGACAATTTCTATGTGTCAGTGCGGATGTTCTCAATGCACTCTAATAAAATCACCCATCCCCAGCACGGACGATCTCCACGTGCACAACTTAAGTAAAAACACTGGATAAGGTGTGACTATGAAGGAGAAACTTATAGTATAAAAAAATAATTCTTAATCCTATTTATAATGATTAGAGAGATTTAATTACTTACCTGCAATTCAAGCCATCCACAAACCAATTTCCAGTTTCAACTTAGAGAATAGGAATTGTTTAATTGTCACAAATTGACCAATGCCACGTCGTCCCTTATTATGCATATATACTCTAATTTTTTCTAACTAATCCAACCATGATAATCATCATGGACATTCCCTTCTTATATTTTCTAAGTTAAACATTACTGCCCATATTCAAAGAAAGGGAATCTCACCTGAGTCGTGTGACGTCATTCGATATTCAGGTATGTTTTCTCCTTTTCCCTTTTCTTTTCTTTTAAAATAATAGGTTGTGATACAAACTGTTATATCCCACTACTTCTTTTAATGTATGAGTCAAGTTTTTCATAGGATATTATATAAATAGAAAAACTTAATCCATTAACCACTAATTATAATAATTATTTAAAATTTACCCATAAGTTGGTGTCTAGTGCCCAAATAACCTAACGGGTCATTACATCATCTATCACTTAAAAAAACGTTGATCCTCGAACAGTAAAAGAATAAAACGCACCTGAATTTTCAAAAAGATAGGGATTTTTTATCTGCATATCTGACTCAATCTCTAAGTAGCCTCCTCAATCGGACAATTCTTCCATTGAATCTTCACCGAAGCAATCTCTTTTGAGCTCAACTTTCGAATTTGTCTATCCAAGATGGTTATCGGCTCCTCCTCATGAGTTAAATTCTGGTCAAGTAACACCGAGTACCATTGGATCACATGAGCACCATCCCTATGATACTTCTTTAACATCGAGATATAAAATACAGGATGAACACCAGACAATGCAGGTGGCAAAGCCAACTGATAAGCAAACTCACCAATACGCTCAACAATCTCAAAAGGTCCAATATACTTTGGGTCAACTTACCCTTCTTTTCAAATCTCATCACACCCTTTATGGGTGAAACCTTCAGCAGAACTCTCCCCCCAACCATAAACTCCAAATGGTAAGCCTTTTTATCTGTATAACTCTTTTGCCTGCTCTGAGCCATAAAAAGCCTATCTGGAATCAATTTGACCTTGTCTAATGATGCCCTCAACAAATTTGTACCACATGGCCTAACCTTGAATGCATCAAACCACCCAACAGGAGATCGACACCTCCTACCATACAATGTCTCAAATGGTGCCATCTCAATGCTTGAATGGTAACTATTATTGTATGCAAACTCCGCTAAAGGTAAAAATTGATCTCAGTGACCACCTAAGTCAATAACACAAGCTCACAACATATCCTCAAGAACCTGAATAGTACGCTCAGATTGACTATCAGTTTGAGAGTGAAAAGCTGTACTAAGATCCATTCAAGTACCCAATTCCTTCTGTATAAACTGCCAAAAGTGAGATGAAAATTGTGTACCACGATCTGAAATGATAGAAATAGGCACCCCATGCAAGCAAACTATCTTCTTAATGTAAATCTTAGCTAGGTTTTCTGAATTATAACTAATCTGAACTAGTATAAAGTGTGTAGACTTAGTCAATCGATCCACAATGACCCATATGACATCAAACTTACCCAAGGTTCGTGGCAACGCCACCATAAAGTCCATGGCAATGTGCTCCCACTTCCATACAGGTATGGGCATCCTCTAAGTCACACCTCTAGGCTTTTGATGTTCATACTTCACTTGCTGACAGTTCAAACGACGATATACAAAATCTAATATGTCCCTTTTTATACGACACCACCAATAATGCTGCTTCAAGTCACAATACATCTTAGTAGTCCCCAGATTAATAGAATACCTCGACTTATGGGCCTCCTCCATAATCAACCTAGTTAAATCACCAGCGCGAGGAACACAAATACGACCTTTTATCCTCAAAACTCCCTCACTATCAAGTATGGCCTCCTTGGCTTTGCCTTTTAATACCTTGTCTTGAATCTTACATAAATTGCCATCATCAAATTATTGTGCCCGAATTTGCTCCAATAAGGACGACCTTGCCTCTTTGTAAGCCAAAGTCTTACCAGATTCTGAAATGTCAAGCCTCACAAAGCTATTGGATAGAGACTGAACATCCATAGCCAAAATACTTATTATTTTTTGACTCAAGGCATCTGCTACCACATTTGCCCTACCTGAATGATAAAGGAAACTCATATCATAGTCCTTGAGAAACTCTAGCCATCTCTGTTGTCTCAAATTGAGATCCTTCTGGTTGAACATATACATGAGACTATGATGATCTGTGAACACCTCACAATGCACACCATAAAGATAATGCCTCTAAATCTTCAATGCAAACACTATAACAACCAACTCTAAATCATGAGTAGGGTAGTTTTCTCGTGAACCTTTAACTGCCTCGATGCATAAGCTATCACCTTCTCCTTTTGCATCAATACACAACCAAGACCAACCCGAGAAGCATCACAATATACAATAAAATTCTTTCCCTCAATGGGTAGAGTCAATATCAGAGCTGTAGTCAATGAAGTCTTAAGCTTTTGAAAACTTACCTCATACTCATAATACCACTGGAAAGCCACACCCTTCTGGGTCAATCTAGTCAAGGGAGACGCGATGGATGAGAACCCCTCCACAACTCATCGATAATAACCTAGAAGGCCTAAGAAACTCCGAATCTCAGTAACTGAAGCAGGTCTGGCCCAATCTCGAATTGCCTTAATCTTCTTAGGATCCACCATAATTTCCTCTTTGGACACCATATGTCCTAAGAATGTCACTGAGCTAAGCCAAAATTCACACTTTGAAAATTTTGCATAGAGCTTCTTCTCTTTCAGAATTCCGAGTACAGTCCTCAAATGATGCTCATGCTCCTCTTTACTGTGGGAATATATCAATATATCATCTATGAAGACAATAACAAAAGAATCGAAGTAAGGTCTAAATACCCTATTCATCAAGTCCATAAATGTTGCTGGGGCATTAGTCAACCCATAAGATATCACGAAAAATTCATAGTGGCCATAACATGTCCAAAAGGTTATCTTAGGAATATGTTCCACCGTAATCTTCAATTGATGATAACCAAATCTCAGGTCAATCTTAGAGAAAATAGAAGCACCCTGAAGTTGATCAAATAAATCATCAATACGAGGTATTGGGTACTTATTTTTAATTGTCACCTTGTTCAACTGCAGTAGTCAATACACATGCGCATTGATCCATCCTTATTCTTCACAAAGAAGACTGGAGCACCCCAAGGAGATACATTTGGCCTAATGAATCCCTTGCTAAATAGATCCTGCAACTGCTCTTTCAACTCTTTCAATTCGACTAGTGCCATATGGTAAGGTGGAATAGAAATAGGCTGAGTGCCTGGTTCTAGATCAATACAAAAATCAATGTCACGATTAGGTAGAATACCTGGTAGGTCTATCAGAAAGGCCTTTGGAAACTCACTCACTACTGGAATAGAGTCAAGCATAAGGGTCTCTATGCTAGTATCTCGACTATATGCCAAGTAAGCCAAACATCCTCTCTCCACCAGTCGACGAGCCCTAAGAAATGATATCACCTTTTTTGGAGCATAACTAAGAGAACCTCTCCACTCTATAGTAGGAATCCCATGCATGGCTAATATAACAATTTTGGCATGACAATTCAAAATAGCATGATAAGGAGACAACTAATCCATCTCAAGAATAACATCAAAGTCTACCATATTTAACACCTTCAAATCCACTTGAGTGTTGTAACCCATCAAAGTAACTACGCACGATCAATACACCAGATCTACCATTATTGGATCCCCAACTGGAGTAGAAACATATACTGGGAAATCAAGAGACTCATATAACATATCCAAACTCGAAGCAAAATATATGGACACATAAGAGTAGGTAGAGTCTGGGTCAAATAATACAGTAGCTGATCAATGACAAATTGGAAAATACCTATGATAACAATATCTGAAGTCTCTGCCTCTGGCCTACCTGGAAAAACATAATATCGGGCACGATCACATGTAGGTTGGGAACCTCCCCGACCACCACCTCGACTAAAATGAGTACCACCTCTACCAGAATGAGAACTACCTCTGCCACTTTGTGCAACTTCCCCAGCCGATGGTTATGCGTCTTGGAAGTCAAAGCATGAGAATCCTGATGTGAACCACCACAGCCAATCCTGGGGCAATCTCTCACACCTATGAGGAGTAGAATAATGAGAAGAACCTAAATGACCAGTATACCCTCCATGACCTGAGGATCTAGAAGATGAACCCTGAGAAGTATTCGCTGAGCTAGAGGTATTAGGCCCAACATGATCAGCTCCAGACACTGGCATAACAGCATGAATAGCTCTGCCGGACTGAGTGGCGACCTCTCCCTGAGTAACCTCGACTTCTGGGTGGAGCACTACCATAATCACTCGAATTATAGACACTCTAGCCCTTACACTACTCAAATCCTTCACGCCGAATCATCTTTAAATCCTTTGTAACATCTACCACTTTTTGAAAAGTAGCACTAGAAACAACCTGAGAAACTCCCGTACAAATCAGAATGATCAATCCCTTGACAAACCTTCTAACTCACTCATCCTCGGTCGAAAGTATCATCAAGGCATGCCTAGCCAAGGCATGAAATTTAACCTCATATTCTGTAACTGACATACTATTTTGTTGTAAACTCTCGAACTTGGCCCTTTTATGCTCCATCTCACTGAGTGGAACAAACTTTATCTAGAAATACCTAAGTAAACTGACTCCATAAAAGTGAAGGTGATCCAACTAGCCTGCTACTAATATAATCTCTCCACCGCTGCTTGGCAAGGCCAATCATCTGAAACATCGTGTAGTCAACTTCATCAGACTCCATCAACCCAAGATTGTACAATCTCTCATGACAATTGACTATAAACTTATGTGCATCCTCATTTAAGTCACTTGTGTAAGTTGGAGGATTCATCATCTTGAACCTTCCAAACATCTTCTGCTCATCCACGGTCATAGAAGGTCTATTAGCCAAATGTGATGTAACACACGACAATGCCATACAGTCAAAATGAGGAGCTGTAGTAGCAGCTGGCTGAGTACCTGGAGTCTGAGAACCTGGAGCAACCATTAGATCTAGAGTCTGGCTCCAATATGAGTCTATGAACCATCAGTGGGGATCGACACTATTCCTGCTTGAGCCATCCCTTCTAGGAATCCTAATATACAAACCAAAGTATCTTTAAGCACTGGAGTGGTAATAAAAATAGGTGGAGCCTGAGAGGGTCCATATTCCGCAACATGACCCTACATATCCTCGTGACTCACATTTGCATTTAGAAGTACTGCCCCAGCATGACCCTGGGTGGCTATTGGTATTTGCCCTCCCACATGTGCTATAGTGTAGCCTCTTCCTAGACCTCGTCCTCTCCCCTTGCCTCTACCCCATGTAGTAACACCGAAAGCAGATGCAAGAATAGGCTCCTGATTACCACTCGGAGATGTACGAGTCCTCACTATCTGTGAGAGAATGAGACAACAAGGTAAGAATTTAAACAGAAGCAAATTTGCATGATATAGAATGTAAGAGTAGAAGTTTCCTAAATGTCCTGTAGCCTTTCGAAGATAAATATGGATGTCATCATACTGATATTCAAGACTCTACTAGACATTGCTCATGTACTTATGAGATCGATGAACCTAGAGCTCGAATACCAAATTTGTCATGACTCGAAAACACGAATCATGATGGAACCTATACTCCCAACCAATAGGTAAACCAACCCAATGAGTTACTAAACAACGTAATAAATAAAGTGAATAGTCGATAACAAATGACTATCCTCAATCATAAGTCCCTTATAAGTACGAAAAATGCGGAAAGCTAAAATACCACCAAAGATTTGGTGTCATAAGCACATGAGCTTCTAAAACAGTGATGCTAGTATAAAGCTAAAATGACAAGTCTAAACATAAGAAATATATTATTTGAATACGAAAAACAGAATGATTAACAAGATAGAGGGAGGTGTGGGCTGTAGAATAGCCAACCAGCTCACCATAACTCCAGGATAATCGAAGTTTGAACACAATAGCTCCACGGGATGCACTCGTATTCGGAATGGAATCTGCACCAGAAAAAGAGCGCAACAAGTGCTATATGAGTTTGAAACCACATATACCCAGCATGTCTCATTGACCAACAATGAACATGTAGTTACATAAGTATACATAGAAAAAAATATCATCTTCTAATTTTGTTACTCCGTACTATATGTAACATTCTAGTGTTATCAAAATAGAAGTAATCAAATATCACATGATGTCCAACACCAATAAAGCACAATCAACAAGAATAAAGAGTATAATGAGATGCAATTCGTGGTCCTAGGAGTCTCTTATCGACCTTTTTTGAAGGTGAAGTTTGGAAATCTTTCAATTCGCGCGACCATGAGTATTACCGGCACAGAATTACGAATCCGCCTAAGATAGAAGAGGTCTAACAAGACAAAACCTCTCGCCATCCCTTTCTCGCATAGTTCAATATCTTACCCGGGCGGTTCTCCTCCTTTTTGTTCTCGGGCATAAGGAAATTACATCCTTGAACCTGGGGCCCGATAGTTGAATTACTGAGCCTCCCGATATCGGGAGGCTCAGTACTTCAACTAGTCTCCATGTTCCTCGAATGGATCTCTTAGTTGTTGAGAAGGTTGCCCAAAAGCGGTATATAAGGCGTACCCAGTAAAACTTACAAGTAAACCAGATATAAAGATGGCGACTAGGGTTGCTGTTTCCATGCTACCTCTCATTTTGTTCTAGGATTCTTCTTCTTTGTAGGTCATTTGTGGCACGCAGGATGGGCTCGTGCAGCTGCAGCAGGATTTGAAAAAGGAATTGATCGTGACTTTGAACCAAACTCAAGTACCAAACCCTCATCCCAAGCTAAGGGGCGCCTTCAAGGTTCTTCTTCAAGCTTCAAGTCTCCATCACCAATCATCAACAAGTTCATCTACATCTATAAGCTAAGCTAAGGTATGTGGATTGTCGAGCATATTCTTTCTCCTATACCGAGCATATGACTCAACTTTCGATCGAGCCTTATCCTTTTCTGTCTCAACCTGATTCCATTTCTGACTCGTTAAATGCAATACCATGAAATGATATACCTCAAATGCCAAGTCATCACTAAATCATATATACACAGTACCTCTCAGGAATGCATTGAGGGTTTGTGACCCATGGGGGATTCGCGAGGTCCATATACCGTCACAAACGATCTCTACATGTCTGTGCGGATGATCTTAACGCACTCTCATAAAATCACCCATCCCTAGCACGGACAATCTCCACGTGCCCAATTTAAGTTATAACAATAATATCAACACCTACTCTACTCCATCCCAAAAGCGCTGGATAAGGTGTGACAATGAAGGAGAAATTTATAGTATTAAAAAATAATTCTTGATCCTATATATAATGATTAGAGAGATTTAATTGCTTACATGCAATTCAAGCCATCCACAAACCAATTTCCAATTTCAACTTAGAGAATAGGAATTTTTTAATTGTCACAAATTGACCAACTTGCCACATTGTCCCTTATTATGCATATATACTCTAATATTTTCTAACTAATCCAACCACGATAATCATTATGGCCATTCCCTTCTTATATTTTCTAAGTTAAACATTAACGCACATATTAAAAGAATGAGAATCTCACCTGAGTAGTGCTGCGTCCTTCGATATTCAAGTATGCTTTCTCATTTTTCCTTTTCTTTTCTTTTAGAAAAATAATAGGTTGTGATACAAACTGTTATATCCCACTACTTCTTTTAATATGTGAGTCAAGTTTTTTATAGGATATTATATAAATAGAAAAACTTAATCCATTAACCACTAATTATAATAATTATTTAAAATTTATCCATAAGTTGGTGTCTAGTGCCCAAAATAATCTAACGGGTCATTACAAAGCAACTGAAAAAATGTAATCAAACTGCTTTGGAAATATTAAATTAAGAAACTCACAAAAATAATTTTTTAGGGTTGGTATTGTAAAATCATAATTGAAGTAGCTGAAGAATTATAATTGAGCTGTTTTAAAAATATTAAATTCATGAACTCGCAAATTATTTTGCGTGTTCCATATAATAGCAACGAAGAAGAAGGCAACTCAAGTAGGCATGTTGACGGAGAGCTGTCAACTTGAGCTCTTCTAGTAAGTGTTAAAATATTAAATTAATGAACTTGCCAATTAATTCTGCGAGTCCTATATAATAGCGGTGAAGAACAGATAACTCAAGCAGATATGTTGATGGAGAGCTGCCTATTATTCGCCCTTCTAATAAGTAGTAATATATATTATTTGTGTGTATGTGTGTGTATATACATATATTTATTACTTTACTATATTATAAAGGGGAGTTCAGCTACTCAAGCAGGCTATCATGACCCAAGCCTATGGCCTAGACGTGACCGGTGAATGGGGAACCCGAAGGAACCCAAAAAAAGCCTCATAATATATCATTACACATCTTTGATCGCGGAAGCAATGTAAAACAACATAAGAGACATAAACAAGGTGAATTGGGACTAAGAGAAGGCCATTAATACACAAGTAATATGTAAAAGTTTAGAAAACAAGGGCAAGGGACTAAGGGGAAATGCTTGAATAACATCATAATTAAGAGACAAAAGAGTCAAGACTCATATCATAGATACATAGCATGTCCAACAACACATCTACTACATAAATAAGAATGGGGGCCAAGACAAAGCAGCTAGGCTCACTCTCATAATCAAGATAGAAAATGAAGAGGAGCATCTCAATACAAAGTAAGATAAACATGTACTAAGGTCCCTGAAGAGGAGGACTCACCAACTAGCTTGAATAGTACCGAACTAGCCATGTGGAGGAGGATGATGATCAACTTAGGCTTTGATCCCTACATGGTGATATCATGTAGGCAAGAGTATGTGTTAGTACGTTTGAATGTACTAAGTATGTAGGATGCAATACAACAAGAGATAAACATCATAATCAAAATGTATAATATTAATCAATAGACATAATATAACAATATGATATGTATGATCAATGCTTAAGTAAAACATGCTTAAGTTCAAGCTAGCTATTCAAGGTACGAACCCCTTGGTGCTTGTGTCATATAAACCCCTCACATGGTTGATGATAATCACACCTTATCAACACAGTGGCGAAGTACAAACCCCTCACATGGTTGATGAGTAGAAACCCCCAGTTTGGTTACCCGGGCTCTTATCCCCCCAGATCGTGTATGGTCTAATGCAACAGTTTATATAGAGTATATCATATACATAAGCTTATTTCATCATTATATAGTCATTCATATCATATCTCAGGCTTTGGACCTTCAACTCCTCAAGAAACCACATTCGAACATTTTATCAAAAATATAGAGGGTGTGTAATGCTAGTATAAAACCATTAAATATAGAGATGAAATCATGCAAGAAAATCTATTATAAAATCATCAATCATCACCTTGCAACACCCTCAAGTAACATACATCAAAACCCCTTCTCAAATCTTACAATAGATCAAAGATTTATATATCAAAACATAGCAAAACAATCAAAACTTTACATAGCTTTAACATAGTGTGCAGTGAATTTCATAATAATCAAGACCCATTTGTAAATCAACTTTAAATCATGCAATTTGAGTAAAAGGAGGCTTGGGTATCATGGGTGAAAGGAACCCATGAAAGAAACCCACATACCTTAGCTTAGAGATGAACTTGATGAAGATTGGAGATAGAGACTTGAAACTTGAAGAAGAACCTTAGCTTGGGATGAGGGTTTGGGACTTGAGTTTGGGGCTTGAGTTTGGGGAGTGAAAGTATGACTAAGTGTTTTAGTGAGTATTGAGAAATGTTTATGATGATATGAGTGTGAAATTTGGCTAAGTATAGTTAAAAACATGGGAACCCTTGGGGCCAAGACCCAAAGCCTTGGACCCGAAAATAGAAAAATGCTGCGCGTCGTGCCAGTGTCGTGGAATACACATTGGAAATTGCATTTTTGAATTTTCATAATTGCTAATTCTTCAGTCTTGAATCGGCGCTAGACCCTCGTCACCCTAATTTTGACCCCCTAAACAAGAATATGAAGTTGGATTTTTGAAATAATGCATGAATTTTGAGATCATTGGAAATTAAATTATTGGGCATTCCGAGGCACATTTTTGGGCACTTTTTGGGGTCGTTACAATATCTCCTCCTTGGGAATATTCGTCCCCGAATGTAAAAGAAATTTACAAGACTAGAGTAATCATGAAAAAATCAGCCCCAATAAGAATGCGACATTACATTTAAAATACTATTTTCAAAATCTCGATATAAGTGTAAAATCATTATAAATTTGCCAACTTAAACATGAATGCATATGAATAGCATAGGGGCTGAAACATAAGACTTGCAATCATAGAAAAGGGACTTCATATGTTACCATAAGCTTGAATTGAATTAAAGATGTAGGAATACTGCTCCTTCATGCCCGCACCGATTCCCCAAAGACATATACGAATAGACGACTCTACCAATAGAGCCTTGATGAACACCACATCAATATTAGCCAACTTCTTCACTCACCCATCCACACCTCCATCAGGACCTTTTCCTAAGTCATCTAATCCTTCACATCACCCACCATCTCAAAGGGTCCTATAGCACTAGAGCCACCAACACATCTTCTCAACCGAGAAATATGAAGAATCGAACAAACCCTAATCATATACCTAGGCAAATCCCATCGACATGAAACCTTATTAACTTCTTCTACACTCAAAAAGGACATCACAACCATAACTCAATTATCAACCTTGAATAATCCTATTCCACTTATTGCCACGAACTACCATCTCCCCCTTGGGAGATAATCTCCACTTTACCATCACTTCACCTAAAACTTCCAACCCCAATAAGATAGAATCGAGGCCTTGCTTAATCTAAACTGCTCCAACCAAAGAAGATTTGGAACCATCAAGAATACTACACCACCATGCTCAACTTCCTCCAACCTAATCCCTCAATCTAGCCAAATGATGGACCCACTAGTCTCCTCCTTGCCACTATTATCAACACATACTAGTCTACTTAGAGCACCAATCAAAACACTAGCCCTACCGGAGAAACTAACCAACACTCATACCATAATCCTTAAAGAATTCTAACCACCTTCTTGCTATCGACAATGCACACCTATCATATCTAGCAAACAACCTCTCAACCTCCAAGACTAGCAATACTACCCCAAAATAATTCACAAGCTCTAAATAAATCAATACCTCTTTACTAGAGACCATAATACCTCCTTACTAGAGACCACCACAAACATATTAAGGTAGGTCTTTAAGACCCTATTAAAGAACTCACAAACACCACAGGTGTATAAGTCAACCAAACAACTCCATCAATACTAATAATGCTCACTTATAGTCCGAAAAGACACTTAGGGATATCACCTATCCTCATCCTCACTTAGGGACAAAACCTGTTCTAAATATCAATCTTAGAGAAGTGACTAACCCATTGTAGTTGACCGAATAGATCGACCCTTCCTCCACCATCATATTACAACATTACGGATTCAACACTCATTGGAAGCATGCTATGCAAGTAGCCCAAACTACCCCAAGACCTCAGACACCTCAAACTAAGTCCAACCGAGATCACAAGACAAGACTCTATGCTTCTGTCACGCCCCAAAGTCCCATAGGGCGGACCGACACCCATTGTCGATAAGGCTCGGGAGAACCAACCTGTAACTATATGCTTTCTATACATATTATAAAGGGTTATACATTTGACATGCATTTAAGAAGATAAATAGTGATAACAAGCCAAAAAGAAATGCATATGACTAGGCCGTTGGGGCCACGCTGTCTAAAGTACGAGACATGACTTCACTGTGCTTTACATGGTCTACAAAACCTCTAAATAGAGAAAAACAACTGATAAGGGTCGGGACAGGCCCTGCCTCAACAAACTATCCAATAAAAACATGTAAGCTCTAGGCATGTGCAAAGCCCCGAAGCAACCTGGAGCTTGATGACGTAGCTGAATATCCTGAACTTCTACTGGGGAGATCTACTAGCACCTGTACCTTGTTGTTGGACCTTGTTACTATCTCAAGATAACCTTTCCTTCCTCCAAATACTTATCTACAATATAGTAGGTGATAAAGCTAATATTAGAAGCCAATGAATACACCTTGCCAGTCCAATTATATAAGAAAATAATACACGGGCAGCAAGCGGGTGTTTGTAAACCCGGGCGTATTCCTTTAACCTTTCCACCCCTAACCGTATTTTCTAATACACATTAGCATGTACACACCATGTACAGGCTAATTTAATGCCATAACATCCTTACAACAGCCCACAAAGCACAACACATCACAATTCCACGCAATCTAAAAACGGACAATATAACGTTACCTTTCCTCGCTACCTTTCGACCTTAACAATTCCAAATCGGTTCAAACCTTAACCTAACTGTTCCAGCAACATTTATACACACAACCAGCTATGAACCAGTTTCAGAACAGCAACAAATCAGTGATTAAGGACGTGAACCAATAGCTTGCTCTCCAACATACCACAAGTTCATACGAAGCACATAATCGCGATATCATATAACGCCTCACTTTTGTGAACTATAAAAGTAGTTAACCAGGCTTTTTACACTACTGTAAAGCCAATCTTTGTTGCATAATCAAGTACTAATACATAATAAAGCTATCCAACAAGAGAAAAACCTCTTAATTAACAAGAAAAGTACAAAAGAACCCTTAGTATACAATCCGTCCAGAAATTCTAGCACCAACGTACTAATATATACTTCTTGTTTTTCGTAAGAAAACTATACTAAACACATGAGTAAGCTTAATTACCTTTAAACTCAAGGTTTATAGCTTCTTCAAGAACCCTAGAAGTCCCTTTGAGCTGTTTCACAAAGTTAAGAAAAGTTGAGAGAAAGTAGAGAGAACAATCTGATTTTTTGTGCTCAAGTGAAAAATGACTTGT
>JAOTQR010000007.1:14305298-14390917 GCA_025774065.1 Solanum ossicruentum
GATAAATAACCTTGATGCAAATTAAAGTTTGGTGTCCTGTTTGAGTTTTGTTCAGCATACTTCAAGATGTAATAATCATTCATACCATCCATGAAGCTTGGGAGGAGATAGGCACAGAAAATATGGAGTTGGCCTTTATGTTATATGTATAAATCCACCTTGATCCATAATTTATCTTTGCTTATTAGCTATGTCCCAAGTTGTTTTTGAGACAACAACCTTGTTCCACAACCGAATATCAATCAGCTTCATTCCTCTAATTGATTTAGGAGTGCAAATCTGAAAGGATTAGTGCCCCTAACTTCTAGTGAACCAGGTTCAACCATCAGTACTAACTTGTTTGCAAAAGTAGTAATCAAAAGGCAAACAACTTATAGTGGAAAAACTCCTTGCTCAAGGGAGAAACAACCACTACCTACACTCATAGGATTTCAACAACTTCACTAACTTCAAACAAGCAATGTTCAACTTATAACTTCTTCCAACACACTCAACACTCAAGAGTCAAACCCACTCTCAAGCAATAACTCTCACAAGAAAAACAGAACAACTTCTTACAATTTTTATCACTAAACAAAGACTCTAAGAAGATTGCCAAACAAACTTGAACAATCAAGAAAACCTAACTCTAGATCTTTCTTGAGTGCTCTCGCCAAGTGCTCGTACTTTTTCTGAATGCTCTAGTTGTTTTCAGATTGCAAAAGCTGAGTCTTCTAGGGTTGATGAATCTATTTATATTGCATCCTAAAGACTTTCCAAGTAAGACTCCTTTCTTGAGATGGACACGTCATTCTTTTCCATAAAGGAGTCCTTTTCCAAAGCTGCTTCCTTCTTCGTATCCCATATTTATTTTATTTCTATAAATAACGCTTCAACTTCAACTCGGATTCTGCTTAGCTCCACTGGTGCACATGCGCCGAACCTAGTTCCTCCAAACTATTGCTGGCTTGTGTTTGTCATCATCAAAACAGTATAGTCATACTTGCACAAATCCTAACAAATTCCCCCTTTTTGATGATGGCTAACTTGTATGCATAGATAACTTCCCCCTTTTGTCATCACAAAAAGACGGCAAACAGTAGCACAAATCATAAAAGCAAGAAAAAATAGCAGGCGAAAGACAAGGAAAAATAGAAAACACAATAGCATTAAAACTGAAGATATTAGCCATTTATAAAGCCCAGAGTAATGCAACATAGCAAGAAAAACGTATATCCACAACTAAAATATCAAGCAAGTACCAACGCTCCCATAAGCATCCATAAAAAGGATTATACACATCCAAAAAAATATTGTCTGTGGCAAAAACCAAAATAGAAGGAAAGCAATGAAAAGGGGTGACTAAGGGGGAGGTAGGGAAGGGCCTACATCTAGGAGCTTAAGAAGGGAATCCACCTGCTAATTATGATCCACCTGCTGCTGAAGGAACCAGTCCTTATGTCGAGCAACCTCAGCCTTAGAGGCACCAAGTTGGTCTTGAAGTTCATTAATTCTAGCCTCAAGATGAGCTCGCGCACCGTAAGCCTCACGAAGTTCCCGCGTGAGCTGAGTAATGGCTCTAGTGGTCCGTGGTGGAACAAGTGTAGTCACAACAGCAAAAGGAGGAGCAATCTGACACTCCAAGGCAATGTGGCGATCAATCATATCCTTCTTGGTCAAGGCCCTCCCAGCACTAAGGGGAACTGAAAGCTCGAAACACATGAGTGAGCAGGTTACCATAGGCTAGTTGATGAGGGCCCTCAATTGGATCAACAATGCGAGCCATATGCTGCATAATCAGAGCAGGCCAGTCAACATGCTCCTGAAGATCAATTGCATGGGCAATACCCATGTCGCGAAATGTGGCCTCATGCCTACGCTCACCCCTAGGCAGGATCACCTTGTGCACCACCTCAAATAGTAGCTTCAAGAAGGGAGACGTCTCTGCCTTATACACCTTTCGAGGGACATCAGTAACCCTCCTCTCTGTGAACTTCGAAGTCAGCAAACACCCTAAGCCCTCCAACCAGGTGTACTCTGCCAGCCCCATAGTATGAATACACAAAATCTCCCCAAGCTTAACCTTATTAAACAAAATATCAATCTCATACACCCTCGAAGTAGCCACATCCCCAATGACAAAACACAGATTTGTGTAAAACTCAACCACCGTAGCCTCAAACACTGGTGTAGTAGTATCACAAAACAAGTCAAGCCACCCCTGAAATGCCAATTTGTCACATAGTTGCACATTCACAGGATAATCGTACACTTCAGGGTGGATCACCCGGCCTCTAAGTACCCTCCTTGATTGGAAATAAGCCTCATTGCCCAAATTGTTAAAAATTTCTATATGTATTTTCCCACGGGTGGAGGCAGGGGGAGCAAATGGAGATCCAAGTGCAGGGGTGTCATCAGGAGAGAAAGGAACACAAACAAGAGAGGAAGGAAAAGTAGCAGCATTACTCGAACAGACCCTTTTGCGGCTAGATGATGGAGTAGGGGCCTCGAACACGCGCTTTCTGCTCTGAGTGAGTGGACCACGAGGACGAGGAGCAGCAGACGATGAAGATGTAGGTAAGGGATCCAGGCAATGGATGGTACTTCAACAGACCCAAGCCAAGGGAATGTCATCCTCAGAGTCAGTAGGCTTAGGTGCTGACAGAGGCGCCATGGAAGAGGAGGTGACTAAGGGCTGTGGAGACCTAGGCAGAGGGGACACGACTAGGAGAGGGGGTGTGTTTGTGGAGGATGATGAGGCTTCATCAATAAGCCAGTGAAAGGAGGGATAGGTTCAGGAAGGGAACATATGGCTGGTAGGGTTTGGACAGCGAGGGACATGGCTGACAGGAGGCAAGTTCGGAGATAGTGAAGGAGAAAAGCGAGAAAGTTCATTTGTAGTGGCTGGTGGAAGGGACGGTGGTGGGGATCGATTGTGGATGGAGGGTGATGAGTGTAGTTCCTCCTAAGAAAGGTCCTGAGGTGGTGAAGGGGTGGTGGTGTTAGTGTTGGTGTCGGAGTAATCTACTAGGGACACCATATTTTTGAGATTTCTTATGGAGAGGATTTAGCGGTTTTGAAGAAAGGGTTTTTTGTGAGTAATATGTAAGCACATGGTCGATATGAAGGAACTTTCTTGAGAGCTGGAGCAAACACAGAGATTAGATTAAAAAGATGTGCACTAATACTGTAACCGACACAACTCTTGGGATCTCAATGAAAGGTGATCATTGCCCATTTTGAAGATGTAGCCCTTCCCGCCAATTTCATAACCAGATAGATGGAACTAGGTGAGAGCCACAGATGACTTTTCACTGGATATGCATTCATTAAAATTGTGGAAGTGATGGAGTTGATGCATACCTGATACGTAAGCATGTGAAGACCAACTCCCCCTGACTTGATGCCACACTCCTAGCAATAGACACTAAAGGTAATATCATCAGTTTCCAACCGATGTGTCCTCCAACAATTCTTTTAGTAGAAAGCCTGCAACCTTATTCAAGTTAGAATGACTGTACCGTGTGTAAAGATCAAGTTGAGAGTCAAGGGGAGAGGAGTTATCAAGTTAGAACTCCCTGATTAACCCTAAGTGGAGGCGATTCTTCTCAATCTGCTCCCTGTTTGAGGCTTTGGTGAAGATGTCAGCAACCTGGTCCTCTGTTTTGCAGAAAACCATTTCATTAAGTACTTTCTCCATATTATCCATTAAGAAATGGTGCCTCACATAGATATGTTTGGTGTTCTTGTGCTGAACAAGATTCTTGGCTATGTTCACAGAACTGGTGTTATCACATATGATGGGAATGCATTCCACTAGAATTCCAAAATCAGCAAGCTGCTATTTGATCCACAGGAGTTGAGCATAGTAGGAGGTAGCAAAAACATATTCAGCTTCTACCGTTGACAAAGCTACTGAGTTTTGTTTCTTGGTGGCCCATGATACTAGACAAGATCCCAGGAAATGTGCCATTCCTAAGGTGTTTTTTCTGTCCACAGAGTAGCCTGCATAGTCAGCATCAGCAAATCTGATAAGATCAAATGAGGAGCCGGCTGGGTATCAAAAAACTAGGTCCATGGATCCTTTTAGGTAGCAAAGAATCCGTTTGACAACCTTGAGATGCGATTCCTTGGGTTTAGCCTAAAATCGAGCGCACATCCCCACACTACAAACTATATCTGGTCTGCAATCAGTCAGGCAGAGAAGTGACCCAATCATCCCTCTATACTTGGTCTCATCTATATCTACTCCTGTTTCATCCTTATCAACCCTTATAGTGATAGACATGGGAGTATCACTTGCTTTGGCATCTTTCATTCTAAACTTAATTTGAAGATCCTTTATGTATTTTTGCTGATGAATACTAGTGCCCCTCTATCCCTGATGTATCTAGAGCCCTAAGAAGAAATTAGTTTCTCCCATAATACTCATCTCAAACTCACTCCCCATGAGTTTTGTAAATTCTCTGCCTAGAGAAGTTTCAGTTCCGCCAAAGATGATGTCATCCACATAGACCTGCACAATGAGTACATAAGCACCCCTTTTCTTCAGAAATAGGGTTTTATCAATTGCTCCTCTTAAGTACCCATGATTCAGCAGAAAACTGGACAACCGGTCATACAATGCTCTAGGAGCCTGTTTTAGTTCATAAAGAGCTTTGTCCAGTTTGTACACATAGTCAGGATGCTCATGGTTTTCGAAGCCAGGAGGTTGTTTGACAAAAACTTCTTCTTGCAAATACACATTAAGGAATGTGCTCTAGATGTCCATTTGATATATTTTAAATTCCGTATGAGCAACAAAGGCTATGAGCATACAAATAGCTTCGATGCGAGCAAATGGAGTAAAGGTCTCATCATAGTCAGTGCCGTCCTCTTGATTATACCCTTGCACCACCAATCAGGCCTTATTCCTTATGACCATTCCTTGTTCATCCAGCTTATTCCTGAAGACCCATTTCATGATGATGATTGTTCGATGTTCAGGAGGTGGAACCAGGTGCCATACCTTGCTTTGCTTATACTGTAAGAGTTCCTCCTGCTTGACGAATATCCATTCTTCATCCTGTAGGGCTTCTTTCACGTTCTTAGGTTCAACCATAAACACCTAGCAGAGTAGGCACGCAGGTTTCTAAGCTTTGATCTGGTAGAGATGCTTGAATCTAGGGGTGTCAGCAAGTTTTCAAGAGGATGTGAACTTTTGTGCTTCTTGTTGTGTCTCGCATCTTCAGGCACAAAACTAATTCTGGTTGTATTAGAGGGACCAGGTTCACCTGGGTGAGGCATTCCTGATGCACCTTCTCCATTCTGAGGAGTGACTATCGTAGGGGGTGAAACCACTCTCTCCCCGTCGCCTGGAGTCAACAATCTTGGTTCACTACTCTGTTACCTGTCATCCTCATCATCTGACTCTTTCCTGCTATCAATTGTGTCCTTTCTTTGTACCTATTCCTACAAAACTTTCTCGGCCCCTTGATTGGCCTCATCAAATATAACATATGCACTTTCTTCTATGCATCCAGTTCTTTTATTATATACTTTGTAAGATTTTCTATGAGAAGAGTACCTAATGAAGATTCCCTCATCACTTTTGGCATCAAACTTTCCTAGGGCCTCCTTTCCTTTGTTGTTATCGCAGCAGACACAACCAATGGAATGGAGATGTGGTAGGCTTGGTTTTTTTCCTTTAAGTAGTTCATAAGGGGTCTTATTCAAGATGGGTTTGATTATGCATCTGTTAATGAGGTAACAGGCAGTGTTCACAGCTTCATCCCAGAAGCTTTGCGGAAGATCACTAGCTATCAACATGGTTCTAGCCATATCTTCCAAAGATCTGTTCTTTCATTCCACCACCCCATTTTGTTGAGGAGTTCTCAGGCTGAGAAGTTGTGAGTTCCCCCTTTTTCAGCACAGAATATGAGGAACTTAAAGTTCTCAAATTCTGTACTATAGTCTGTTCTCAAGCCTTTCAACTGGCAATTCAAATTCTTTTGGATCAGTTTAGCATATACAACAAACACATCAAATGTTTCTTCTTTGGTTTTTATAAAGAAGATCCAAGTGAATTCTAGTAATCATCTACAAGAATGGAAACATACTAGTTACCGCCTCTGTTGAGTACTCTTATGGGTCCACAGAGATCCATCTGAACTAGTTCCAAGGGTCCATTGGTGCTGACCAACCCTACTGGTTGAAAGCTACTTCTGACATGCTTACCTTGCGCACATGCTCCACACACTTGATCTTCACTGATTTTTCCTTTAGGCAGCCCCAAAACCAATTCCTTAAGGATCAATTTATTAATTGTAGAGAAGATGGCATGTCCTAGCCTTTTGTGCCATAGTGAAGATGAATCACTCATTGCGCTCAAAAACTTCATCTCCGGTTGACATGGACCATTGATATCTACCTTGTACGCATTCTTGTGTTTTATTCCCTTCAGGATTAGCCTCTTGGATACTGCATTTGTCACCTTGCATTCTGATGTAGTAAAAAGTACATTGTTTCCTTTGTCAGACATTTGAGAAACACTTAGAAGGTTGTGTTTCAGACATTCTACATTGTACACATTTTCAATGCATTGGGACATAGAAGGTCCCACTTTCCAATGCCTTTAATTTCACATTGTTTTCTATTTCCAAAGACAATGTTTCCGACTTAGAAGTCGCTGAGTAGAAGGAAGTTGCATTTGTCGCCTGTCATGTGCCTAAAGCATGCGCTATCTAAGTAATACTTCTTTTGTTTTCCTTGTACTGGTACTTGAACAATTAACAGGGGTGAGATTTGAGTACCCAGGTCCACTTGGGTCCCTTTTGATTATAGAAAGGGTGAATAAGATCCCTTCTTGCCCAGGCAGGAAGATCCCTGTTGTTTCTTCTAGCTCTGGTGGTTTTGGTAAAGTATCTACTTTTATCATTGAGCCAATGAGATGTAGGAAGGTTTCTTTTACCTGATTGATTCCTGTAGGTTCTAGGGGGGTATCTTTCTTCATTATTGAACCAACTAAACTTGGGGGGGAGGGGTATCTTCTTCCAGACTATTTCCTGTTAGTTCTATGAGGGTATCTTCTCCCTGTCCTATTTCTATTACTCCTATGCGAATACCTTTGTCTTGTTCCCCTTCTTGGGTTACCCCTTTCATGGTTTTTGTTAATGTAAGATATGTTACTATTGAGGGCTCTGGAATTTTTGTTGCAGTTCTCTCTCAAATGTCTGAACATCCCATACAAGGTGCACAGAACCCTATGATCTATAGCCTGATTCTTAGATTCCTTGATTTTGAACCTGATCCCATACTTGGTGGTGGATCAACCTTGTTGCATATCATCGAGCACAGCAGAGGATTTGGCCCACTTCATACTTTGCTCTAATTTAGCTTTGGTTTGGTCAAGTTCTTTTAGGAGAACCTCATTCTTACAACTCATGTTGCCTAACTCTTCTCCTAACTTTTTAACCTTTTCTTCCATATTAGATTGGGTCATACTCATAACATTTTTCTCCTTCCTAGAGGCCTTAATATCATCAATCTCCAACTATAGTTTTTGGTTAACATTCTCAAGATCGACATTCTCGATTCTTAGCAGGGTATATTCTTCCAAAAGAAGGTCCTTAGAGTCACAAACAATCAAATAGGCTTCAATCAGGACCTGTGATAGAGACTCAAGCCTTTTCTTGGAATAAGTATAAATATTAGCTTTAGCTTGTTCAATACTCACCTTGGTATCTAGTAGAGCATTGTCCTGGTCATGAGAACCTGCTCCTGCCATCAGCACCAGATTCTCTTGCCCAACCTCAACTTTGTCAGTGTTAGGATCAGCAGCTTCAGTTATCTGTTCTTTGCCTCCTTCATCATCGGACTCCTCTATTGAAACGAGAGTAAGAAAGTCATATTTTTCTAGTTCCTCGACTGCCATGAGAGATTGATTGTTAGGAGTCTCACTGTCTGATTCTTCACCTAGATTGACAGCTAGCACCGCTAATGCTTTTTGTACGGACAGATTCGCTTCCTGACTAGTCATCCATCTGTCTTTGCGAACATAGGGTTTTGCCTTGGTTTCTTTAGGCTTTTCTGGATTGTTCTTCTTGTACTCAAGTGCCGAAGTGGACAGAACTTGATGAAGTGGTCGGGGCTACCACACTTGTGGCATAATTGTTCCCTGAGATCTTTCTCAGCTGTTCACTGAGTGGTCCTTCTTTGTCTAGCATTTTCTCTTCTCAGCAGTTGCTAGAACTTCTTAGTGATCAAGGCTATGTTTTCTTCTTCATAGTCCTCCTTTTCCATAGCTTTCAGAGCCAAGTTCTTGTCCTTTCTCTTATTATTGAGTTCCTTCTTCTAATTCTTCTTGAATTTGTAAGTGACCAAAGTTCCCAATAGCTGGTCCATAGTCATTGTGTCAAGATCCTTGGATTCGATGATAGCTTCAACCTTGCTTTCCCAAGATTCAGGTAACACACTTAGCAGCTTTCGGATGGCCTTCCCAATAGGGATGACTTCTCCCAAGGAGTAGATTTCATTGACAATAGCGGAGAACTTGGTTTCCATCGTATGTATAGTCTTGCCTTCATGCATTCTGAACAACTCATATTGTGAATTAAGATTATTAATCTTAGCCTTCGTCACCTGAGAGGTGCCCTTGTGACCGATTTCCAGTGTATCCCTGATCTGCTCAGCATCTTGGCATGACTATGTCTTGTTATATTCATTAGGACCAATACCACACAACAAGATCTTCTTAGCCTTAACATTGTTCTGAATGGAAATGTTTTCATCATCATTCCATTCACTGCATTCCTTGGGTACCCTTGGAGCACCCTCAGTAGAAGCATTCTACATTGGAATAGTTGGTCCATTGAGCACCACATTCAAAGATCAGGATGTTCACCCTCAATATGATTCATCATTCTAGTTTTCCACAATCTATAGTATATATTGTCCATCAAACAGCAGTGATGCGGATTGAGAAGCTCCTTCTTGTGCTGTAGGTGGCGCTGCCATTATCTTTTCGAGGTAGTTAACCTTGTTTCGAAAAGTCTTGCTCTGATAACAATTGAAAGGATTAGTGCCCCCTAACTTCTAGTGAACCAAGTTCAACGATCAGTACTAACTTGTTTGCTAAAGTAGTAATCAAAAGGCAAACAACTTATAGCGGACAAACCCCTTACTCAAGGGAGAAACAACCACTACCTACACTCGTAGGATTTCAACAACTTCACTTACTTCAAACGAGCAATGTTCATCTTACAACTTCTTCTAACAAACTCAACACTCAAGAGTCAAACCCACTCTTAATCTATAACTCTCACAATAAAAACAGAACAACTTCTTACAATTTTTGTTGCTATACAAAGACTCTAAGAAGATTGTCAAATAGACTAGAAGAATCAAAAAAACCTAACTATAGATCTTGCTTGAGTATTCTCACTAAGTGCCCGTGCTTCTTGTAAATGCTCTAGCCGTTTTCAGATTGCAAAAGCTGAGACTTCTAAGGTTGACGAATGTATTTATATTGCACCCTAAAGACTTTCCAAGAAGGATTCCTTTCTTGAGATGGACAAGTCATTCTTATCCACAAAGGAGTCCTTTTCCAAAGCTTCTTCCTTCTTCCTATTCCATATTTATTTTGTTTCCATAAATAATGCTTCAACTTCAACTCGGATTCTGCTTAACTCCACTAGTGCACATACACAGGACCTATTTCCTCCAAACTGTTGCTGGCTTATGTTTGTCATCCTCAAAACAGTATAGTCATACCTTCACAAATCCTAACAAAATCCTTTCCTAAGCTATCAAGAATTTTTTTAATGATAGAGTTGTGCCTAATAGGGTTGCTGCTGCTTTTGGCAACGAAGAGGTGCTGAGTTACATACTTGAGAAGGGTTGAGTTGATTTTAATCAAGCTTGTGGTTTTGATAAGGCTACAACACTTCACTGTGCCATTTCTGGTGGCTCAGCAGCTTTGTTTGAGGTCGTCAAGCTCTTGCTTGATACTTCTGCTAATGTGAATTTGGTAGATGCAAATGGAAAACATGCTTTTAACCTGATATTTGTTTAGAGTTGTTGCCTCAACTCTAGGAGGAAAATACTGGAGCACTTTCTGAAAGGAAGCAACAACGATGATGTCATTGATCAGATCAGTTCTGAACAAGCAGAGGAACAACTGTTATTGACTCCAACCGTATCGAAATTTGAGGGCAAGAAGAAAGAGTATACTGTCGATCCCTCACTTCCAGACATAAATAATGGGACTCATGGAATATTCTAAGACTTATCCTATAAATTTTATGTCATGTAAACGTAACTAATGATCATTTAAGTGGAAAAGTTTGCATTTATGGATGGTTATTAACTTGTTGTATATTTTGAATTATCATTGAATATGAAAGAAATTAATTGGTAATTTATACAATATGTAATTTATTATATTAATTAATATTAAATTACCTAATAGGGCTCCTAGTTCAGTTAAATTCTTGCAACAAATAATTAGATTATTGTTAAAACCTTTAAAAATAAGCTCTATATAAAAGAACAACAGTTGCAATAAGTTATATTGCAACGGTTGCTAACTATTACAATAAACTATATTGCAACAGTTGATAACCATTCCTATAGATGTAATATAATAGTTCCTACAGGTGAAACGACAACCATTGCAATAGAGATGCCTATAGCAAAGGTTTTCAGAAACCGTCCCACCAACCGTTCCAATAGAGATATGGCTATGCGAGCAGATGGAACAGTTGGTAGCCCGTTTTTGTATCTATATGGCAATGGCTTGAGAGCCTATTGCAACACATACCCAACCGCTGCCATAAGCCTAATTTCTAGTAGTGAGACTCATGATGAATTTAGTGATTGTTAAGAAAATATTTTGTGCATATTTAAGAGAAAGAGAAAGTGAGGCATAGACAAAGTGTCTTTGGCTGTATATGAATTCCCAGCGCCAAGCTTACCTGGCTTTATGCATTTTTCTCGTTTCTCAATGCTTGCACCTTTGTACTATTGTATTAAGCTTATCTGACATAATGCAATTTCATTCCACTTTGTTTTACTAATATTCTAAACCCCGCGCACAAATAGTGATTACTCTCATGTAATTGCTCTATTTTATGCAATTTAATTTTTTTGGAAGGGTATTCTACTAACTGATATAGCTCTAGCATCGATTAAGACACTTGTATGTTCTCAGTTTTTTTTTTGTGTGTGTCTATTTCTCTTCCCTAGTATGCTAATAAAAATGTCTTATTTCTTTCTATGAATAATAATTAACTCTCAAGTAATTGTACATTTTTGTATTTCTATTTCTTAAAGAGTAAATTAGTAAAACAATCCTTTTTATTTATGATTTTTTAAGAGTTTTTTAAAATAAAAATTTGATGACTGATATGAGACGTGAATAACTTTACCGAGCTATGACTTTCTTTCCGTATGGAGGTGAGACCCGTGATAGCACAAGATTTTATATTAGGGGTATTAAAAGTTTTAAAAAAAGCAAATACCAAAAATATTACTAGATGATAAATGAAAGAGGCAGAGCGTGAAGGATAAAACCAACCATTAAGCTTAACCCACTTTCACACATTTCTTTTAATATTTCCTTCTATTTTCCCTACTCCAACAATACTTTTTAATTTTTTGTTTTGCTTTTAAATAAAGCACTTTGGATTTTTTAAATACTATCATAATTTTCTTATTTATTTTGAAGCACATTTAAAAGGATACAAATCACTCAAAAGGAACAAAGGAAATATATGATTGCATTTTCGGAAAATAAAATTTTCATAGCTTTAATTATACTCTTGAAAACACACAATTGTTTATTGAAAATCTTTTGTATATCCTAAAATATCTATAGCAATACCAATAGTCATCATCAAAATTTGTTGAATTTATAGAAAACATCCACATCTAAGAAGAAACAAAAGTTCACAGCTTTGTCCTCTCCTTTGAAACTCTGTTCCCAAGCTAAGTGTATGATACGAGGAGATTTGAAACATTTGTGTAATTCATATCTATCCTTGAGAAGTCCAATAAAGTACTTATTGAATCAAATGTAGTTGTGTCTTTTAAAGTTTGTTAATTAAGTAGGTGAAAACATAATTAAAAAGTTATTATGAGTTTAGAATAATATTAATAGGCTTTATAGTGTCAATGAATTTGAATTGATGGATCATTTTTTTTGAATTATGAGTAATAAATAAGGTAAAATAGGTAATCAATCTGATTCAAAATACATGAGTAGTGTGATCTATATAGATACAAAATATAGGAGCAACTGATGTAGGTTAATCGTATGATAATACAAACACTATGCCTAAAAGAGCCCTAGAAGATACAAATTGTACACCAAATCCTCAAAATTCTAAATTCAAATTAATATACATCTATAATTAACTACCATGCTTTCTATTATTGTCATAATTCGGACCTAAGGCCTAGGAGTAACATGGCTAATGGGAAGCCGAGAGTCTCTAAACAAGCCTCAAAGTATCCATATTCACATCATTGGTTCGGAAGCGCAAACTAGTACTAAACACATAGTTCTAAGGGACGGGAAAATAGGACTCACACTATGGAGATGTGTTAAGTATATGGCTTTTAAACGTTTTGATGATTAACAAACTAAGTACAGGACCAGGTAGACTATCAGAATGATTTGATGAATCTAAACATGGGATAAAGCTGGTAAAGCTACCGTGGTTGGCAAAATGTCCATCAAAATTGTACTAAAGGACCAGTGGTCTATAGACTATGAAGCACCCCACATATACTTCGAAATACCCCATAATCGCAATTTCATATATCTCAAATCCGTGCATGATTTCAAAAATCCAATATCAAATTCTCAATCAGGGGGAAATATTGAGTAGGAGATGGGAATAACCCAGATTTTAGAAGACCCGTAGTGAAAAATAACTTTCGCTAATTTTATGATTTTCAGTAGCTATCTGCGTCCAGGGCATGACGTGCCACTGTATATATTGTATTCTGTGTCTGGTCCGCATTGCGCCAGGGGTGCGGACCAATGCAATATTTTCCTTACTTTTTCTTTTTCGGTAAAGGTAATTGGGGTCATATCCCCATGCCCTCTTAAATATACATCACCCATACTTAGCCATTTTCAACTCTATAACTCGTTAAACCCATTCTGAAACCTCTCTAAAACTCTATCAACTAAGGATTTCAACTCAATTTCTTGACTGAAAGACTCATTTCAAGCTCTAAGACTACTTCAAATTTACCTCAAAGAATTCAAAGTTTGAGGTATGTGGGTCTTCATCCATGGGTCACTGTTATCCATAGGTCCTTTCACACATGGAGCCCAACCTTCCCTTTTTATGAAAATTCCATGTTTTCAAGTTGTATTATCTATGTGTATCTCTTATTATGAAATATGATCATAAATCATGTTGGGTTTTTGACAAGTATTTATTGATTATGCATGAATGTCTATTTCAAGCTTGTTCCATGAATTGCTTTTGTCAATTGAGACTATGCATGTTTTGAGCTATGAAACTATGATTTATTATGAGATTTTGATGATACAGTTCTACATGTTGGTGGGTTGAATTGCATCGAGTTTATTCATATTATTTCATTCTTGAATTGCATGATTTTGAACAAGTATCATGAACCCACATGTATTTGATAAAATGACATGACAAGAATTCTATGTAAGTTGAATGTTTTACAAGCATGTTTTATAACAAACATTGATCATGCATTCCATGTTGAGATTCTATATATCCATTTCTTATGATTATGAATTTTGAACATATTGTCTTATGTCTTTGTTGCATTGCATCCTGCATACTTAGTATATTCAAATGTACTAACGCATACTCTATGCCTACATGATATCACCATTCCAAGTTAGAGGTATTGTTGGAAACAATGATATGTTTATGCTATAAGCTTGACTTTTTTATGCTTTTGTGATTAACAAAGACTTTCGTTAGACTCGCGTCTCTTTTTAACTATATCGCTTGTTAATGTTTAATTATTTCAGTGACCAAGGATATGTGAATGATATGCTAAGTGGCTTTTTTAGGGTCCCTTTGGATCCCCTATTTGCCGTGTCATGTCTAGGCTCTAGGTTTGGGTCATGACAAATTTCTAATCAGAGCACTAGGTTGTCAATGGTCCCCGAAAATCTAACTCACTGAGTCGATTAGAGTCTTATTCATAGTTGTGAAGCACGTCATAACTATAAATGGGAGGCTTGTCACGACCCAAGCCTAGGGCCTAGATGTGACACGGTGCATAGGAACCTGAAGGAACCCTAAACAAGCCTCTTAACATATCATTACACATTTTTGGTCGTGAAAGGAATAAAATATCAATAAAAGATTAGAAGCAAGGGTAAAGAGACTAAGGGGAAACCTCCATATCAAAAACAACAAGAGTCAATTGAGTCAAGGCTCGTAGCATAAACACAAAACATGTCTAACAACACCTCTACTACATAAAGATAAGAGCAAGGGCCAAGAAAAAGCAATTGGGCTCAACCTCATAATCAATACATAATTCAAAGAGAGAAACTCTTAATACATAACAAGAGATCATAAGTAACGTCCCCGAAATAAGGACTCACAAAAAAGCTTGAGAGAAGTCGTACTAGCCACCAGGAGGAGGATGCTCAAGTGGGGCCCCAGTTCCTACATGGTGACATCATGTAGGCATAAAGTATGCATTAGTATGTTTGAATGTACTAAGTATGTAGGATGCAATGCAACAATAGATAAGCATCATATTCGAAATGCTTAATTAGAAAATAGATGAGCATATGACAATATGACATGAATGAGAAATGCTTGAAGTAAATCATACTTTCATATAAGATAGCACATGTGTAGGGAGTGACCATTCTTAGTGCAATCCAAGGCCTACCACCTCCTTGGAGTGGCGCATAAGGTACAAACCCATTCATGAGATTGATGGAGTACAAACCACCCAATGGGTTGATCGGTACAAACCCCCAACATGATTAATGGAGTACAAACCTTCCAACAAGGTTGATGGGGTATGAACCCCCCAATGGGTTGATGGGTACCAACACCCAACAAGGTTACCCGGGCCTACCACTCCCCGAGCTAGGGGATCAAGGTTCCAACCCCTCAATAGGTTACCGGGGCCTACAACCCCCTGATCTAGGCTTAGGTATCCCCAACACTATAGAGATAATATCACATACATATATATATACATTCCTCCCATTATCATATAGTCATCTTAGCCATACATTTTTCTCATCATCATATAATCATCATATACACACATTCCTTTCATCATCATATAGTCATCAATGACATGCATTACTTTTATCATCATCTCATCATCATATAGTCATTCAACTCATAAGACGTGCATTGGACCTTTAATTCCTCAAGAAACCATAACTGGACATTTTATCAAACACTTAGAGGGTGTGTAATGGTAGTGTAAAACTATGCAATTCAAGAGTGAAATTCTGCTAGAAATTTTGATGTAAAACCTTCAATAGATACTTGATAACACCCTCAAGCAATTTACATCGAAACCATTCATCAAATTTTTTAATAGATCTTAGATTCATAACCCAAAACATGATAAAACAACCATAACTTGATAAACCCCAACATAATGTGCATTGATTCATAATAGTTAAGATCCATTAGTAAATCAATTTTAATCATGCATTTTTGAGGAAAAGGAAGCTTGGACATCATAGGTGGAAGGAACCCATGAAAGAAACTCATATACCTTAGCTTTGTAGATGAACATGATGAAGATTGGAAATGGAGACTTGAAGCTTGAGTGCAATCCTTAAGATTCGAAAAGGGTTTTGAGACTTGAGTTTAGGAGTGAAATATTTTGCTAAGTGTTTGAATGAGTATTGGGGAATATTTAGGATTATTTGAGAGTGAAAATGGATAAGTATAGGTATTTAAAAATTTGGGAATACTTAGGCCCAAGACTCAAAAGTCTTGGACCACAAGAAAAATAATTGGGCATAATTTACCCAGGACCCGTCGCGAAAATCAAATCTCTTCATCTGTGTGCCGTGGCCGCGTCGCACTAGGAACGCGCAAACTTTACTAGAATTCATCACTTGGAAAAATGAAATTGCTAATCGTTTCCTCTTAAAACTAAGTTAAACCCATTTTCCACTCAACATGACTCCTTTTTCGATATCAAGTATGGATTTTTAGATATATGAAATTTACGATTCCAGGCACTTCCTAGGTATATTTTCGGGCGCTTTTTGGGGTCAATTCAATATCCCCCCCGTGGGAACATTCATCTCTGAATGTCAAAGAAACGTATATGAGATACCAAACATGACAATTTCAGACCATGTAGAGATGCAACAATGCACTTAAACATCACTTCAAAAATGTCATTATAAGTATAAAATCATCATGAACTTATCAATTTAAACATGAACATATGCAATGACATGAGGGCTGAACTTAAGAATCGAGATCATATAAAGGACTTAGATCAATACCTTAGGCTTGAGTGGAGTGGAAAAGGCAAGGATATCACATTAGCATGTCCGCTTCGGCCTCCCAAGTAGCACTTTCAACTTTTTCTTTCCTCCAAAGGACCTTAATGGAAGCCACCTCTTTGTTTCTCAACCTCTTCTCTTTCCTATCCAAAATCTGAATTGGAACCTCTTCATATGTCAAATTGTCTTCAACAACACCTATAACATCAAGAGGCACAATGGCATTAGGATTTCCCACACATTTCCTCAACATGGATACATAAAAGACCGGATGAACCAAATCTATTTCACTAGGCAATTCCAACTCATAAGCCACCTTGCCAACCCTCTTTGTCACCCTATAAGGACCCACATACCTTGGGATCAACTTCCCATTCTTATAGAAATGAACCACACCCTTCATAGCTGACACCTTCAAATGAACCTAATCACCAACTTAGAATTCAAGATCCCTTCTCCTCACATTGGCATAGGACTTTTGACGACTTTGTGCCATCTTCAACATTTCTCTAATCATCCTAACCTTCTCAAGAGACTCCTTATCTAGATCTACTCCCAACAAGGTTACCTTACCAACCTCAAACCAACCAATTGGTGATCTACAACATCTTCCATAGAGATCCTCAAAAGGAGCCATATTAATGCTAGAATGATAACTATTGTTGTAGGCAAACTCAATCAATGGAAGATGATCATCCCAACTATCCTTAAGCTCCAAGACACAATCCTTAAGCATATCCTCAAGTGTTTGGATAGTTTTCTCGGCTTAGCCATCCATTTGAGGGTGAAAGGCCATACTAAGTTTAACCCTTGTACCAAGACCCCTTTTGAAGGACCTCCAAAAGTGTGAAGTAAATTGAGCACCACGATCAGATATGATGGAAGAAGGAACCCCCTGCAACCTTACCAAGTCATGAATGTACAATCTTTCATAATCTTCAGCCCCATATACGGTCTTAACCGTAGAAAGTGAGCTGATTTTACCATCCTATCAACCACAACATAAATGGAATCAAAACCCGTTCTAGTCTTGGGAAACCTAACACAAAATCCATATTTATCTCTTTCCACTACCAGGTAGGAACCTCAATATCTTGGGTTAGGCCACCCGACCTTTGATGTTTGGATTTGACTTGTTGACAACTATGACAACTGGAAACGAATTTGGCAATTTCCCTCTTCATGCCTCCCTACTAATACACATCCTTCAAATATCTATACATTTTGGTGGAAGTAGGGTGGATTGAATAAGAAGAATTATGAGCCTCATCAAGGAGTTTCTCCCTCAAACCATCAACACAAGGCATACACAACCTACCTTGGTACCTAAGGGCACTATCTCCCCTTGGGGAGAAAACCTCAACCTTACCCTCTTTCACCATGGCTTTCAATTCTAACAAGGAAGAATCAAGATCTTGTTTTGCTATAAGCCAATTATCCAAGGAAGATTTAGACCCATCAACAACAATAAACCATTACAAACCTCTCTCAACCTAACACCCAATCTAGCCAATTGATGTAACTTCCTAGCCATCTCCTTATTACCACCATCAACATGAGCTAGACTACCTATAGAAACCCTACTCAAAGCATCCACCACCATATTTGCCTTACTGAGATGGTAATGCACACTTATAATAAGAAGTTCTAGACACCTTCGTCACCTCAAGTTGAGATGTTTTTGAGTGAAGACATATTGGAGGCTCTTATGAGTGGTGAACACATCAATATGCACCCCATACAAATAATGTCGCAAAAGTTTCAAAGCATATACTATGGCGATCAATTCAAGATTATGAGTAGGGTAGTTCTTTTCATGCACCTTGAGTTGCCTAGAAGCATAGGCTATCACCTTACCATTTTGCATTAGCACACAACCCAAACAAACTCTAGAAGCATCACAATAGACAACAAATCCCTTAAGCTTATCTCTTAAGGTTTGGAAGGTCCTCTCACATTCATCGGTCCATACAAACTTAGCCTTCTTTTGAGTCAATTTTTTCATAAGAGAAGCAATAGAAGAGAACACATTAACAAACCTCCGACAGTATCCCTCTAAGCCTAACAAGCTCTTAATATCCGATGGGGTCGATGGTCTAGGCCAATTTCTAATCACATCAGTCTTCTTAGGATCCACCTTAATACCATCTCCCGACACCACAAGTCTTAGGAAGGCAACCTCCTTCAACCAAAATAAATACTTCTCAAACTTAGCTTACAATTTCTCCTCCCTAATTCTTTGCAACACAAACCTCAAATGAGTCCTATGCTCCTTCTCACCATGAGAATAGACCAAAATATCATCAATGAAGACCACAAAAAAGGAATCAAGGTAGGGTTTAAAGACCCTATTCATTAAGTCCATGAAGATGGTCGGTGCATTTGTCAACCTAAAAGACATCACCAGAAATTCATAGTGCCCATACCTAGTCCAGAAGGCCGTCTTCAAAATGTCGTACTCCCTCACCTTCACTTGATGATACCCGAACCGAAGATCAATCTTAGAGAAGCGGTTAGCCCCTTGCAATTAGTCAAACAAATCATCAATTCTTGCAAGAGGATACCTATTTTTGATGGTGACCCTATTGAGTTGCCGGTAGTTAATACACATCCTAAGGGACCCATCCTTCTTCACAAACAACATCGGTGCACCCTAAGGGAATTGGCTAGGCCTAATAAAACCCTTCTCTAACAAGTCCCTCAATTGTTCCTACAACTTCTTTAACTCTGTCGGGGCCATACATAAGGAGGAATAGAAATGGGTTGAGTATCGGGGAGGAGGTCTATACCAAAATCTATTTCCTCTTTGGGAGGAACACTAGGAAGGTCATTTGGGAAGATATCAAGAAATGCATTTATAACCGAAACTGACTCCATGGGAAGGACCTTGGACTTCACATCCCTAACCCTTACAAGATGGTAAAGAAACCCCTTAGAGATCATCTTATGGGCTTTAGTGCAAGAGATGAACCTACCCTTGACCACCACATTTTGATTCTCTCACTCAAGGACGGGTTCATTTGGGAATTGGAACTTGATCCTACGGGTTCTACAATCCATAGAAGCATAGTATGCATACAACCAATCCATCCCAAGAATAGCATGAAATCAATCATATCTAACTCAACAAGATCACAAGGCAATATTTTGTGCATGATACAAATAAGATAACTTCTGTAGACTTTTCTAGCAACAATAGATGCACTAATTGGAGTAGACACTTCATATGACTCGTACAACAATTCGGACTCAATATGGAACTTTTTGGCAACAAAAGGGGTAGCAAAAGAAATAGTGGCACCTGGGTCAATCTTTGATTTTCAAAATACTGGTAAAAACATCAGGGACCTCATCAATCCCTTGCCTTCCATATAAAGCATAAAATCGATTGTGCCTTGGGGCACCATCTTATCAGCCAACTTTCCCCAAAGGAACTGCATTAACACCTTGTGGACGAACCTCCTTACCCTTGTTATGATTTCTAGGAAAATTTGTTCCTTATGCCCCATTTCCCCACAACCATAACAAGCTCTAGTATTACTCAAGTATGGGCCACCATGACCCTTACCACACTTCTGACATGCATCAATAGGAGCCACACCCCTAACACCTTGGGCCCTTGAAAAATTATTGACAACCCTCTTTTGAAATGGCTGAAAAAACCCTTGGCCCTTATGGAACCGACCACCCTTTTGGAACTTACCCTAAAAAATGGCCCTCTTGGTCTCATGGCCCTTTTTTTTCCTCAATCTCTCCTCTTATATTTGTTTGGCCTAGGTCATCAATAGGGGGAAGTCTATGTCACCAATCAACATAGCAGACTGACATTCTTCACTCACTAAGTTGGACACTCCCATCACGATCTTGTTCATCCTCGACCTTGGTTCGGCAACAAAGTAAGGAGAAAACTTTGAAAGTTGGTTGAACTTGAGGGAATATTCCCTCACACTCATTGACCCTTGACTCTAATTCCTGAATTCCACCAATTTAGCTTCCCTTAGCTCAAGAGGGAAGCCGATTTAGGAAAACTACTTTGAACTCTTCCCTAAGCACCACATAGTTGACTCCCTTCTCTTCTTTCCGTTGGTTGTACCATATTTGTGGTATCCCTTTGAGTTGTTAGGCCGTTAACTTAGCTTTTTCTTTTGGCCTCACACCATTGATAGCAAATATCTTGTAGACCTCATTAATGAACTCTTGAGGGTCCTCATTTACCTTTGACCCATAGATTTCCAAGGGATTCAGTCTCATGAAATCTCTCACCTGAGAAGCCGGTGTAGGAGCATTAGGGCTTGGGCCCCTTGCTTGGCTTGATTATCCGCAACTTGTGCAAGCAAGGTGAGAGCATCCCTAAGCTCTCCATTGGCTCGTTGCTCATAGGGTGTGCAACCCATCTTCCCCTTGTGTTAGGCATGATCTAGCATAGCAAAGAACAATCGTTAGGGGAGAAAACTTACTTCAACTCTGTAGCATGACTTAGAACATGAAGAAGGGATACAATTCCTAAAACATCTCATAACCTCCTACTCATAGTTGTAGTGCAAAACACAACCTTGAATAATACTCTAATCAACACGGTGTGTTGGACTATAAGGATCTAAGAACATAGTGCTCTGATATCAAGTTTGTCATGACCCAATCCTATGGCCTAGACGTGACATGATGCATAGCAACCCGAAAAAATCCCAAGCAAGCCTCTTGACATATTATTACACATCCTTGGTCACGAAAGCAATAAAATATTAATAAAAGACTAGAAGCAAGGGTAAAAGGACTAAGGGGAAACCTCCATATCATAAACAACAAGAGTCAATAGAGTCAAGGCTCATAGCATAGATACATAACATGTCCATCAACATCTTTATTAGATAAAGATAAGAGTGGGGGCCAAGGCAAGGCAAACGTGCTCACCCTCATAGTTAATACATAAGTCAAAGTGAGAAAGTATGAATACATAGCAAGAGATTATAAGCAATGTCCCCGTAATGGAGGACTCACCAATAAGCTTGAGCGGAGTCGTACTAGCCACGAGGAGGAGGATGCTCAAGTGGGGCTCCTATTCCTACATGGTGACACCATGTAGGCATTGAGTATGCATTAGTATATTTGAATGTACAAAGTATGTAGGATGCACTGTAACAATAGATAGACAACATAATCGAAATGCTTAATTAGAGAATAGATGAGCTTATGGCAATATGACATAAATGGAAAATGCTTGAAGTGAATCATACTTCCATAGAACATAGCATATGTGTAGGGAGTGACCATTATTAGTGCAATCCAAGTCCTACCACCTCCTTGAGGAGGCGTACGAGGTATAAACCCCTTCATGAGGTTCTGAAATGATCCCAAAAAGTCCCCAAAAACGTGCTCAAAATGCTCAAAATTTTGAATTCCATATATCTCAAAATGCATTCGTTATTTCAAAAATTCGACTTCATATTCGTGATCAAGGGGTCAAAATAAGGTGAACAAGGGTCTAACCTTGATTTAAGAGTGAAAGATTAGCAATTATGTTTTTCGAAAGTGCAATTAACAGACAGTAGTGTGCGCTACTTCTGCGACGTGCACCAGTACTTTTTTGTGACTATTTTTTTAGTTTGTCTAAGATTTTCTAAGTGTTGGGCCTAAGTGTTTGCAAACGTGTTTTTACCTATACTTAGCCAAATTTTAACCTCACATCATCCTACACATTTCCAAATACTCACTCAAACATAGTCATATTTTCACTCCCCAAACTCAAGTCCCACCCCTCAACCCAAGCTAAGGTTCTCCTTTAAGGTTCTTCTTCAAGCTTCAAGTCTCCATCTCCAATCTTCATCAAGTTCATCTCTAAGCTGAGGTATGTGGGTTTCTTTTCATAGGTTCCTTTTACTCATGATACCCAAGCCTTGTTTTACTCAAATTACATGATTTAAAGTTTATTTATAAATGGTTCTTGATTATTATGAAATTCACTGCATACTATGTTAAAGCTATGTAAAGTTGTGATTGTTTTTCTATGTTTGGAGCTATAAATCTTGGATCTAATGTAAGATTTGAGAAGGGATTTTGATGTATATTGCTTGAGGGTGTTGCAAGGTATTGATTGATAGTTATATAATGGATTTTCTTGCATGATTTCATCTTTATATATCATGGTTTTATAATAGCATTACACATCCTCTAAGTGTTTGATAAAATGTTCGGATGTTGTTTCTTGAGGAGTTGAAGGTCCAAAGTATGAGATATGTTATGATTGACTATATGATGATGAAATGAGCTAATATATATGATATATTCTATATAAAGTGTTGCATTAAACCATGCCCGATCCGGGTGGCCTAGTTGAAGGGTCAATATCTCACCACTAGGGTGATGGGTGTTGTCGTCACTAACCTTGATGAGGGATTTGTACCTCACATACTAGGGTGATGGGTGCTATCATCACTAACCTTGATGAGGGGTTTGTACCTCATACACTACGGTGATGGGTGCTATCATTACTAACCTACCACGGGGTTTGTACTTTGATATTCTAGCTTGGTCTCTTCTTCACATATGATATCCTATATGAGTATGAGTTACTTAAGCATTGAACATACATGCCATATTGTTATATTATGCCTATTGGTTAATATTAAGCATTTTTATTATGATGTCTATCTTTGCGTAGCATCCTATATATTTAGTAAATTCAAATGTACTAACGCATACTCTTGCCTACATGATATCACCATGTAGGAACATGAGCCCAAGTTCATGATCTTCCTCCACATGGATAGTTCAATGCTATTCAAGCGAGTTGGTGTGTCCTCCATTTCGGGGACCTTAGTCTATACTCTCTCTTGTTATTTTTTGAGACACTCTTCTTTATGTTTTTTTTGACTATAAGGGTGAGCCCGGTTGCTTTATCTTGGCCCCTGGTTGTTGGACATGTTATGTATTTATGAAATGAGCTTGACTTTTGTCTCTTGATTATGATATTGTGAAAATTTTTCCCTTATCCCTTGCCCTATTCTTATTCCTTAATGTTTTACATGCTTTCACGACCAATGATGTGTAATGAGAAGTTAAGAGGCTTGTCTGGGGTTCCTTCAGGTTCCTTATTCGTCCTGTCATGTCAAGGCCCTACGCTTGGATCATGACAGGTTGATGGAATACAACCTCCCTAACTGGTTGATGGGTACAAACCCCCACCATGGTTGATGGAGTAAAAACCCCCTAACAATGTTGATAGAGTATAAACCCCCCAATGGGTTGATGGGTAGTAACCCCCAACAAGGTTACCCGAGCCTACCACTCCCCGAGCTAGGCGATCGAGGTACCAACCCTTTAATAGGTTACTGGGTTTACAACCCCTTGAGCGAGGCTTTTTCATTCCCAACACTAAAGATAATATCATATACATACATATATACATTCCTCCCATCATCATTTAGTCATCTTAGCCATACATTCTTCTTATCATCATATAATCATGATATACACACATTTCTTTCATCATCATATAGTCATCACGTACATACATTACTTTCATCATCATCTCATCATCGTTTCATCATCATATAGTCATTCAACTTATAAGACATGCATTAAACCTTCAATTCCTCAAGAAACCATAACCGGACATTTTATCAAACACATACACAATGTGTAGTGCTAGTGTAAAATCATGCAATTCAAGAGTTAAATCATGCTAGAAAATTTGATGTAAAACCTTCAATAGATACTTGGTAACACCCTCAAGCAACATATATCAAAACCCTTCATCAAATCTTTCAATAGATCTTAGATTCATAGCCCAACACATGGTGAAACAGTCACAATTTCATATACCCCAAAATAGTGTGCAGTGATTTTCATAATAGATAAGACTCATTAGTAAATCAACTTTAAATTATGAAATTTTGAGGAAAAGGAACCTTGGGCATCAAGGGTATAAGGAACACATGAAAGAAACCCACATACCTTAGCTTTAGAGATGAACTTGATGAAGATTGGAGATGAATACTTGAAGCTTGAGCGCAATCCTTAAGATTCGAAAAGGGTTTTGAGACTTGAGTTTAGGAGTTAAATATTTGGCTAAGTGTTTGAATAAGTATTGGGGAATATTTAGAATAATATGAGGGTGAAAAATGGCTAAGTATAGGTATTTTCACGTTTGGGAACACATATGCACAAGACTCAAAAGTCTTGGACCGTAAGAAAAATAACTGGGAAAAATTTACACATGTCCGTGTCGCGGACCTATAATGAAAATCAAATATCTTCATCTGCGCGCCCTGGTCGTGTCAAGCCAGGGACACGTAAACCTCACGAGAATTCGTCACTCGGAAAAATGAAATTGCTAATCGTTTGCTCTTAAATTGGAGTTTGACCCATTTTCCACTCAAAATGAACCCCTGAACAAGAATATTAAGTTGGATTTTTGATATCACACACATATTTTTAGATATATCAAATATATGATTCTGGGCACTTTCGAGGCACATATTCAGGCACTTTTTCTGGTCATTTCAAGGCTCGAGGCATTTGAAGAAATGTTTCACTTCTTCATGGTCTATATTGTGATTTAGGTGTAATTATAAGGCTTTCCCCCTAATGAATTCTCTTATTTCCTTCTAGATCATGCTAATTCCAAGGGAAAGACTAAGGAGAGCCTGTACTCCCAAGGAGAAATCGGCCTCTCCTACTCCTCAAGCTCCTCATGATAGAGGGGTAGCCCAAGAAGAGTTCCGCGATACTATCACAGTGTTGGCCCGTGCTATGACGAACCAAATGAACCAAAGGGCCCAAATCCCTCCTGCTCCCACTTTGGCTTCAAGGGTTAGGGATCTCACAAGAATGAATCCGCGAGTTCCATGAATCCATGCCGAAAGAGGATTCAGTAGAGTTCATCGATGCGATGTATAAGGTGCTATCCATCATTTGGGTCAATTTGGAGGATAAAGTGAAGTTAGCGGCCTACCAACTAAAAGGTGTGGCCAAAATGTGGTTCACCTAATGGAAATTGGAGAGGACAGATGATGATGTTATTCCATGGGAGGAGTTAAAAGCCGCATCCCTCAATTGGTTCTTCCCTATCGAGATAAGAGAGGCTAATATGGTCTCGGCTCATGACTTATGCCAAGCAACTAGAGGGGAAAAAACTTAGAAAAACAAGAAGTGATGAGTCCATTAGCGCTAGTTTAGAAGGTGGTTTCCAAGGTTCCAAGTGTTGCTGGTTTCCTCATGGCCACAAGATCCAAGGTCAAGGGTCTTCCAATGCTCCTAATAAGATATTTTCTAATTACAATCCAAGATTCCGAGGTGGTAATGGTGGAATATATAAGCTTCAGTGCCAAAGGTGTGGTAGAAACCATAGTGGCCCATGCTTGAGAGACTCTGATGCTTGCAATGGTTGTGGTGAAGTGGGTCACAGGGTTGTTGATTGTCATCAGGCTGAAAACAAAGGTGGAGATAGTCGTCCTCAAGGAAAACGTGCTAATGCTAGTCCAAGGGAAAAGGGAGGCCAACAAAGGGGTGTTCCAAGGCAAAATTGTCATGACCTAAGCCTAAGGCCTAGATGTGACACAATGCAAGGGGAACCCAAAGGGACCCCAAGCATGCCTCTTAGAACATCATTACACATCCTTCGTAGTGGAAGTAATAAAACAAGCATCAAGAGATGAAAGTGTAGAAAACCAGGGCTAAGGGAAAACACTTCCATATCATAGACATCAAGAAAACTAGAGTCAAGGCTCTTAGCATAGATACACAACATGTCTAACAAATACCTCTAATACATAGATAAGAGCAGGGGGCAAAGGCAAAGCAACCACGCTCACCCTCATAGTCAAAAGGAACATAAGAAAGAGTGTCTCAATACATAACAAGAGAATATAGACTAAGGTTCCCGAAGTGGAGGACTTACCAACTAGCTTGAATAGCACTGATAGCCATGTGGAGGAGGAAGATAATCAACTTGGGCATCGGTCCCTATATGGTGATGTCATGTAGGCATAGGCTATGCGTTAGTATGTTTGAATGTACTAAGTATATAGGATACAATTCAACAAGAGATAGACTTCATAATCAAAATGCATAAAAATAAGCAATAGGCATAATATAGCGATATGACATATACGATCAATGAATAAGTAAAACATGCTTAAGTAACTCATGCTCATTAGGATATCATATGTATAAAAGAGACTAAGCTAGATTTCCAAATGTACATTGCTTTGGTAGGTTAGTGATGATTCCGCCACATCTCTTAGGTGGATGAGTACTAACCTTTATCTAGGTTGGTGATAATGCCGCCCCATCACCTAGGTGGAGAAGTAAAAACCCTTCCCTAGGGTGATGAGTACAAACCGCCATCTAGGTTAGTGATGATGTTTCCCTATCAGCAGATGGAGAGTACAAACCCTTCCCTAGGTTGATGAGTACGAACCCACATCTAGGTTATCCGGGTTCTTAGTCCCCCCGGATTAGGCATGGTATAATGCAACACTTTATGTAGAATTTATCATATACATAATCTCATTTCATTATCATATCGTCAAACATATCATATCTCATGCTTTGGACCTTCAACTGCTAAAGAAACCACGTCCAGACATTTTATCAAACACTTAGAGGGTGTGTAATGCTACTATAAAACCATGAAACATAGAGATGAAATCATGCAAGAAAATCCATTGTAAAACCATCAATCAGCAAATTTCTACACTCTCAAGCAATATACATAAAAATCTCTTCTCAAATCTTGCAACAGGTCAACGATTTATAACTCAAAACATAGCAACACAGTTACAACTTTACATAGCTTTATCATAGTGTGCAGTGAATTTTAATAATATGCAAGACCCATTTTTAAATAACCTTTAAATCATGCAATTTGAGTAAAAGGAGGCTTGGGTATCATGGGCGAAAGGAACCAATGAAATAAACCTACATACCTTAGCTTAGAGATGAACTTGGTGAAGATTGGAGATGGAGACTTGAAGCTAGAGGAAGAACCTTGAAGGAAAAAATTAGCTTGGGATGAGGGTGTGGGACTTGAATTCGGGGAGTAAAAATATGACTAAGTGTTTGAGTGAGTATTGGGAAATGTTTAAGATGAATGAGGGTGAAATTTGGCTAAGTACAGGTAAAAAACAAGTTTGGGAACACTTAGGCCCAAGACTTAGAAGTCTTGGACCAAAATATAAAAACAATCTCAATTTAACACTGAGGCGCGCCACAGGAGAGACGCGAAAACCTCTCTGGAAATCTATATTTGGGAATTTTGAATTTTTATACGGTTGCTCTAAGATCTTAGAGCCTCTTTCACCTAATTTTGACCCCCTCAACAATAATATGAAGTTGTATTTTTGAAATAACAAATGGATTTTGGGATATATGGACTTTAAATTTTTAGGCATTTTGGGGAACGTTTACGGGAACTTTTTGGGGTTGTTTCAACATTTCCCCCTTGGGAACATTCATCCCCAAATATAAAAGAGACATAAAAGACAAGAATGATCATAATAAACCAGCCCCAATTAAAATGAAACATTACCTTTAAAACACCATTTTCAAAGTCTCAACATAAGTGTAAAATCATCATAAACTTGCCAACTTATACATGAATGCATATAAATGACAGAGCGGCAGAACATAAGACTTGAAATCACATAGGGGACTTGGAACTGGCACCTTAGGCTTGAGTGGAGTGGAAGAGATAAGGATACCGCTTTTGCATGTCCGCTTCGGCCTCCCAAGTAGAACTTTCAATTTGTTGGTTCATCCAAAGGACCTTAACGGATGCCATCTCCTTGTTCCTCAATATCTTTACTTGCCTATCTACGATTTGAACCAGAACCTCCTCATAAGTCAAGTTATCCTTGGAAACACCCATAATATCAAGAGGCACAATAACTTTAGGATTACCAACATATTTTCTCAAAATAGAGACATGGAACACCGGATAGACCAATTTCATTTCACTATGCAACTTCAACTCACAAGCTACCTTGTCAACCCTCTTTGTCACCTCCTAAGGACCAATATACCTTGGACTCAACTTCCCCTTTTCACCAAAACAGACCACACCTTTTATTGGAGAAACTTTCAAATAAACCCAATCACCCACTTTGAATTCAAGGTCTCTTCGTCTCACATTGGCATAAAATTTTTGACAACTTAGGTTGTTCTTAACCTTTCCCTAACCATCCTAACCTTTTCAAGCACCTCCATAACTAGATCCGGTCCCAATAAGGCCACCTGCAATCTCAAAATCGACCAATCAAGGATCTACTACGTCTCCCATAAAGAGCCTCAAAAGGAGCCATACCGATACTAAAGTAATATCTATTTTTGTAGGCAAAAATCAAAGGGAGATGGTCATACAAATTATCCCTTAAATCCAATACTTATTCCCTAAGCATATCTTCAAGGGTTTGAATTATCCTCTAGGCTTGGCCATTTGATTAAAGGTGGAAAGCCATACTAAGGTGAACTATTGTACTAAGACCCCTTTGACAAGACCTCCAAAAGTGTGAAGTGGATTGTGAACAATGATCCGATGTGATGGACAAAGGAACCCTATGAAACCTCACCAACACATGGATATATAACCTTGCATACTCTTCAGCACCATAGGTGGTTGTAATTGATAGGAAGTGAGACGATTTCGTCATCCTATCAACCACTACCTAAATGGAATAGAAACTTTTCCTAGTCTTGGGCAACCTAACCACAAAATCTATATTAATCACCTTCAACTTTCAAGTGGGAATATCTATGTCTTGGGTTAGGCCACCCAGCCTTTGATGTTCATCTTTGACTTGTTGACAACTATGGCAACTGGAAACAAATTTGGCAATGTCCCTCGTCATGCCTCCCCACCCATACACATTGCATTTTGGTGGAACTGGTGTGAATAGAATAAAAGAATTACAGGCCTCATCAAGGATCTTCTCCCTCAAACTATCAACACAAGGAACATACAACCTACCTTGGTACCTATGGGAACCATCTCCCCCTTCTTCAAGGCTAACCCCCAATCTAACCATTCTATGCACCTCTCTAGCCTTCTCCCTATCACCACAATCAATATGGGCTAGGCTACACATAGACACCGTACTCAATGCATCAGCCACCATATTTGCCTTATCCAGATGATAATGCATACTCATGTCATAGTCCTTGAGAAGTTCTAGCCACCTCTTTTGTCTCAAGTTGAGATCATTTTGTGTGAAGACATATTGGGGGCTCTTATGATCGGTAAAGACATAAACATGCACCCCATACAAATAATGATGCCAAATATTTAATGCAAAGACCACGACAGCCAATTCAAGATCATGGATAGAAAAGTTCCTTTCATGCACTTTGAGTTGTCTAGAAGCGTACACTATGACCTTAACATTTTGCATTACCACACAACCCAAACCAACTCTAGATGAATCACAATACACAACAAAACCCTCAAGCCCATCCGATAGTGAATATAGGAGTGGACACAAGCCTATCCTTCAATGTTTGGAAGCTTCTCACACATTCATCAGTCCAGACAAACTTAACCTTCTTTTCAGTCAATGTTTTCATAGGGGAAGCAATGGAGGAGAACCCATTCACAAATCTTCTACAGTAACCACAAGGCCCAAAAAGCTCCTAATATCCGATGGGGTCAATGGTCCAGGCCAATTCCTAATCACATCGGTTTTCTTAGGATCCACTTTTATACCATCCCTCGACACCACATGACCCAAGAATGTAACCTACTTCAACAAAAATTCATACTTGTAATATTTATCATACAATCTCTTCTCCCTCAATCTTTGCAACACAACCCTCTAATGACCCATATGCTCCTCCCTAATATATAAGTAGATCAAAATATAATCAATGAAGACCACAACAAAGGCATCAAGGTAAGGTTTGAAGACCCTATTCACTAGTTCCATAAAGATGGTTGGTGCATTAGTCAACTCAAAGGACATCACCACAAACTCATAATGCCTATATCTAGTCCGGAAGGCCGTCTTGGGAATATCATACTCCCTCACCCTCACTTGATGATAACCGAACCGAAGATCAATCTTGGAGAAGAAGCTAACCCCTTGCAATTGGTCAAACAAGTGATCAATCCTTGGAAGAGGATATCTATTCTTTATAGTGACCGTATTGAGTTGTCAGTAGTCAATACACATTCTATGTGACCCATCCTTCTTTTTCACAGACAATACTTGGGCACCCTAAGGAGATTGACAAGGTCTAATAAATCCCTTTTCAAACAAATCCTTCAATTGCTCTTTTAACTCCTTCACCTCTGCTAGGGCCATACGGTAAGGGGGGATGGACATAGGTTGAGTATCAGGAAGGAGATCTATGTCAAAATCTATCTCCTTTTTGGGAGAAACACAAGGTAGGTCATTTGGGAAGAAATCAAGAAACTTATTTACAATCAGAACTGACTCTATGGAAGAGACTTTGGACTCTTCAACCCTCACAAGATGGTAAAGACACCCCTTAGAGATCAATGTACGAGATTTAATGCATGAAATGAATCTACCCTTGACCACCACATCTTGACTCTCCTACGCAAGGACGAGCTCATTTGGAAATTGAAGCTTGACCCTACGGGTTCTACAATCAATGGAAGCATAGTAGGCATGCAAACAATCCATCCCAAGAATGACATCAAAATAAACCATTTATTATTCAGTAAGATCACAAGGCAACAACTTATGCAAAATGTAAATAGGACAGTTTCTATAAACTTTCCTAGCAATAATAGAGGCAGTAATAGGAGTAGACACTTCATATGACTCATGCAACAACTCGGGGTCAACATGAAACTTTTTAGCAACAAAAGGGGTAACAAAGGAAAGAGTGGAACCTAGATCATTCAAAGCATACACATCAAAGTCAAAGATTTTCAACATACTGGTAACAACATCAGGGACCTCACTAACCCTTTACCTCCCATATAAAGCGTAAAATCAATTGTTCCTAGGGGAACCACCTTGAGGATCACCTCTCCACAATGGAATTGCATTAGCACCCCAAACTTCACCACAATTTCTTAGAAAATCCACCCTTTTGTGACCAAGCTCCCCATAATCGAAGCATGCATTATAACCCTTCAAACATGAGCCCCTATAACTCTTCCTACATATAGGACATAGATCAATGGAAACCACAACAACCAACACCTAGTGACCTAGGGAGGTCATTGGAAAATTCACTACTAGTAGCATGATGAAACACTTCACCTTGATGGAATCGGCCATGCCTTGGGAACTTACCCCCCAAGATGGGCCCTCTTGGCCTCATGCCCCTTCTCTTCCTCAATATCTCCTCCTCCATTTTCTTGGCATAGGCCATTAACCGAGACAAGTCCATTTCACTAATTAGCATGGTAGACCAGCATTCTTCACGTACCAAGTCGGAGACTCCCATCACAAACTTATTCATCCTAGATCTAGGATTGGCCACCAAATGAGGAGCATACTTTGAAAGTTGATTAAACTTGAGGGCATACTCCCTTACACTCATAGCACCTTGTTTCAAGTTCATAAACTCCATCAACTTAGCTTCTCTAAGCTCAAGAGGGAAAAATCAACTAAGGAAGGCCAATTTGAACTCCTCCAAAAGCACCACACTACCAATCCCCTTCTCACTCTTCCATTGATCATACCATATTTGAGCTACCCCTTTGAGTTCGTCTGCCACCAACTTAACCTTTTCATTTGGCCCAACACCTATGATATTCAAGATTTTGTCAACATCACCAATGAACTCTTGTTGATCTTCATCAACCTTAGACCCATAGAATATCGAAGGAAAAAAAATCATCCTCATGAAGTCTATTACCTTAGCTCCCGAGATAGTAGCATGAGGGGATTGGGCCCCTTGATTGACTTGGTTGGCCACAACTTGGGCAAGCATAGTGAGAGTATCTCGGAGCTCACCATTGTAAGGTCACTCCTCGGGAGTTTGGGCCAGTCTTCTTCTAATATTTGACATGATCTAGCATAGAAAAGAATAATCCTTAGGGCAAAAACTTACCACAACTCTATATCATGACTTAGAACATGAAGAGATGAAACATTTCCTAAAACATCTCATATCCTCCTATTCATAGTCATGGTGCACTTCACAACCATGAATAGGACTCTAATCGAAATGGTGTGTTGGACTCCAAGGATCTATCAACCTAGTGCTCTGATACCAAGTCTTTCACGACCCAATGCTAGAGCCTAGACGTGATACAGTACAAGGGGAACCCGAAAGGACCCCAAGCAAGCCTCTTAGAACATCATTACACATTCTTGGTCGTGGAAGCAATAAAACAAGCATTAAGAGATAAAAGTAGGTAAAACCTTGGCTAAGGGAAAATAGTTCCATAACATAGACATCAAGAACAATAAAGTCAAGACTCTTAGCAAAGATACATAACATGCCCAACAAACACATCTACTACATAGATAAGAGTGAGGGACCAAGACAAATCAACCGGGCTCACCCTCATAGTCAAATGGAACATAAGAAAGAGTGTCTCAATATATAACAAGAGAACATAGAATGAGCTTCCCGAAATGGAGGACTTACCAACTAGCTTGAATAGCACCGAGCTTGCCATATCGAGGCGGAAGATGATCAACTTGGGCACCGGTCCCTATATAGTGACATCATGCAGGCATAAAGTATGCATTGGTACATTTGAGTGTACTAAGCATGTAGGATGCAATGCAAGAAGAGATAGACTTCATAATCAAAATGCATAACAATAAGCAATAGGGATAATATAGCGATATGACATGTACGGTTAATGCATAAGTAAAACATGCTTGTGTAACTAATGCTAATATAGGATATCATATGTGTAGAAGAGACCAAGCTATATTTCCAAATGTACAATCCTATGGTAGGTTAGTGATGATGTCTCCCTATCACTTAGGTAGATGAGTACTGACCCTCATCTAGGTTGGTGATAATGCCGCCCCATCACCTAGATGGAGAAGTACAAGCCCTTCCCTTGGTTGATGAGTACAAACCCCCTTATAGGTTAGTGATAATATTGCCCTATATCCAGTTGGAGAAGTACAAAACCTTCCCTAGGTTGATGAGTACGTAACCCCATCTGGGTTATCCAGGTTCTTAGTCCCCCCGAATTGGTCATGGTCTAATGCAACACTTTTACGTAGAATTTATCATATACATAAGCTCATTCCATTATTATGTAGTCAATCATATCATATCTCATGCTTTGAACCTTGAATTCCTCAAGAAACTACATCCAGATATTTTATCAAACATTAAGAGAGTGCATAATGCTAGTGTAAAATCATGAAATATAAAGATGAAATCATACAAGAAAATCCATTATAAAACCGTCAATCAACACCTTACAACACCCTCAAGCAATATACATCAAAACCCTTTCTCAAGTCTTACAATAGATCAAAGATTTATAACTCAAAACATAGCAAAATAGTCATAAATTTTACGTAGCTTTAACATAGTGTGTAGTGAATTTCATAATATGCAATATCCATTTTAAATCAACTTTAAAGAATGCAATTTGAGTAAAAGGAGGCTTGGGTATCATGAGTGAAAAGAACCCATGAAAGAAACTCACATACCTTAGCTTAGAGAGAACTTGGTGAAGATTGGAGATGGAGACTTGAAGATTGAAGAAAAACCTTGAACGAAAACCTTAGCGTGGGATGAGGGTGTGGGACTTGAGTTTGGGGAGTGAAAATATGACTAAGTGCTTGAGTGAGTATTCGGAAATATTTAGGATGATATGAGGGTGAAATTTGGCTAATTATAGGTAAAAAATATTTGGGAACACTTAGACCCAAGACTTAGAAGTGTTGGATCGAACTAAAAAAATAGTCTCAATTTAAAAAAGTTGCACGTCATGGAAGCGACGTGAAAACCTCTCTGGAAATCGACATTTAGGAATCTTGAATTTTTGTATGGTTGCGATAAAATCGGATTTAGACCCCTTTCACCTAATCTTGACCATCTGAACAAGAATATGAAGTTGGATTTTTGAAATACTAAATGAATTTTGAGATATATGGAATTTAAAATTCTGGGCATTTGGAGGAACGCTTTCGGACACTTTTTGGGGTCGTTTCACAAATAGATTCTATGCTCCTCAAGGAAGGAAGGGGGTGGATGAGGTGCCGGTTGTCGTCAATGGTATGTTAAAGGTTTTTTATTTTTATGTGTATGCATTGATAGATCCGGGTGGCACTCTCTCTTTCATTACTCTTTTTGTTGCCAAAAGCTTCATGTGAGTCCCGAATTGTGTGAACCTTATGAAGTGTCAACCGTCGTTGGTGAGTCTACTATTGCTAAATGAGTCTATAGAAATTGTTCCATGTTCATACTGCATAAAGTCTTGCCGTGTGATTTTGTTGAATTAGATATGGTGGATTTTGATATCATTCTTTGGATGGATTGATTACATGCATATTATGCTTTTATTGATTGTAAAACTTGTAGGGTTAAATTCCAATTCCCTAAGAATCCCGTCCTTGAGTGGGAAAGTTGTGATGTAGTGGTCAAGGGTAGATTTATTTCTTGTCTGAAAGCGCAAATGTTGATTTCTAAGGATTGCCTTTATCATCTTGTGAGGGTTAGGGATGTTGAGTCCAAAGTCCTTCCTATTGAGTCGATTCCGATTGTCAATGCATTTCTTGATGTCTTTCCTAATGAGCTTCCTGATGTTTCTCCCAAAAGAAAAATAGATGCTGGTATAGACCTCCTTCCAGATACTCAACCCATTTAGGTTCCCCCTTACCGTATTGCCCCAGCGGGATTGAAGAAGTAGAAGGATCAATTGAGGGATTTGTTGAAGAAGGTTTTCATGAGGCCTAGTAAGTCACCTCGGGGTGCACCAGGTGATATTTGTGAAGAAAAAGGATGGTTCTCTTAGATTATGCATTGATTACTGGCAACTTAATAGGGTTACCATAAAGGACAAGTACCCTCTAGCAAGGATTGATGACCTTTTGATCGACTACAAAGGGCTAGTCACTTTTCTAGGATTGATCTTCAGTCGAGATACCACCAAGTAAAGGTAAGGTAGTGTAATATTCCCAAGACGTCTTTTTGAACTAGGTACGAGCACTTTGAGTTTGTGATTATGTCCTTTTGGTCGACTAATGCACCGGCTATATTTATGGATCTCATGAATAGGGTCTTTAAACCTTACCTTGATATTTTTGTGGTGGTGGTCTTTATTTATGATGTATTGATTTATTCTCAGAGTGAGGAAGAGCATGTGAATACTTGAGGGTGGTGTTGCAAATCATGAGGGAGGAAAGGTTATTTGCTAAATATGAAAAATGTGAATTTTTGTTGAAAGAGGTTGTTTTTCTAAGGCATGTGGTGTTGGGTGATGGAATTAAGGTGGATCTTAAGAAGATAGAGGTGAATAGAAATTGTCCTAGACCCATGACTCCATCGGATATTAGGAATTTCTTGGGTTTAGCGGGTTGATACCAAAGGTTTGCGAATGGATTCTCTTCTACTTCTTCTCCTATGACAAAGTTGACCCAAAAGAAGGAAAAATTCATGTGGTTCGACGAATGTGGAAATAGTTTTCAAGCTTTTGAAGATAAACTTGTCTCCGCTCCTATCTTAGCTCTACCAGATGGGTTGGAAGGGTGTGTGGTAAATTGTGATACCTCAAGAATTGGTTTGGGGTGTGTTTTGATGCATAATGGTAAGGTGATAGCCTATGCCTCTAGAAAACTTAAGATTCATAAGCGAAATTATCCCACCCATGATCTTGAATTGGTGGTCGTGGTGTTTGCTTTGAAAATTTGGCATCACTACTTGTATGGTGTTCATGTTGATGTGTTTACCAACCAAAGAGACTCCAATATGTTTTCACCCAAAAAGATCTTAACTTGAGACAAAAAAGGTTGTTAGAGCTTCTTAAAGACTATGACATATGTGTACGTTATCATCCCAAAAAAGCTAATGTTGTGGCCGATGCTTTAAGTAGAGTGACGCATGGATAGTCTAGCTCATATTGATGATGGTGGTGAAGAGGTGGCTAAAGAAGTTCACCGGTTGGCTAGGTTGGGGGTTATCCTGGATGAAGTTGAAAATGGTAGTGTAGTAATTGTTGATGGTTCTATATCTTCTTTGATTGAGGAAGTAAAGACAAAACAAGATCTTGACCCTGCCTTGCTAGAGATGAAGACCTTGGTGAGGGACAGTATATTGAAGGTTTTCTCCCAAGGGAGAGATGGTGCCCTTAGGTACCTAGGTATGTTGTGTGTGCCTAATGTTGATGATTTAAGGGAGTTGATTTTGAAAGAGTCTCATAATTCAACCTATTCTATTCATTCTGGTTCTACAAAGATGTATAGAGACTCGAATGAGGTGTATTGGTGGGGTGGTATGAAGATGGATATTACCAAGTTCGTATCTAGATGTCATAATTGCCAACAGGTGAAAGGTGAACATCAAAGGCCGAGTGGCCAAGCCCAAGACTAGAAATTCCTACAAGAAAATGGGAAGAGATAAAAATGGATTTTGTGGTTAGGTTTCCTAAGACTAGAAAATATTTTTTACTCTATTTGGGTTGTTTGGATAGAATGGCAAAGTCGGCTCACTTCCTACTAGTTAAAACCACTTATCACACCAAAGATTACACCAAGTTGTATATCCATGATTTGTTTAGATTGCATAGGGTGCCCTTGTTCTATCATTTCAGATGGTGGTGCTCAATTCACTTCTCACTTTTGGAGGTCCTTCGAAAGAGGTCTTGGTACTAAGGTTAAGCTTAGCACGACCTTTCATCCTCAAAAAGATGGTCAAGCCAAGAGGACTATCAAAACTCTTGAGGATATGGTTAGAGCTTATGTTTTGGATATTAATGATAGTTGGGATAAACATCTTCCACTTATTGAGTTTGCTTACGACAATAGCTACCACTGAAGCATTGGTATGGCTCCCTTTGAAGCTTTATATGGTAGGCATTTTAGATCCCCGTTGGGTGGTTTGATGTGGGGGAGATGGCATCGCTAGGTCCAGATTTGGTTGTGGAAGCCTTGGAAAAGGTGAGGTTGATAATGGAGATATTGAAAACAACCCAAAGTAGACAAAAGTCTTACTTCGATGTGAGAAGAAGAGAACTTGAGTTTAAGTTTGGTGATTGGGTTTACTTGAAAGTCAAATGTGACACCCTGTACCTCTATACTCTTTTGTATCCATGTTTCAAGCCTCATCTGTTCAGGGGAGGAATGTATTATGGTCATGGGAGACTTCTCGTTCTTAGAAGAGTTCAAGACTTCCCTATGAGTTGAATTTTGGGTGTTGGTCAATGCAAGGGTCAACTTTAAACGACTATAACTTTTACCACATTTGGAACTTTATGACTCATGTGAAACGAAAATCTTTTGAGTTAGCTTTCTAACGTACTTAGTTTCACCTCATTTTGAGTTTGGATGAAAGAGTTATGACCCTTTTCGTGAGATCCTCCTGTGCAGTGAAACCACATGGGCACCTTGAAAGGTAGTGGGGATTTGGGTGGGCTGTCTAGGCTGCCTTGAGCTGGGAAAGACCATTTTTGGTCTAAGGCATATGACATGGCCTATGTCATCGGCCATGTGGCTAGCCATGGGGTGTGTTCAGTGAAGCTTAGTGAGCATGAAGGAGTTTTTGGCTAAGTATTGTGCCACGACCATCCATATTGGCTATGGCATGTCTCACGAGTAGTGCCCCTTTGTGTGGGGGTCTTGCAACATTTGTTTTCACCAAGTGTGGTTCCACGGATCGTGTAGCATCACATGGCCCATGGAGGTCTTGATTGTGTGATGAGACGTGAATTATTTCTAAGTGTTCCTATTTCCAATTTTTGACCATCACCTCATGGGCACTACAAAGGACCCATGGAGTGCCAAATCATGTGGGGCATCACTTTACTAATTTTTCCATTTGTTCACTAATGGCATTTTCATAAATTTAATCCATTCTAATGACCTTTATAGACTTCCGATGCTATCTTAACCTATCCAAAAGTCATAAACCCTAGTCAAAAGGATCAAATTCATTACTCTCATCTCAAATACACTATCAAATTCTATCAAGATCGTCCATCAAGACCCCAATACAAATTCAAGGAAACTCAAGAACAAGTGCTGGATTCCAAGATCCATTCCAAGCTTTCATTCTTTCTCAACTAAATTTCAAGAAACTCAAGGTCCAATGTATGTGGGTTTCAACCATTGGGTCCTTTTATCCATGGTGCCTAATCATCCATTTCTATGAAAATTACATGTTCCTAAGTTGGGTTGCTTATGGGTATTATTCATTAGTGATTATGATCATATACTATATTGGGGTTTCATGAAAGTGTGATTGAACACACATTTTTTACTCACTTTAAGTCTATACTATGAGATGATTTGCCTATTATGATTATGCATGTTTTAAGCTATAGAACTATGATCTCTCTTGATATTTAATGGGGGAGGGGGGTTTCAACTTATTTCACATGAAGGTTTTACCAAGTATTGGTGGGTTAATTTACATTAGAATTTCTCACCCGATTTCGCTCTTGAATTGCATTGTATTATATAAGCCTAACACGTCCGCCAAGTGTTTAATAAAATGTCAAGTTATCGATTCTTCAGTCATTGAAGGTCTAATGCATATCTTATGAGTGACTTTATGTTGATGAAAGGAATTTCTATATGCGTTGTTTCCATGAAATATACTTATAATATTATAATTCGACCATGCCTAATTGAAGAATGCCTTAATCACCACGGATGGTAGGGTGAGATAACCATCAACCAATTGAGGGGTTGATACCTCAATCAACATTGATGGTCGGGTGAGACAACCATCAACCAGTTAAGGGATTGATACATAGACCACTATGATGAAGGGTATTATGTCCATCAACCATGTTAAGGGGTTGATAGCTTGACCACTATAATGGAGGGTGTGATGTCCATAAACCATATTAATGGGTTGGTACCTTGACTAATATGATGGAGGGTGTGATATCCATCAACCTATTATGGGGTTGATACCTTGACCACTATGATGGAGGGTGTGATGTCCATCAACCAATTAGGGGGTCGATACCTCAATCACCATGGATGGTAGGGTGTGACAACCATCAAGAAATCTCATACTACACATGTAATATGTTCTACATAAGCATATTTTACTTGAAGCATCATTCATTCATGTCATATTGTTATTGTGCTATCCATTGCTTATTATATTGCATTTTGCCTATCTTCCCTATCTTTTGATGCATTGAATACTACATACTTAGTACATTCAAATGTACTAACACATACTCTATGCCTATATGATGTTACCATGTTAGAACAGGAGCCCACCTTGATCATCCTCCTCCTCCACGTGGCTAGTACGATTTCTCTCAAAGCAAGTTGGTGAATCCTCAACTTTGAGGACATACTTCTCTTGATTTATGTACTCAATTTTCTTATTTTGGAAATTTATTACTATGAGGGTGTGCCCGGAGATTGTCTTGGGCCCCGCTCCTATCTGTGTATTAGAGGTGTTGTTGGATCTTTATGATGTATCGATGTTATACTCTTGGCTTCCATGTTCTATCGCATTAAAGTTGTCTCTTATCCCCGTTTATCCCTATTTAATATCTCATATTGTTATTTTATTAGTTCCTTGACCAAGGATGCGTAATGATATGTTAACAGGCTTGTTTAGGGTCCCTTCGAGTTCCACATTCACCGTGTCACATCTAGGTCCTACGTTTGGGTCATGAGAAACTTAGTATCAAAGCACTAGGTTGTGATGGTCCTTGGCATCCAATACAGTACGTTAATTAGAGTCTTGGTCATGGTTGTGAAGTGCACCACGACTATAAACAAGGGGCTATGAGGCGTTCTAGGAAATGTTCCCCTTCTTCTAACTCTATTTTATGCTTTAGAAGTTAGATAAGGTTTCCCCTGTAATGAATATTCTTTTGCCATGCTAGATCATGCCTAACCTAATAGGAAGAAGAGCTTGCAATCCCGAAGAACAATCAGCTCATGAAGAGTTTTGGGATGCTATTGCTATACTAGCTTAAGCCATGACCAATCAAATTAACCAAGGGGCCCCAACCCTTCATGCTTCTACTCCAGCATGTTGAGTAAGGGATTTCATGAGGATGAACCTACCAGAGTTCAATGGGTCCAAAGTGGATGAGGACCTTCATGAATTTATTGATGAAGTGTACAAAGTTTTATCTATAATAGGTGTGAGCTCAGAAGAGAAGGAGGAGTCGGCGGCTTACTAATTCAAGGGGGTGACCCAAATATGGTATACTCAATGGAAGGAGAAGGGGAATAATGATGTGATCTTTAGGAAGAGTATAAGCTGGAATTTATCAACCGGTTATTCTCTTTTGAGCTAAGGGAGGCCAAAATGATGAAATTCATGAATTTGAAGAAAGAGATATTGACTGTGACAGAGTATGCCTTCAAGTTAAACCAACTTTCCAAATATGTCCCCAATTGGTGGCTAAGACAAGGTCTAAAATAAATAAGTTACTAATGGGTGTATTAGATTTGGAGAATGAAGAATGTCGTGCTGCTATTGTTGATAGGTGATATGGACTTGTCCCACCTCATGACTTATGCCAAACAATTAGAGGTGAAAAGATGAGAAAGAGAAGTGTAAGGAGTCCAAGAGGGCTCGTTTTGAAGGAAAGTTCCAAAGTCCCAAAGGTGGTGGTGGTGTGGTGCCTCATGTGGGGTGCCCAAGATGTGGTAGATGCCATGATGGCCCATGCTTGAAGGATACTAATACTTGTTATGGTTATGGGGAGATGAGTCACAACATAATAGATTGTCCTCGTAAACGCAACAAGGGTAAAGGTGGTGATGTTGATGAAAGGGGTGCTCCAAGACGTAATTGGTTTTATGCTCTTCAAAGGATCCAAGAAGAGGATGAGGTACCTGATAATACTAACGGTATGTTAAAGATTTTTGATTTGATGGGCATGATTTGACAGTTCGGGTAGTTACTATTTATTTCACTATTACTTTGTGCTAAAAAAATTCATGTGTATGTCTCGAATGGTTATGTGAGTCTTTTGATGGCTAGAAAGCATATAAGAGGTTTTCTCCTGCCATTATTGCATAAAGTATTGTTTTATGATGTTGTTCAACTTGGCATGGTCGATTTGAGGTTGTCCTTACGCACTTGAGTGGGAAGGTAGTAAAGTGGTAAGTACAGGTAGATTCATTTCTTCTCTTAGACTCAAATTGATCTTTGAGGGCTGCATTTATCATCTCTTAAGGGTTAGGGATGTTGAGTCTAAAACCCTTCCTATTGAGTTGGTTTTGATAGTTAATGAGTTTCTTGGTGTCCATTCTGATATTTTGAATTAGTGGTAATGTCTTTTGCTTGACCTATTCCCCGGCTACATTTGTGGATCTTATGAATAGGGTCTTTAAACCCTACCTTGATATATGTGAGGTAGTTGAAGGTTGGTATATTTGTTTATATCCAGAATGAAGAAAGGCTTGTGAATAATTCAATGGTGATGTTGCAAGGCTTGAGGGATGAGAGGTTGTTTGTAGTTATGATAAGTGTGGACCTTGAGTAACAAAAGGGTGGTTAAGGAAGGTCACTGGTTGACTAGATTGGGAATGAGGTTGGGAGAACTTAAGAATGAGGGTTACTCCCAAGGGGGAGATGGTGGCTTTAGGTACCAAGGTGGGCTATGTGTGTATAAGTTTGACAATTGGAGTTGCCTATGGAAGGCTGAGGAGATGTATTGGTGACTCAAGTGCTATAGAACTCTGTGAGGTTGCGGTTGTTGTGGAAGATGAGTTGGCTTAAGAGAAGGTCCTGGTGGAGATATTGGATGGGTAGGTGGGAAGGTTGCTTAATAAGGATATAGTGCTCGTCAAGGTCCTTCGAAAGAATCGTTAAGTTGAAAGTGCCACATGGTAATCCTAGGCGGGCATGCAAAAATGATATCCATATCTCTTCCACTCTACTCAAGCCTAAGGTACTAAATTAAGTCCCTATATATGATGTCAAGTCTTAGGTTTCAGCTCTAATGTCATTTGCATGTATTTTCTTTATGTTAACAAGCTTACGGTGATTTTCAATGTTCATGTTGAGACGTATTTTTTGAAATAATGTTCAAGTGCATTTGTTGCATCCATGTTGGGCCAAAATCTTCATGATCACTTTTCTTGTGTACGTTTCTTTGACATTCGGGAATGAAAGCTCCTAAGGAGGAGATATTTTGACACACTATACATCTATGCTCTTATATATCCATGTTTTAAGCGTCATTTGTTCAGGTGAGGATTATATTAGGATTGTGGGAGACTTCTAGTACTTAGCTGAGTTCAAGACATCCCTATGAATTGAGTTTTGGGGGTTGATTTATGTAAGGCTCAACTTTACACGAGTATGACTTTTAGCACACTTGGAAAAGGATAATCCATGACATTTCAAATAATATCCCTTTGAGTTAGCTTTCCAATGCACTTGGTTTCACCTCATTTCGAGTTCGGATGAAGGAGTTATGACCCTTTTCGTGAGACCCTCCTATGTAGTGAAACCACACGGACACCTTGACAGGAAGTGGGGCTTTGGGCTGGCCGTCTTGGCTGCCTTTAGTTGGGAAAGACCATGTTTGGTTTGAGGCATATGACACGGCCACTGGCACCAGCCGTGTGGCTTACCACCGACCATGTGGCTAGCTTGGGGTGTGCGTAAGTGAAGCTTAGTGAGCATGAAGGAGTTTTTACCAAGTGTTATGCCATGACCATCCACATGGATTATGGCATGTCTCACGAGTCGTGGCCCTTAGTGTATGGGTTGGGCAATATTTGTTTCACCAAGTGTGGTTCCACGGACCGTGTAGCTTCACACGGCCCATAGAGGTCCCTCTTTGGGTGACGAGATGTGAATTTTTTTTAAGTATTCCAACTTCCAAGTTTTGACTAAGTGTCACCTCACGGGCACTCCACAAAACTTGTGGAGTGCCACATGACCCGTGTGGGCGTCAATGGGGCATCACTTTGCCAATTTTTCCATCCGTTCACTAATGACAATTTTGTAAATTTAATCCATTCTGATGACCTTTTTAGACTTCCAATGCTATCTTAACCTCCCCAACAAACCTAAACCCTATTGAAAAGAATCAAATTCATTTCTCTCACATAAAATACACTCTCAAGAGCCTCCATCAAGACCCCAATACAAATTCAAGGAAACTCAAGAACAAGTGTTGGATTCCTTGACCTATTCCAACCTTCCATTCTTTCCCAACTCAATTTCAAGAAACTCAAGGTCTAAGGTATGTGGGTTTCAACCATCGGGTCCTTTCACCCATGGTGTTCAATCTTCCATTTCTATGAAAATTACATGTTCACAAGTGGGGTTGCTTATAGGTATTACTCATTACTGATTATGATCATATGCTTTATTGGGGTTTCATGAAAGTGTAATTGAAAACACATGTTTACTCATTTTAAGTTCATACCATGAGATGATTTGTCTACTATTATTATGCATGTTTAAGCTATAGAACTATGTTCTCTCTTGATATTTAATGAGGGGGGGGTAAACGTATTTCACATGAGGATTTTAACAAGTTTTGTTGGGTTGGTTTACATTAGAATTTCTTACATGATGTCACTCTTGAATTGCATGGTTTTATACAAGCATAACACAACAGCCAAATGTTTGACAAAATGTCCAGTTATTGATTCTTGAGTCATTAAAGGTCTAGTACATGTATTATGAGTCATGTGACTTTATATTGATGAAAGTAATGTTTATATGAGTTGTTTCCATGAAAAATACTTATAGTATTATAAGTTGAATATGCCAAGTTGAGGAGGTGATGCCTCAATCACCATGGATAGTAGGGTGAGACAACCATCAACCAATCAAAGGGTTGATATCTCAATCACCATGGATGGTAGGGTGAGACAACCATCGACCAGTTATGGGGTTGATACCTTAACCACTATGATGGAGGGTGCGATGTCCATCAACCATCTTATGGGGTTGATACCTTGACCACTATGATGGAGGGTGCGATTTCCATCAACCATGTTAAGGGGTTGATACCTTGACCACTATGATGGAGGGTGTGATTTCCATCAACCAGTTAAGAGGTTGATACCTTGACCACTATGATGGAGGGTGTGATGTCCATCAACCAATTGGGGGGTCGATACCTCAATTACCATTTATGGTAGGGTGTGACAACCATCAAGAGGTCTCTTACTACACATGTAATATGTTATACATAAGCATGTTTTACTTGAAGCATCATTCATACATGTCTTATTATTACTATTCTATCCATTGCATATTATATTATATTTTTCCTATGTTGTCTATCTTTTGATGCATTGCGTACTACATACTTAGTACATTCAAATGTACTAACACATACTCTATGCCTATATGTTGTTACCATATAGGAATCGGAGCGCCACTTGATCCTCCTCCTCCTCACCTTGGCTAGTACGATTTCTTTCAAAGTAAGATGGTGAGTCCTCGACTCCGAGGACATACTTCTCTTGATTTATGCTATGTATTCACTTTTCTTCTTTTGGAAACTTATGACTATGAGTCTGAGCCTGGAGATTGTCTTGTCCCCCGCTCCTATATATGTATAGGGGTCTTTTTGGAACTTTATGATGTATCAATTCTATACTTTTGTCTTCTATGTTTTATGGTATTAAAGTTGTCCGTTAACCCCGTTTATCCCTATTTAATATCTCATATCATTGTTTTATTACTTCTGCAACCAAGGATATGTAATTATATATTAAGAGGCTTGTTTGGGGTTCCTTTGGGTTCCCCATTCACCATGTCTCGTCTAGACCCTATGTCTGGGTCATGACATCTTACCCAAGAAGGGTGTGGTCTAGTTTGGCAACAAAGGAAAATTGAGCCTAAGGTTTGTAGGACCTTATAGAGTTTTAAGGAGGATTAATAAGGTTTCTTATGAGTTGGAGTTTCCTGTGGAGATGAATATGGTTCATTTAGTCTTCCATATGTCCATGTTGAGAAAGTGTGCGGGTGACCCAAGTGCAATAGTGCCCTTAGAAGTTGTGGATATTGTAGAAGATAATTTGACCTATTAGGAGGTTCTAGTGGAGATTTTGGATAGAAAAGTGAAGAGATTGATAAACAAAGATGTAGCATCTATCAAGGTTCTTTGGAGGAATCAAAAAGTTGAAAGTTCCATATGGGGAGCTGAGGTGGACATGAAAAAGTGATACTGCTAAAACTTCCACTCTACTCAAGCCAAAGGTAATAATTTAAGTCCCTTATATGATTTCAAGTCTTAAGTTTCATCCCTCATGTAATTTTACATGCATTCATGTTTTATGGTAACAAGTTTATGGTGATTTTGACATTCATATTGAGATTTTTGAAAAATGATGTTTAAATGCATTTGTTGTATTCCACTTTATATGTTGTTGTTATTATTGTAAATGCATTTGTTTCATTAATGTCGGGATGAAATCTTTGTAGTTACTTTACTTACGCATGTTTTTTTACATTTGGGGAAGAATTTTCCCAAGGAGGAGATATTGTAGAGCCCCACATGTACTTCAGAATGCCCCAAAATCGTAATTTTCATATATCACAAAATTCGTATGTGATTTAAAAAATTCGACTTCATATTCTCGATTAGAGGGCAAAATTGAGTGGGAAATGGGTATATCCCGAATTTTAGAAGACACAGAGCAAAAAATAATTTTTGCTAATTTTACGATTTCAAGTGGTTGTCTGCGTCCAAGGCTCGAGCGCCTGGGGAGCGCTAGTGTGTAAATTTTAGTCCATGTCTAGTCCGCATCGTGCCAGAGGCACTGACAAATGTAATATTTTCCTTACTTTTTCTATTTCGACTAAGGGTATTGGGGTCATAGCCCCATGCCCATTTAAACGTGAAACCTCTCAAAAACCCTATCAATTCTTTCATTCAAATATAAGGATTTCAACTCAATTTTTGGACTCAAGGACTCAATTCAAGCTCTAAGACTTCTTTAAGTTCACCTCAAAGAATTCAAGGTTTAAGGCATGGGGGTCTTCATCCATGGGTCCTTTCACCCGTGGAAGCCCAACCTTCCCTTTTTATGAAAATTGCATGTTTTCAAGTTATATTATCTATGAGTTTCTCTTATTATGAAATATGAGCATAAATCATTTTTGGGGTTTTGAAAATGTTGATTGATTATGCATGAATGTCTTTTTCAAGCTTGTTCCATGAATTACTTCTTTTTATTGAGACTATACATTTTTTAAGCTGTGAAACTATGATCTATTATGAGCTTTTGATGATGGATTTCAAGATACCCTACATTTTTGTTTTACAACATGTTGGTGGGTTGAATTGCATCAAGTTTACTTATATTATTTCACTCTTGAATTTCATAATTTTGAACAAGTATCATGAACCCACCATATGTTAGATAAAATGACATGACAAGAAATCTCAAGTTATTGATGATCTATTACATGATTTACATGTTAAGTGACTTATGATGATTAAGGTATTTCAAGAATGTATTGAATTCATGAAAAGTATCTATAATGTTGCAAGTATCAAGTTAAGACCTATTTCAAGAGTTTTACCTCTTGTGAGCCATTCATGTTATAGCAAGGGATCATGTATGATTGTTATCTACTTTCATGTTCAAGTTAGGATCACTATTAGAGGCCAAGCATGTTTGTAGACTACTCATGTCATGTTATCATTTCTCTTACAAGTTAATGATCAAGGTATGATTATGTCAAGTATTCTATAGGATTTGACTTAGCACTGCCTTCAGACTTAAGAAGGGGGCTCGACTTAAGGGGTCCTTGCATGAAGTCTTAGTCTCTAAACTATGTGCCACCGTAGGATTATATATGATCTCTCTTATGTCTTTCTAGTGGATCCATCTAGTTACACTATACCATGTCAAGAGGGTGACATACCTCGATCACCATGACAAGGGGTGACATGCCTCAGATTATTCATTGTATGCCTACCATTGCAAGTATACCACAACTTGTCGAGGGAGTGACATCCTCAATCACCTTGTCAAGGGGGTGAAATGCCTCGATCACCTTACCAAGGGGTTGACAAGCCTTGGATTCCAAGTAGTAGCTCGCTTGGTCTATGTCGGTTAAGGTCTCTTCCCACACATGTATTATGTACTATGCAAGTTGAATGTTTTATAAGCATGTTTTGTTAGAAGCATTGATCATGCATGCCATGTTGATATTATATATATCTATTTCTTATAATTGTACATTTTCAACATATTGACTTATGTCTTTGTTGTATTGCACCCACATACTTAGAACATTCAAACGTACCAACACGTTCTCTATGCCTACATGATATCACCATGTAGGAACTGGAGCTCCTTTTGATCATCCTCCTCCACGTGGCTAGTTCAATTCTTGGTGAAAGCTTTGGTGAGTCCTCAATTCCAAGGATAATATCTATTTAGTTCGGGATATGTTGAGATTCTTTTTCATTTTGAATACTCATTATTATGAAGGTGATACCGAGAAGTGTCTTGGTCCCCTCTCAATTACAAGTTAGAGGTGTTGTTGGATACTATGATGTATTTATGCTATCAGCCTGACTCTTTTATGCTTTTGTGGTTAACAAAGACTTCCATTAGCCATACTTCCCTTTTAATTATATTACTTGTTGATGTTTAATTCCTTCCACGACCAAGGATTTGTGAATGATATGCTAAGAGGCTTGTTTGGGGTCCCTTCGGGTTCCCATTCGCCATGTCACATCTAGGCATTAGGCTTAGGTCATGACAGACTGCATCGAGTGTAGTATAAAAGGAGCTTGTACAAGGAATGAACTTAAGTTTTCAAGCATAAAGCAACTCTCAAGATCCAATCTGGAGCAGGTGAATGTAATTCTCAATTCCTACATGGTTAGATCATGTAGGCAAAAGTATGTATTAGTACATCTAAATGTACTAAGTATGAGGGCATGCAATGCATATGACCTACAAAACCTGCATTCACTGTTAGATGACAAGAGCACATAATATAGAAAGAGATATATATATATATCTAAAGAAAAGTATATAGCAATATTCCATGAAATCCATGATGCATAAATGCGATAATGCTCATATATATAGTGGGGACGGGACCATAACTGACATTTCAAACTAATGCGAGCTGTTACATGAATTTACTTGATGTTGACCTTTGACCGAGTGAGAGAAGATTACTTGTCAAATGTAATCTATACCATACCTTACAACCTAGTCATTTTGATGTGATGGCCACCTTCCTTACGACCTGGTCATTTCGGAAAGATTTCCATTTCATATCATATCATATCAATGTGTAATCATTTCTTACAACCCAGTCATTTCGATAATGGCTACAATCCTATGTTAGCTCATAGTTCAAGGAAAGGGAGAGGACTCTTAGGGATAGCTCTGACGCCCCCAATCTATTTGGTGCTAAGTTAATATCCCATAAGAATACATATACATATACATTCTTTCAAAAGAGGCAATAGTCATTTCAAATCACTTCAATGCACATTTACGCTTAAAAGCCAACCATCCTTTATATTCATTCATTCATAGGCTAAACAAAGACAAATCATATATGTTTCTCATCCATACGAATAACTCATTCATTAAACAATATGGTACAAGTACCAAATATTCTCAAAGAGCCAATAATAATAGATATTTATGTGATCACATTCTGGTCATAACCAATATGTGAACTTAACTCACAGAAATCAATTTCATAAAAACATATGTGAGCTTAATCCACCGGTAATTTCATAAATCTAATGCTCATGAATGTATATGCTATGGTGAGATAAGATTAGCATGGGTAATAGAGATATAAACTTAAATAAACTATAGATTATGAAATTCAAGTAAAGACATTAGTAAAATTCACATTTAAATCATAATATAGATTACACATGCACAAAGCGTTAAAGGGGACATACACTTTCATATCTTCATAACTTCAATGAAATTCAAGATAGTAAGGATTAAATCACTTAAAATCAACAATAAAACATAGCCCATACATCAATTAAATTTAATAAACAATAAATCCTAAAACCCATATCTAATGTACGCAAAAATTTCATAAGTCAAGTGTAAAAAGAGTTTGGGTCTTCTTGGTTGAAAGGGACCAAGAATCAATCCCACATACCTTAGCAAATGAAGAAGTTTCAAGTAGAAATTTGAAGAAGAATGAGCCTTCCCTTGATTCCCAAGCTTAGATTCACAAGAGTCCTTTGAGAGAGTGTTCTTAAGAGGGTTCAATATAATTCTAAGTCTGAGGAAATGAATTTGAATGAAGGAATAAAGTATAGGTCATTTGAAAGTCCTTAGGTAGCATAAAAGGTCACAAAAGACCCTTAGGATATACAATAATTACCAAAATGGCATTAATGAAACGAGTTGAAAAATTAGAATTTTTGTCTCATGGAGGACCATATAGTTCATGAAAACCCATACGTATCGTATATATGTCCATGTTCCAACACTTGGAAAAATTTCAGTTGATGAAAGTCCAAAAAGGTAATCCTACACTTAAAACTTTTTTTGACGAAATCATCCATATAGAGGATGGTACGGACCATACCAAGCCACATGGTCCATGTGCCCACTCCATCCCCCTTACTTAGAAAAGTTCTTCCACGATGAAGTTTTGATACGGTGATTCGATACTTAGAAAAATTTCACTACGGAAGCAATATAGGGACGTATGCGGTTTGTACCACCCTATACAGACCATATACTTGGTCATCCCACTTTTCTTGGTCCCAAAACTATGGAATTTCAAGACTAAGGCTACCACACAGCCCTTCACATGGTCTGTAAATCCTCACACGGCCTGTGTGGGGTCCATCTGTGGTATGCCTTAGTCCAAAACTCCATGATTAAGCTCCAACACTTCACATAAGGACAAGGGTCACTCCAAGGAGGCCCTGTATAGTTTATATAGCCTCACACGGACCGTGAGAACTCCCATGGAGCATCACCTTGGTCCATAACTTTCTGAAATTGAAATTTCCAAAGCTCCAATGAGGTCGTACAATGTTCGGGTCATTACAATTATGCCCCCTCAAGTTGGAGCATGGAGGTCCCAGATGCCCAACTTAGATATTAACATTTGAAACTATAGGAAAAAATGAAATGAATATAAACTATTGTTGTTGGGAAGATGGAATACAGGAGAAAATTAATATGCTAAAATAATCAATGAAATGTAGATAAATATTGCTTCAATAATTTTTTAAGTGTTGGGCACTGTCCTAAAAAATTATTTCAGCAGCATGAAATGTTTTCCCAGAATTAAACTAGTCTTTTTTAAATACCTAGAGGATATAAGAATCAAAAAAATATAAATACTACAAAATAAGCAAGTCAAAAAGGGGATTATAATAGTAAGCTAAAATAACAAAACAAATATGAGGAGAAAGTGTCGTATGTCACGACTTGAAACTCGAGTGCAATGGCACTCATCTAATACATCAAGATGAGTCAGTCCAACACCTAAATAAGTCAACATAATTATAAAAGCGGAAGAAAATTGATCAAAATAAGATAGATAAGCATAGGAAATCCAAACTACTACCTTCCTAGAGCTGGTGTCACATATACAAGCCTCTGATGATAGAATACTCAAATAAAATATAAGCCTCAATGTCTAGTCCTTAAATAGAACAAAACTTAAGATAGAATCCTCGAAGGCCTACTAAAGTACACGCACCTACCTCATAAGAGATCTAGAAGCTCGATCCTATAATGAAAAATAACTAGCAAGAGGGATAGAGCTTACAACCTACAAAAATGTAGCAAGGAGTGGGTGCTAAACAACAGGGTACTTAGCAAATGGAAATAATCTAAAGTAAAGCAATGAAGAATAGAAGTACTCCTTAACACCCAGCCATAAACCACAGAATTACAACCCTAAACTCAGAAAAATTCTAACATAATATAACATACAGTTAACAATAATATAGATATACTCATCACCTAGCATAATATCTCAATACACATATATAAATATATCCAATAGATACTCAAGTCAATCATAAAATAATAACTAGTCTTATAAACAATTCACACAATAACATCCACGCAAGAATGATATGAGATGGAGTGAATGCTATGAGATGTAAATGATGGCATGAAATGCCAATTACTCGTGATGCATTTTATCCCGTGATACATATCCATTGACCAAAATATTTTTAGTTCTATATGATATTTTATTTGTCTGTTCCATTACTATTATTTTCATGGTGTCCTCTTTACCTTAACTTACTTCAGCTTGCGGTTGTCGAGTGTATCTCTTAAAGATATCGTCAGTTTTGAATCCTCTATTAAGAATGATGGCTTTAAAATGTGGGTTTTTACCTACGTTTGCCTGACCTTACATAGTTTATATGATATCTCATCAGTCTATCCTAAAGGTTCCTTATCTGAGATGGTATAATGTTAATGTTAAGATAAAATAAATCCCTGTATTTCTAGCATAGTCTAAATCTCTTGATGTTTTGATCTTAGTCTAATTTTTCTTATTCAAATCTGAAATCTAATTAGGATTGTTCTAGCTTATTTTGCTGACTTGTAGCTATATATCTTATTATGCTGACTTGTAGCTATATAAATATACATTTCACGGAGCCTTGATCAACTCGGGGTTGCTCAGTTTGATTCCACTTTAGAGGAATTTTTACAGATAATTATAACTGTTCTTCCTATTGAACCTTAGAAATCCATAACTACTCATGTTGTTAATTTGAACTTGACTCGTAGTTTGCTTGAGGGGCATAAGTGCCTGTCCAGATTATTGATTTTGAATACAACAATGTGGTTTTGTCGAATGCCTGGCTTTATTTGTGTTGTCTCTACTGTTAACTTTTGTTCGCATCTACGTTAAGTCTATATATTATTCTTATTTTCGCAAAAGTCAGTTTCATATAATTGTTTTAAGTAAGTATAGAGCAATATCATAGTGGAATAATAGATCGATATACCTCCAACCATTACTGGCAATGTGTCAGAATCATCATCATTTTCTTTCCACCTTCCGGTAAGTCTTCTAACCACTCGAACTTCACTCAAGATTGCGTGGAGTAAAGAAGAGATTTCTGCTTAGGGACCTTTATCTAGATATACCCCTATTCATTGTTATTCTACCATCAAGGATAGTAGTTGGCAAGTTAGTGGTTAGTGGGAAGTATTTAGAGTAGTGGGGAAGTTAGTAAAGTAGTGGATTAGTTGATGTAGTTATGTAACTTCCATGGATAGTGGATGTAGTGGTAGTTGCAACTTCCATGGAAGTTACAAACCACATCTATGGAGGTTATGGAAGTTACGGACCACTATACATGTAATGTGGCCAACATTCTCCCACTTGGTTTGTCACTCTAATCCCATTAATGAAACATAATAAATGAATCCTGGCGATAGTTCCTCTGAAGGTTAGTAGTATCTTCCATGTATTACATTATACTATGCATCTAAATTCTATCCCACATAAATTAATGAATAAACTTAATGTTTATTCTAGGTCCATATTTTAGTGATAATTCTAAAAGTAAAACTGAATGCATGCATAGTGAACAAGAATTATCATATAAAATAGAGTTTCATGAACAATTATAGTTACATAGAAATGTTACATAGTGGAACACTGGGACTAAGTCACATTGTGACTACATGATCCTTAAATTTATGTTGTGGTATGCCTTTAGTTAAAGGATCAGCTAATATTGCTTCAGCACTGACATGTTCAATGACCACTTTCTTATCTTTAACACGTTCGCTTATGGCTAGATATTTGATGTTGATATGCTTGCTTTGACTACCACTTTGTTATTCTTAGCCATAAAGATACCAGCTGAATTGTCACAATATAAATTTAATGATATACCTATATAATCGACATTCTAATCCTAGAAATGAAACTCTTTAACCATAAACCATGTGAGGTAGCCTCAAAACAATAAACGAACTCAACCTTCATTATGGAAATAGCGACTAGAGTCTGTTTGACACTTCTTCAAGATACAACTCAACTGGCTAACATAAAAATGTATCCTGAAGTTGATTTTCAAGAATCAACACAACCAGCGAAGTCTGAATCAGAGTAGCCAATGACTTCTAAGTCATTTGATAGTTTATACATAAGTATGTAATCTTTTGTCCCTGGAAGATATATTAAGACTTTCTTTTCAGTTTTCCAGTTGTCAAGATCTACATTACTTTGATATCTCCCTAATATTCCAATAGGAAATGCTATGTCAGGTCTTATACAGAGCATATATCAAGATTCTGAGAGTAGAAGCATATGTAATGTCCTTCATTTGCTCCCTCTCAAGATCATTCTCCAAGCACTGATTCAAAATGAACCTATCACCCTTAAAATGGGAACTACACTTGGTGAATATTTCATTCAAAATCTCTCCAAAATTGTATTGATATAGCATTCTTAAGATAGACATAAGGTACCTAGATGTCTATCTCGATGAATCTCCATACCAATAACATAAGGTGCATCACCCATGTTTTCATGTCAAAATTTTTGGAGAGAAAATGTTTCACCTCATGAATCATTCCCTTGTCATTGGATTCAAATATCATCCACATATAGAACCAAGAAACATATTTTACTCCCACTAACCTTCTGGTATATACATTGATCTATAATATTCTAACAAAGTCAAATGAAGAGATGACATTATGAAACTTTAAATACCATTGACGAAAGGCTTGTTTTAGTCCATATATGAATTTCTATAACTTGCATACCAAGTGCTCACCATTACTAGAGGAGAATCCTTCTAGTTGTTTCATATAAACCTCACCCTCTAGATCACCATTGAGAAATGGGGTTTTCATATCCATATGTTGTAATTCTAAGTCAAAGTGTGCTACTAATGCCAATATAATTCGCAAGGAATCCTTTTAAGATACAAGGGAAAGGGTCTCTGTGTAGTCAATTCTTTCCCTTTAAGTGAATCCTTTAGCAACGAGTCTTGCTTTATATCTTTCTATGTTGCCTGATGAGTCCTTTTTAGTTTTAAAGAACCATTTACATCCAATAGCTTTAACACCATTAGGTAACTCAACAAAATTCCATAATTCATTACTTTTCATGGAACTCATCTCTTCTTTCATGGAATTGTACCACAATTCAGACTCTTTACAATTCATGGCTTGTGAAAAAGACACAAGATCATTTTTGACTCAAATGTCAGATTCTAGTAAATGTACAATAAAGTCACTAGGAATTGTTGATTTTCTTTCTTTAGTAGATCTTCTTAATGTTGCGCTAACATTTTCTTGTGGATCATGTTGTTCAACTGGTTGTTCAAGAGTTTTAGGAATTACTCAATCAACTTGATCTATTGGAACATTTTCAGTAGCTTGTGGAATCTTATATCTTTCTAAGATATGAGATTTTATATCTTATATCTTTCTAAGATATAGGAACATTTTAATTCGCAAGAAATCCTTTTAAGATACAAGAGAAAAGGTCTCTGTGTAGTCAATTCTTTCCCTTTAAGTGAATCCTTTAGCAACGAGTCTTGCTTTTTATCTTTCTATCTTGCCTAATGAGTCCTTTTTAGTTTTAAAGACCCATTTACATCCAATAGCTTTAACACCATTAGGTAACTCAACAAAATTCCATAATTCATTACTTTTCATGGAACTCATCTCTTCTTTCATGGAATTGTACCACAATTCAGACTCTTTACAATTCATGGCTTGTGAAAAAGACACAAGATCATTTTTGACTCAAATGTCAGATTCTAGTAAATGTACAATAAAGTCACTAGGAATTGTTGATTTTCTTTCTTTAGTAGATCTTCTTAATGTTGCGCTAACATTTTCTTGTGGATCATGTTGTTCAACTGGTTGTTCAAGAGTTTTAGGAATTACTCAATCAACTTGATATATAGGCACATTTTCAGCAGCTTGTGGAATCTTATTGATTGGTTTTTCAACACCCAATTGTACTTGAGGGGAATTATGAATAACAATCAATCTTTGACTTGAAGTGGAAGGTCGATCTCTTGCAGAATTAGTATTCTGAATTTGATCACTCCCACTAATCGAGTCATTCTCAAGAAATTTTACATGTCTTGATTCCACAATCCTACTACTATTTGATGGACAATAGAATCTATATCCTTTAGACATTTTGGCATATCCAATGGAATATCCACTAATATTCCTAGGATCCAATTTCTTTTATTGTGGGTTGTAGATTCTTACTTCAGACGGGCATCCCCATATGCGTATATGTGTCAAGCTAGGTTTCCTACATTTGATCAATTCAAAAGGTATTTTTGGAACAGCCTTGGTTGAGACACGGTTTAATATATACACTGCTGTCTCAAGAGATTCAACCTACAAGGACTTAGGCAGCTTTGAACTACTCATCATACTATGCACCATGTCTAACAATGTTCTGTTTCTTCTTTCTGCTACACCACTCTGATCTGGAGAACCAGGCATGGTGTATTGGGAAAAAATCCTATTTTGTTGAAGAAATTTAGCAAACGAACCATGTGCTTGTCCATGCTTAGTATATCTACCATTATATTCACCACCTCGATCAGTTCTCAGAATCTTAATTTTCTTTCCGCATTGTTTCTCTATTTTCGTCTTGAACAATTTTAAAGGCTTCTAATGCTTCGATCTTATTATGAAGCATGTAGAGATACATATATCATGAGTAATCATCTATAAAGGTGATAAAATATTTCTGACCATATGCATCCATATCTAGACAACATATATCTTAATGCATTATTTCTAATATGGTTGAACTCCTCTTGGAACCTTTCTTGGATTTGTTGGTTTGGTTGTCTTTAATGCAATTCACACAAGTATCAAAATCACTAAAATCCAAAGTATTAAGTTCTCCATTATTTAGTAATCTCTAAATTCTATTTGTTGAGATATGTCCCAATCTCCGACCCCATAAGATAGAGGAATTTTCATTCATAACACGTAGTTTGATGCAAGCTTGGACATGTATAATATTATAAGTGGAATCATTTGTAAATTGAGAGATTAAAGATGAAATGACCCTAAAATGCGCCCAAAAATGTTCCTTGGAAGTGCCTGGAATCGTAATTTCCTTTTATCTTAAAATCCATGTGTGATATCAAAATTCTGACTTCATATTTTTTTTCGGGGGGGTCAAATTGAGTGACAAATGGGGCTAATCCTGATTTAAGAGAAGTAGTAGTGACTTTTGAAATTTAAAAGTGGCGAAAAGCAGAGAGGTTTTTGCAGCCCAAGCGCAATGAGTTAGGGGCGTGCCTCAGTGTTAAAAGTGCCCCATTTTGTTGAGTCCGTCCAAGGCTTTTTGGTCTTGGGCCTAAACCTCCCGATAAGTGAAAATACCTATACTTACCCTTATTTCACCCTCATATCATTCAAGACATTCCCAAGTACTCTCTTAATCACTTAGACAGTATTTCACCTCTTAATTTCAAGTCTAAAAACTCATCCGAATCTTAAGGTTCTCATTCAAGCTTCAAGTCTCCATCTTCAATCTTCTTTAAGGATTCTCTAAAAGCTAAGGTATGTGGGTTTCTTTCACGGGTTCCTTTCACCCATGATACCCCAGCTTCCTTTTAACTAAAATTTTATGATTTAAAGTTGATTTGCATATATGTCTTATGTATTATGAATTTCACTACACATTATGTTGGGGTTTCATGAAATTGTCACTGTTTTAGCATGTTTTGAGCTATGAATCTAAGATCTATTGAGAGATTTGATGAAGGGTTTTGATGTATATTGCTTGGGATGTCACCAAGTATCTAATGATGGTTTTACATTGAATTTTCTATCATGAATCCACTATTGAATTGCATGGTTTTACACTAGCACTACACATTGGCCAAATGTTTAATAAAATGTCCGATTATGGTTTCTTGACGAATTGAAGGTGAGTTGTATGACTATATGATGATGAAAGGAATGTATATATATATATTATATTATCTCTATAGTGTGGGAAAAATCACCAAGCCTCACTCGGGAGGTTATAGGTCCGATAACCTTGTTGAGGGATTTGTACCTCGATCACCTCTCGGGAGGTGGTAGGTCTATGCAACCATGTCGAGGTTGTACCTTGACAACTATGTTGGGGCGTTTATACCTCATCAACCATGTTGGAGGGTTTGTAACTCATCAACCACATGAAGGGATTTGTAACACAAGCGCTTCTCTAAGAAGGTGGTAGGCCTTAGATTTGCACTAATTTAGCCTCTCCTTACACAAGGATTATGTTCTATGTAAGCACGGTTTCTAAAAGCATCATTCATAAATGCCATATTGCTATATGCTTATTTATTGCCTATGTTATGCATTTCGTTTATGGTACTTATCACTTGTTGCATTGCAGTCTACATACTTAGTACATTAAAACGTACTAACGCATACTCTATGCCACATGATGTCACTATGTAGGATCTAGAGCCCCGCTTGAGAATCTCTATCCACGTGGCTAATACGATTTCACTCAAGCTTGTTGGCAAGTCCTCTATTTCGGAGAAGTTGCTTGTGATCTCATGCTATGTTCTAAAACAATCTTCTTTTATGTATATGTTGACTATGAGGGTGATCCCGATTGCTTGTCTTGTCCCCCGCTCTTATCTATGTAGTAGAGATGTTGTGGACATGTCATATGTAATGTTATGAGCTTTGACTCTCTCTTGACTCTTATAGTTATGATATGAATGATGTCCCTTAGCCCCAGTTATCCCTATTTCTACTCTTTTGTTGCTATTTTATTGCTTCCGCGACCAAGAATATGTAACGATGTGCTAAGAGGCTTGCTTGGGGCTCCTTTGGGTTCCCCTTGCATTGTGTCACATCTAGACCCTAGGCTTGGGTCGTGACAAACTTGGTATTAGAGCACTAGTTTGTTAGGTCCTCAGCGTCCAACACACTACATTGATTAGAGTCTTATTCATGGTTGTGAGTGAGCCACAACCATGAATAGAAGGGTATGAGGCATTCTACGAAATGTTTCACGTTTTCGTGATATATGTCATGCAATAGAGTTAGCTCCCTGAGGGCTTATTGCTAATTCCTAAATGTTACATTTTAGGATATGTCTCAAACCACTCAAGATGGGTATTGACCAAGGCCATGATTGCTCAACTCAATCAACAAATAAGTTCCCTCGAGTCTTCAAATGGTAAGAGGTAGGGTAGTGAGGCCAAGAGGACCATCTTAGGGGTAATTTCAAAGGTCCCAAAGGTATAGATAGGGGTGGTCTGATGCCTTATGCTAGGTTCCCAAAATGTGGTAGATGACATGATGGCCCATGCTTGAGAGGTACTGACGCTTTTTGTGGTTGTGGAAAGTTGGGTCATAAGGTCAAGGATTATCCTCGTGAACCTAATAAGAGTAAATGGGTTGTTGATGGGGTAATTTGTCCTATATGCCCAAGGTGTAGGAGGAAACATGATGGTACATGTTGGAGTGACACGAGTGCGTACTTTGGATGTGGTGAAATGGACCAAAAGATTTTGGATTGTCCATATGCTCACAACAAAGATAAGGATGGCCAACCACAAGGGCAAGGTGGTCGTGTTGATCAAGAGGATCAAGGAAAGGATGAGATGCCCGACATTGCTACCGATATATTGAAATTTTCTTTAGATTTGATGTATTTGCATGGATGGGCCCGAGTGCCACTATCTCTTTCATTATTCTTTCTTATTGCTAGTGGGCTTCAAGTGTGCCCCGAGTTGTTGTGTGAATGTTTGAAGTCTACCCCCTTTATTGAGTGTATTATTGTTAGAAAGTTCATAGGTATTGTTTCGTGTCGATATTGCATTATGTCTTACCTTGTGACTTGTTGGGTTTGATGTGGTGGAATATGATGTTATACTTAGGATGGATTAGCCGCATGCTTATTGTATCTCCATTTATTGTAGGGGCCGTAGAGCTAGAATCCAGTTCCCTAGTAAACCTTTCTTTGAGTGAGGGCTTCTAATATGGTTGTGAAAGGGGTAAGTCAGTTTTTTGTCTTAAGGTACAATTGACCTCTAAGGGGTTACATTTATCATCTTGTAAGAATTAGGGGTGTTGGATCTAAGTCACTTCTATTGAGTTTCTTCCTGGGATCAATGAGTTAGTGAATGTCCTTTCCGATATTAATGAATTTGGGGTGGTGCCTTTTGGTTTGGATTATGCACCGGTTATGCCTATAGGACTCATGAATAGGGTCTTTAATCCTTACCTTGTTATGTTAGTGGTAATCTCTAGTGATGAAGTATTGGTTTATTTGGAGCTTGTGAACCATTTGGGGGTAGTGTTACAATCTTGGGAAAGGAAGAAGTTGTATGTGAAGTATGAGGGGTGTGAATTTTGGTGAAGGAGGTTGCCTTTCTAAGTCATGTGGTGTCGCGGCATGGTTTTAAGGTAGATTTTGAGGAGATGGATGTGATTAGAAATTATCCTAGACCTTTGTCTCCCTTAGACATTAGGAGTTTCTTGGGCTTAGCGGGTTACTACCGGAGGGAGTGAATGAGTTCTCTTCTATAACTTCTCCAAGACCAAATTGATTCAAAAGAAGGCTAAGTTTGTGTGAACCGATGAGTGTGAGAGGATCTTCAAAACATAGAAAGATAAGCTTATGTCTTCTCCTATCTTGTCTCTACCGAAAAGTCTAGAAGGATTTGTTGTGTATTGTGACTCTTCTCGGGTTTGTTTGGGTTTTGTGTTGATGCACCATGGTAAGGTGATAGCCTATACGTGTAGACAATTTGGGATACGTGAGAAGGACTATTCTATCTATGACCTTGGGTTGGTCGCCATTGAATTTGCTTAAAAAATTTGACGTTAATATTTTTATGGGGTGCATGTTGATACGTTACCAATCACAAGAGTCTCCAATAGGTGTTCATCCAATGGATCTCAACTTGAGACAAAGAAGGTGGTTAGAACTTCTTAAGGACTATGACATGAGTATGCATTATCATCCCGGTAAGGCTAATGATGTGGTGGGTGCTTTGAGTAGGGTGTCTATTGTAGCCTAGGTCACATTGCTGATGGTGATAAAGAGGTGGCTAGGGAGGTCCATCAGTTGGCTAGATTGGGAATTAAGTTGGAAAAGGTTGATAAAGGTGTTCTTGTTGTTGTTGATGGTTCTATATCTTCCTTGGTTGAGGAGGTGAAAGCTAAGAAACACCTCAATCCCTTCTTAGTAGAATTAAAGGCCTTAGTGAAGGGGGGGCAAGGTGGAGGTTTTCTTCTAAGGGGGAGATGGTACCCTTAGATCGCAAGGAAGGTTGTATGTGTCTTGTGTTGATGGTTTGGGAGAAAGTATTCTTTATGAGTCTCATGGTTCTTCCTATTCTGTTTACCCCAGGCCTACCAAGATATATAGAGATTTGAGAGAGGTGTATTGGTAGGGAGGCATGAACAAAGACATTGCCAATTTTGTGTCCGGTGTCATAGTTTCAAACAAGTCAAAGCCGGACATCATAGGCCAGGAGGCCTAACTCAATACATAGAGATCCCTACTTGGAAGTGGGAAGAGGTTAATATGGATTTTGTTGTTAGGTTGCCTGATACTAGAAGGGGTTTTGATTCCATTTGGGTTGTGGTTGATAGGATGACGAAATTGGCTCACTTTCTATCGGTTAAGACTACATATGGGGCTGAACATTATGCTAGGTTGTACATCCATGATTTGGTGGGATTGCATGAGGTTCCTTTATCCATCATATCAGATCATTGTGCTCAGTTTACATAACACTATTTGAGGTCCTTCCAAAGAGGTCTTGGAACCAAGGTAAAGCTTAGTATGGCCTTTGACCCTCAAGTAAATAGCCAAGCCAAATGAACTATCCAAACACTTGAAGACATAGTTAGGATTTGTGAATTAGAGCTTAACAGTAGTTGGGATGATCATCTTCCATTGATTGAGTTTGCATATAACAATAGCTATCATTCTAGTATTGGTATGGCTCCTTTTGAGGCTCTCTATGGTAGACGTTGTAGATCAGCGGTTGGGTGATTGGGGTAGGAGAGGTGGCTTTGATGAGTCTAGATCTAGTTATGGAGGCACTTTAGAAGGTAAGAAGGATTAGAGGAAGGATGGAAACAACCTAAGTCATCAAAAATCCTATATCAATGTGGGGAGGAGAGACCTTGAATTTAAGGTTGGTAATTGGGTCTATTTGAAGGTCTCACACATGAAGGGTGAGGTTATTTTTGGTAAGAAGGGCAAGTTAAGACCAAGATATGGGAGTCCTTATAGAGTTTTGAGGGGGATTGGTAAGGTTGCATATGAATTGGAGTTTCCTATGAATAGGGATATGGTTCGTCCGGCTCTTCATGCTTCTAGGTTGAGGGGATGTGTTAGTGTCTCTTGTGCTATAGAACTATTTTAAGTAGTGGGTATTTTGGTGGATAAGTTGACTTAGGAGAGAATATCCTGGTGGAGATATTGGATTGATTGATAGGAAGAGTTGATTAATAAGAATGTGGTGTTCGTCAAGGCAATTTGCAAGAATCATCTAGTCGATAGTTTCTTTTAGGAGCCAGAGCAGGCATGGAGAAGATATATTCGAAACTCTTCACTCTAATCAGGCTTGTGATAATGCATCAATTCCTTTTCTTTTATGATTTCAAATCTTATGTATCAGCCCCTAAGTCATTTTCATGAATTCATGTCTATGTTGACAAGTTCATGATGATTTTGACACTTATGTTGATATTTGAAAATGGTCTTTTAATTATGTTGTTGCATTGTTGTTGGGGGCTGATTTATTCATGATTACTCTTCTCATATACTTTTCTTGACATTCGGGGACAAATGTTCCCAAGGGAGAAATATTGAAACAACCCCAAAAAGTAACTCGAAAGTAGCCGGAATCGTAATTTCCTTATATCACAAAATCCATGCATGATATCAAAAATCTGACTTCATATTTTTGTTCAGGGGGTCAAATTGACTGGCAAATGGGTCTGTCCTGATTTTAGAGCAACCATAGTGACTATTGAAATTTCAAAGTGGAGAAAAATTGAGAGGTTTTCGCAACCCAGGCGCGCGATGCTCTAGCGGCACGATTCAAGTGTTAAAAGTGCCCTATTTTGTTGAGTCAGCCCAAGGCTTTTTGGTCTTGGGCCTAAACTTCTCGATATGTGAAAATACCTATACTTAGCCTTATTTCACCCTCATATCATTCAAGACATTCCCAAATACTCTCTCAAACCCTTAGACAATATTTCACCTCCTAATTTCAAGTCTAAAAACTCATCCGGATCTTAAGGTTCTCATTCAATCTTCAAGTCTCCATCTCCAATCTTCTTTAAGGAATCTCCAAAAGCTAAGGTATGTGGGTTTCTTTCACCCATGATACCCAAGCTTCCTTTTACCTAAAATCTTATGATTTAAAGTTGATTTACTCATGGGTCTTATGTATTATGAATTTCACTGCACATTATATTGGGGTTTCATGAAATTGTCACTGTTTTAGCATGTTTTGAGCTATGAATCTAAGATCTAATGTGAGATTTGATTAAGGATTTCGATGTATATTGGTTAAGGGTATTACCAAGCATTTATTTATGGCTTCACACAGAATTCTCTAGCATGACTACACTCTTTAATTGCATGGTTTTACACTAGCATTACATACCCGGCAAGTGTCTGATAAAATGTATGGTTATGGTTTCTTAAGGAATTGAAGGTTCAATGCAGGTCTTATGAGTTGGATGACTATATGATTATGAAAGGAATTTATATTAATGATATTATCTCTATAGTATGGGGAAAATGACCAAGCCTCACTCGAGAGGTTATAGGCCCGGGTAACCTTATTGAGGACTTTGTACCTCGATCTTCTTGCTGGGGAGATGGCAGGCCCGTGCAACCATGCCAAGGGGTTTGTACCTTAATAACCATGTTGGTGGGTTTGTACCTTATAAACCATATTGGGGAGTGTGTACCTTATCAACCACATGAATGGGTTTGTACCTTATGCGCCTCTCCAAGGAGGTGATAAGCCTTGGATTTGCACTAATGTGGTCTCTCCTTAAACATGGATTATGTTCTATATAAGCATGGTTTACTAAAAACATTACTCATACATGTCATATTTCAATATGCTTATTTGATGCTATGTCATCCATTTTGTTTATGGTGCTTATCACTTGTTCCATTGCATCCTACATACTTAGTACATTCAAATGTACTAATGCATACTCTATGCCTACATGATGTCACCATGTAGGAATCGGAGCCCTGCTTGAGTATCTCCATCCATGTGGCTAGTACGATTTCACTCAATCTTTTTGGTAAGTCCTCCATTCCAAGGACGTTGCGCGTGATCTCATTCTATGTTCTAAAACTATCTTTCTTTTATATGTATGTTGACTATGAGGGTGAGCCCGATTGCTTATCTTGGCCCCTACTCTTATCTATGTAGTAGAAGTGTTGCTAGACATATCATGTGTAATGTTATGAGCTTTGACTATCTGTTAGCTCTTGTAGTTATGATATTAGTGATGTCCCTTAGCCCTGGTTATCCCTATTTCTACTCTCTTGCCGCTGTTTTATTGCTTCCACGACCAAGGGTGTGAAATGATGTGCTAAGAAGCTTGCTTTGGGTCACTTTGGGTTTCCCTCGCGCCATGTCACGTCTAGGCCCTAGGCTTGGGCCATGGTAAAAGACCATCAGACAATGTACCATATCCAATAAGTTTATATTTACAAAATAGTTTGGAATCACCTTCTAAAAGGAAGGAGTATCCCGAAGGTACAAGTCTTGATGCTGAAATTAAATTCCTAGAAAAATTAGGAACATAAAAGTTTTTCTCTACGTCTAAAACAAAGCCACTACTTAGAACTAAATTGCATGTTCCAATATCTTCCACATGTGACTGCATCTTATTTCCAGAATAGATGTTTCGCTCAGCTCCTACTTGCTTCTGTAGGTTTCTAAAATCCTATAAGGAATTCGTAATATGCATTGTAAAAGCAGAATCAATCCACCATGTGTTCTGGTTAACATTAATCATATTAGCTTCATAAAAAATAAGGGAGAGTGAAGTACCTTTCTTAACAAGCCATTACTGAAACTTAACACAACCCTTTCGTATGTGTTCTTTCTTTTTACAGAAGCGACACTTGGATTCTTTCTTAATGTCAGTTTCAAGTGGTGCCTTTCCTTTCCATATAATATTGGCTTGATTGGTATTCTTTCTTTGAGTAGTTGTGATTTCACTTTCTCTTGTTTCCATCATTAGTTGGCCTTCCTCTTGAACACACATGGTCATAAGTTCATTAATAGAACATTTATCTTTATGTGTGTTATAGGAGATCTTGAAGGGACCACACTGTGTAGATAGAGTATTCAAAATATAGTGCACAAGAAAAGTTTCAGAGATTTCAATCTCAAGAGTATTTAATTGAGCCACTAGATTGTCATGACCCAGAGCTAGGGTCTAGGAGTAACACGGTGAATGAAAACTCGAGAGTCCAAAATAGGCCTCAGAGTATCCATATTCACATCATCGGTTTGAAAGCATATACAAATAATAAGCACATAGTTCTAAGGGACGTGAAAGTAGGATTCACGCTATGGGGATATCATAGGGAAAAGGATTAATATGGATTCACATAGTACATAGCACATAAGAACTAAGGAGCAGGTAAGTACGACTCACTCTATAGGGGATAATTCTGGACTTAGGATCTTCCACATTTCCACATCAAATCATACATACTTATGATAATTCTCATGATAAATACATCATAGCCATATCAAAGAGATCACCATAACCATCAGCTCTAAATACAAAACATAGCATATATCCGTACAAGAGTCTATATTGATATCCGACAATGCCTCTAGATATAAGATATACAGGAGCCAAGACATTCCCAGGCTCACTATCAAAGTAAAGAAAATGAAAATGGAAAAAAACATAAGGTAGATAGATGGTGGCTTGTCCTTGGAAGATAGCACTCACCATAAAAAATGTCTAAAATATGATCTAACCATCAAACGGTGGATGAAAATAATCTCCAATCCCAACATGGTAAGATCATGTAGGTAAAGTATGTATTAGTACATTTGAATGTACTAAGTATGCTGGATGCAATGCATGTAACTTACCAAAACCTGCACACAATGTTAGATGACAAGGGCACGTAATATAGAAAAAGATATATAGCAAGGGATGTAATATGACAAGATGCTATCAAACTCATGATGCATGAAGTGCAAATGATGCTTGTATATAGTGGGGGTGTGGCCTCAACTGACATGAGTAATACCAAGTGAGCTACTACTTGGAATCCCATTAAATCTCCTCACTGGTAAAGAGGTGGTATACTTGCCAAAGGTATATACTTTATCTTATGGGAACACATCCTACTTCTTATGAAGTAATCTTTCTTATAGGAACATATCCTATTTTAAATAAGATTTCCACATATAGCATATCATATCACATTATACTTCACCTTATAGAACCCATCCCTTTTGTATGAAGCAACCTTCCTTACAAGAACACATCCCATTTCTAATAGGATTTCACATAGCCTATGTTAGGCACATAGTTCAAGGAAAGAGAGCACCCCGTCAATCCATTGGTGCTAAGTCGTCCTCCTACAAGAATACTGACAATATACAAATATATGCTTTCAAAGAGGAGTAACTCTTATCAAATCATTTCAATGCATTCTTAGGACCAAATACCAAACCTCATTAATATTAGTTCATATTTACGCTGAAATGCCAAATCGTAGTTTGTACCATAATACTCATGTATCGGAATAGCTCATGCATACATTTGTAATGGTGCAAGAATCCATAATGCTCCAAGAGCCATAACCAATTGAGATGTATTTGATCACATTCTTGTCATAACCAATATCTTAACAAAATTATATCAAAAACATAATTGGGCTTAATCCACTCATAATTTCCATAAAAATCCAATGTAATAAATGGAAATGCCATGAATGATGTCTGGATTGCATGGGTAATTAAGATTCAATTTAAAATCAATAATATAATATGAAATTCAAGTGAAAGCATAATTAATCCACATTTAAAATAATAATTTAATCACCCATAATAAACAAGTCTTGAAAAGGGACATGCATATTCATAACTTCATAACTTTAATGTAAATCATCATAATAGGGCTTAAAGTAACTTAAAATCATCAAATATGTACAGCCTATACATTAATTTAGTTTAATAAATCTTAATAGTGAAAACCCATATTAAACAGGGCTTAAATTCCTGAAATTTGATTGAAAAGATATGAGTCTCTTTTGCTGGAAGGAACCAAAGATCAAATCCACATACCTAGACCCAATGAATAAATTCCAAGAGAAATTTGAAGAAGAATTGTGTTAGTGTTGAACCCAAAGCTTGAATTCCATAAGTGTTCTTGAGAGGAGTTTGAGAGTGACTTGAGAGAATTAGTCTTGAATAAGGGTTTAGAATTAGTATAGGAGATGTTCAGGAATGTAAAGGTGGGGTGGGGTCTAAAGGTCTTAAAAAGCCTTGGGAATGGGTCAAAATATCAAAAACACCCAAATAAAATGCCCCTTTAAATTTTACCCTGGACTCTTCATGCCCAGCTTCACGGGTCGTGAAGCCTTTCAGGAGTCGTGAAGGCCTCCGTATAGCTCAGATAGGTTTGATGAAAAAGGCCATAACTTCTTCCTCTGAGCCAGAATAAAGTGAATCTGGATGCATTGGAAAGCTAATTCAAAGAGCTTTAGTTTGATAGGTCGTACGTCACCCAGTTCATTTTGTGCTAAGATATATGATCATTTTAAGTTGACTCTTCTAGTGGCACTCGTGAAAAACTTATCCAACGGAATTCCTTTGAACTTGGCTTGACGTAGGAGACTCATGATGACCATAAACAACCTAAATAAGCTTGAATTGAGGTTTAAAACCAAACTTAGCTTGATTATGAAGATCCTATACTTAGAATAATTTTTACTCTAGAAGCCATACGGGCACCCTCACAGCCCGTGAGACATCACATGAGCCTTGTGAGGGGCTGTGTGACCTTGCTTATTTCCCAAATGGTGAGACTTCAAGCCAAGGCCACCACATGGTCCGTGAAGTGTCTCACAGACCGTGAGGGTCCAAGTGTGGTGTGCCTTAGTTTTTAATCAATACAATTTGACTTCATACGGGCCGTGAGGTCCTCTTTGAAGTGCCACTTAGTCCAAAAACCTCCTGAATTCGAAATTTCAAGCTCCAACGCAATTGTAAAAATTCCCAGTTCATTACATCATCTCCCCCTTGGAAACATTCATCCTCAAATGTGTAAGGACAAGGCTAGAAAGGCTTAACTCAAAACAAGAAACTTCCAAACACATGATACAATGCATAGTTTCCTCTTGAAAATCTTAAAATCTTTAAAATTCATACTAAAACGTATTCAAATCCTTCAAAACATCATAAAATTCATACTTAAATCGAATTTTCTATTCTTACTTTTTTGCGCACATGTATGCATGTCATGTCATGAGACTCAAGAGTGAAAAAAATTAGGACCATTGAGAATAGGAAGAACCTAATACTATAGGCTTGAGTAGATTGGAAAGGATAGAGGTATCGTTGCATCATACTTGATTCCACCTCCCACATAGCACTTTAAAAATGTTGATCCTTGTTGCAAAGCTTCTCCACTTGCCTATCCAAGATCTCAACCAAAGTTTCCTCATAAGATGTGTTCTCTTCAACCTCCACACCTTCCAAAGACACCATAGTACTAGAATCACCAACCAAATTTCTCAACATAGATATATGAAAAACTAGGTGAAAAGAACTCAAATCTAGAGGCAAATCCAACCTATAAGCCACATTCCCAATCCGCTCAAAACTCTCATAAGGACCTACATACTAGGGACTCATCTTGTGCTTCTTCCTAAGACACATCACACCCTTCATATGTGAGACCTTTACACACACCTCAATCACCAATACAAAACTCAAGATTCCTCTTCCCAACATCCAAATAAGACTTTTGATGACTTTGAACCATCTTCAACTTTTTCTAACCAATTTCACCCTCTCTATAGCCTCCAACACTAAATTTGTGTCTATAGAAGTCATCCCATCTAACTCAAACCATTCCACCAAAGACCTACACCTTCTACCACACAAAACCCCAAACTGTGTCATACCAATGCTAGCATGAAAGTTATTGTTTTTTGGAAACTCAATAAGTGGTAGATAATTACCCCAATTAACCTTCAATTCCAACACACAAGAACTTGTCATGTTCCCAAAAATTTTGAATTTTCCTCTCAACTTACCCAATGGATTAAGGATGAAAAAGCAGTGCAAAAAGTTACCCTAGTAGCAAGTCAATTTTGAAATGACCTCCAAAACTGAGAAGTAAATTGGGTACCACAATCCAACGTAATAAAAGCAGGCATACCATCTAGCCAAACCAACTCCAAATTACCTAACTTGGCATTGTCTTTGTCATAACCCAAGCCAAGGGCCTAGATGTGACACGGCGAATGGGAACCCGAAAGGACCTCAAACAAGTCTCTTAACATATCAATAACACATCCTTGATCACAGGAAAAAATAAGGATCACAAATTACTAAAAAGGGACTAATGGAAGTCTTGATATTCATAAAAGTAATAAAGGAGTCAAGCTTATAGCATAATACATCATTATATTCAACAACACCTCTAACTTGGAATGGAGTAGGGGCCAAGACACTTCCGGGGCTCACCTCTAATAGTAAGTATTGAACATAAGAAGGAGTCTCAACATAACATGAACTAAATAGATAGTGTTATAGGAATTGATGACTCACCAATGCTTTCTCCGAGAATCGAACTAACCACATGGAGGATGATGATAAAATGGAGCTCCAGTTCCTATATGGTGATATCATGTTGGCATAAAGAATGCATTAGTACATTTGAATGTACTTAGTACACGTGATGCAATGTAACAAAGACATAAGCCAATATGTTCAAAATACATAATCCTAAGCAATGGACATATATAATCTCAACATGGCATGCATGATCAATGCTTGTAATGAAACATGCTTGTAAAACATTCAACTGGCATAGTACATAATACATGTGTGGGAAGAGACCTTAACCGACATAGACCAAGCACCCTACTACTTGGAATCCAAGGCATATCACCCCCTTGGTAAGGTGATCGAGGCATGTCACCCCCTCCACAAGGTGATCGAGGCATAACACGCCATTGACAAGGTGTGTTCTACTTGCCAAGGTAAACCATACATGATAATATGAATAATCTAAGGCAAGTCAACCCCCCCCCCCCCATAATGTATTGTGTAACTAGATGGATCTACTAGAAACCATAAAAGGGATATTATATGATCCTATGTGGCACATAGTTAGAGACTAATGACTTTCTATGAAGAACCCTTTAGTTGAGCCCCTATCTTAAGCCTCAATCGGTGCTAAGTCAAATCCAACGGAATACTTGAAAAAGTCATATCTTGAACAACTTATGAGAAACATGATAAAATGATATGAGTAGCTCATAAACATGCTTGACCTCTATTAATGAGCCTAACTTGAACATGAGAGTAGATATTAATCATATATGATCCCTTGCTTTAACATTAAGGGCTCATAGGAGGTAAAAATCTTGAAATATGGCTCAACTTGATACTTGCAACATCATAGATACTTTTCATGAAATCAATACATGCTGGAAATCCTTAAACATCACAAAGTCACTTGACTTGTAAATTATGTAATAGATCATCAATAACTTGAGAATTCTTGTCATGTCATTTTATCAAACATATGGTGGGTTCATGATACTTATTCAAAATCATGCAATTCAAGAGTGAAATAATATCAGTGAAGACAATGTAAATCAACCCACCAATATGTAATAAAACCCTCATGTAAGGTGCCTTGAAATCCATCACCAAAAGCTCATAATAGTTCACATTTTTATAGCTCTAAACATGCATCGTCTCAATAGACAAAAGCAATTCACGGAACCTACTTGAAATATACATTCATGCACAATCAATCAATACTTGTCAAAACCCCAACATGATTTATGCTCATATTTCATAATAAGAGATACCCATAGGTAATACAACTTAGAAACACTCAATTTTCATAAAAATAAATAAGGTTAGGCTCCAGGGGTGAAAGGACCCATGGATGAAAACCCGCATACCTTAAACCTTAAATTCCTTGTGGTGAACTTGAAGTAGACTTAGATCTTGAAATATGTCCTTGTGTCCCAAAATTGAGCTTGAAACCCTTAAATTTTAATGAGAGAATTGATAGAGTCTTAGAGAGGTTTTATAGAGGATTTTGTAAGCTATAGAGTTGAAAAATGGCAAAGTACGGGTAATTTTACTTTTAAATGGGCATGGGGCTATGACCCCAATGCCCTTGGCCTAAATAGAAAACCCAAGAAAACTCATACACTAGTCTGAGCACCTGCCATGATGCGGACCAGACGCGGAGCAATATTTACACTATTCCGCACCCCAAGTACATCGCAGCATGGGAGCGGATAGACACTACATTACGAAAAATTGCGAAAATTATTTTTTACTACGGGTCTTCTAAAATCCGAGTTATACCAATTTCCCTCTCAATTTTGCCCAAAGATCGAGAATATGAAATCGAATCATTAAAATTATGCATGAATTTTGAGATATACAGAAATAGGGCATTTCGAAGCACATGAGGGGTGTTTCAATATATCCCCCTTGGGAACATTCATCTCGAATTTCGAAGAAACATGCGTAAGAGAAGTAATTATGAAGATTTCATCCCTACATGAATGCAACAAATGTATTTAAATATCATTTTCAAAAATCTCAACATGAATGTCAAAAATCACCATAAACTTGTTACCATAATCATAAATGCATGCAAAATGTCATGAGGACTGAAACTTTAGACTTGAAATTATATGTAGGACTTAGATTATTACTTCGGCTTAAGTAGACTGGAAGAGATATGGGTATCGCTTTTTCATGTCCACCTCGGCTTCCCATGTGGCACTTTCAACTTTTTGATTCTTCCAAAGAACCTTGATAGATGCTACATCTTTGTTTCTCAATCTCTTCACTTGTCTATCTAAAATCTCCATCAAGACATCCCCATAGGTCAAATTATATCCTACAACACCCACAACTTCTAGGGGCACTATAGAACTTGGGTCACCCAGGCACTTTCTCAACATGGACACATGGAAGACTGGATGAATCATATTAATCTCCATAGGCAACTCCAACTCATAAGCAACCTTACCAGTCCTTCTCAAAACTTTATAAGGGCCCACAAACCTTGGGCTAAATTTCCCTTTCTTGCCAAACCGAACCACCCCCTTTATGTGTGAGACTTTGAAGTAAACCCAATCAATCACTTTGAACTCAAGATCTCTTCTTCTCATGTCAGAGTAGGACTTTTGTCTACTTTGGGCTATTTTCAATATCTGGCTTATCAACCTCACCTTCTCCAAGGCTTCCATAACCAAATCTGGACCTAGTAATTATTAAGGAAAAAGCAGTGATTAGCGATTAGAGGAATATAACTATGCAACAGCGGATATGCGACATCGAATATATATCCTTTCAGTCAACCAATCGGGGATCTACAACACCTACAGTATAAAGTTTCAAAGGGAGTAATGCGAATGCTTGAGTGGTAGATATTGTTGTGATGAAACTCAATTAGTGGAAGTTGTTCATCCCGACTACCCTTAAACTCCAAAACACAAGCTCTAAGCATATCCTCAAGAGTTTGGATAGTCCTTTCAACTTGGACATCCGTTTGAGGATGAAAAGTTATGCAAAGCTTAACCTTGGTACCAACAACTCTTTGGAAGGACCTCCAATAATGAGAAGTAAATTGAGTACCACAATCTGAAAAGAAAGACAAGGGCACCCCATGCAATCTAACCAACTGATGTGTATACAACTTGGCATAATGTTCGGCACCATAAGTGGTTTTGATCGGTAGAAAATAAGCCAACTTTGCCATTCTATCCACAACAACCCAAATAGAGTCAGAGTGTTTCCTAGTCTTAGACAACCCAACCACAAATCCATGTTAATCTCTTACCACTTCCAAGTAGGAATTTCAATGTCTTGGGCTAGGCCACCTGGCCTTTGATGCTCAGCTTTCACTTGTTAGCAATTGTGACATTCAGATATGAATTTGGCAATATCTCTCTTCATACTATCCCATTAATACACCTCCCTCAAGTCTCTATATATCTTTGTAGAATCGTGGTGAATAGAATTGGATGAATTAGGAGCCTCCTACAAGATCAACTCCCTTAAGTCATCAACATTAGGCACACACAACCTACCTTGATACATATGGGTACTATCACCCCCTTGTGAGAAAACCTCTGTTTTACCATCCTTCACTAATGTCTTCACTCTAGCAAGGTGGGTTCAAGATCTTGTTTAGACTTTACTTCCTCAATCAAAGAAGATTTAGAACCATCAACAACTATAGCACCACCATTTTCAACTTCATCCAACCTAACCCCCAACCTTGCCAACCGGTGAACTTCTCTAGCCACCTCTTTGCGACCATCATCAGTATGAGCTAGACTATCCATGGACACTCTACTTAGAGAATCAGCCATAACATTTTCTTTGCCAGGATGATAATCCACTTTCATTTCATAATCTTTAAGGAGTCTAAATACCTTCTCTATCTCAAGTTATGATCTTTTCATGTGAACACATATTGGAGATGATTCAACCTCAGACCTATTTAAATGTAGCGGATAATAGCGGGGCTCAAGAATTGATGTGTATTTGAATCATAAGAGCTAGCAATTGTCGATGTTCTCATAATGGTGGCGTTAATGTGGCTGTGATCAAAGAAGGCGTGCCAAATTGGAGAAGATCAATCTTAGAAAAGTGGCTAGCCCCTTGTAGTTGATCAAAAAGGTCATCAATTCTTGGCAGAGGGTACTTGTTCTTTATGGTAACCCTATTAAGTTGTCGGTAATCAATGCACATTCTAAGAGAACTATTTTTTTTCTTCACAAATAACACCGGTGCACCCCAAGGTGACTTACTAATGTTTATAAAACCCTTCTCTAACAAATCCCTTAATTGATCTTTCAACTCCTTCAAATTCGCCGGGTCCATAGATAAGGGGGAATGGAAATGGTAGGGTATCAGGAAGGCGGTATATACAACATTTTGTTTCCCTTTTGGGAGGGACACTGGGAAGCTCATTGGGAAAAATATCAAGAAACTCATTGACCACCGGAACCGACAAAATAGGAAGGACTTTGGACTCAACATCCCTAACCCTCACAAGATGATAAAGGAAACCCTTAGAAATCAACTTTTAGGCTTTAAGACAAGAAATGAATCTACCCTTGACCACCAAGGACAGGCTCATTAGGGGATTGGAATTTAACCTTATGGGTTCTACAATCAATGGATGCATAATATGCATATAACCAATCCATTCCAAAAAAGATATCAAAATCCACCATATCTAATTCAACAAAATCACAAGGCAAGACTTTCCGCAATATAAACACGAGAAAATTTCTATAGAATCTTTTAGCAACAATATACTCACCAAGGGGGCTTGACACTTAATAAGGTTCACATAACAATTCATGATTCATATGAATCTTTTTTCTGGCACCAAAAGGAGTAATGAAAGAAAGAGTGGCACCTGGATCTATCAATGCATACACATCATAATCAAAAACCTTTAACATACTGGTGATGACATCGGGCACCTCATCCACCCTTTGCTTTCCTTGAATAGCATAGAACCTATTTTGCATTGGAGCACCCCCTTGTTGGCCTCCCTTTGCCCTTAGGACCACATTAGCACCTTAGCCTTGAGGATGACCATCTCTACCTTTGTCTTGAGCATGAGAACAATCAATAACCTTGTGACCCACTTAACTACAACCATAGCAATCATTAGAGTTTTCAAACATGGGCCACTATGGTTCCTACCACTTCTTTAGCACTTAGGGTTAGACACTCTACCACCACCACCTTGGAACCTTGGATTATCATTACCAAATCTCTTATTAGGAGCATTAAAAGACTTTTGGTCTTTGAACTTATGGCCTTAAGGAAACCATCCACCCTTGGAACCTAGGAATCCACTTTCAAATCGATCCCTCTTGGACTCACAACTTCTTCTTTTATAAGCTTTTCCCCCTTTGGTTGTCCGGCATATGTCATGAGCTTGGAAAAATCCATATCATTCACAAGCATAGCAGTATGACACTCTTCATTAACCAAGTTGGACACTCCTTACACAAATTTATTTATTCTAGCTCTAGTGTTGGCCACCAAATGTGGAGCATACTTGGAAAGCTTGTTAAACTTAAGGTTGTACTCCCTTACACTCATGGAACCTTGCTTGAGTTTCATAAACTCCAACATCTTAGCCTCCCTTTGCTTGATAGGAAAGAACTGATTGAGCAATGTGTCTTTGAACTCCTTCCAAGGAATAGCATCATCATACCTCCTCTCCAATTTCCATTGGGTGAACCAAATTTTGGCCACACCTTTGAGTTGGTAGGCTGCTAATTCTGCTTTCTTCTCCGAATTGACCCTTATTATAGATAGCACTTTATTCACCTCATCGATGAACTCTTGGGAATCCTCTTCCAGCTTGGATCATGGAACTCCAGTGGGTTCATCCTTCTGAAATCCCTCACCCTTGAGGCCGAAGTGGGAGTATGAGGGTCTTGGGCCCTTAGGTTCATTGGGTTGGTCATAGCACGGACAAACATTGTGATGGCATCTCGAAACTCTTCTTGGGCTACCCCTCCATCTTGAGGAGCGGGAGGGCTCGGTTGCTCTTCGAGTGAATGGGCTCCCCTTATTCTTCCCCTTGGAATCAGCAGGATCTAGAAGAAACAAGAGTATTCATTAGGGAAAAGCCTTACATTTATGTCTAAAGGATGATATAGACCATGAAGAAGTGAAAATTTTCCAAAAAGGCCTCATAGCCTCCTATTCATAGTTATGGCGCGCTTCACAACCATGAATAAGACTCTAATAGATGCGCTATGTTGGATTTTCAAGGACCACTAACAACCTAGTGCTCTGATACCAAATTTTTCATGACCCAAGCTTGAGGCCGAGACGTGACACGGCGAATGGGAACCCAAAGGGACCCTAAACAAGCCTCGTACCATATCAATCCCACATCCTTAGTCGCTGAAGCAAAATAAGCATCACAAGTTATAAAAAATGGAAGAAGGATTAAAGGAAGTCTTGATATTCATAAAAGCAATAAAGGAGTCATGCTCATAGCATAATATATCATAGTATCGAACAACACCTCTAACTTGGAATGGAGCAGGGGCCAAGACACTTCCTGGGCTCACCCTCATGATATTAGTATTCAACATAAGAAGGAGTGTTAACATAACATGAAGTAAATAGATATTGTCCTCTTAATTGAGGACTCATCAAAGCATTGTTCGAAAATTGAACTCGCCACATGGAGGAGGATGATAAAAAGGAGCTCTAGTTCCTACATGGTAATACCATGTAGGCATAAAGTATGTGTTAGTACTTTTAAATGTACATAGTGTGCAGGATAAAATACAACAAAGACATAAGTCAATATATTCAGAATACATAGTCACATGTAATGGATATATAATCTCAACATGGTATGCATGATCAATACTTGTAATAAAACATGCTTGTAAAAAATTCAACTTGCATAATACATATTACATGTGTGGGAAGAGACCTTAACTGACATAGATCAAGTGAGATACTACTTGTAATCTACTGCATGTCACCCCTTTTGTAAGGTGATCGAGGCAGGTCACCTCCTTGACAAGGTAATCAAGGTATGTCACCCCCTCGATAAGGTGATCGAGGTATGTCACTGCCTCAACAAGGTGATCAAGGTATGTCACCCCCTCGACAAGATGATCGAGGTATGTCACACCCTAGACAAGGTGTGGTCTACTTTCCAAGGTAAACCATACATGATAATATGAATAATCTGAGGCATGTCACCCCTCATACAAGGTGATCGAGGTATGTCACCCCCTCGACAAGGTGTGGTGTAACTCGATGGATCCCCTAGAAACCATAAAAGGGATATTATATGATCCTATATGGCACAAGTTTAGAGAACAAAGAATTTCTACAAAGAGCCCTTGAGTCGAGCCCCCATCTTAAGCCTCAATCGGTGCTGATTCAAATCTCACGGAACACTTGAAATAGTCATAACTTAAATAACTTGTAAGAAACATGATAACATGATATGAGTAGATCATAAACATGCCTGACCTCTATTAGTGAGCCTAACTTGAACATGAGAGTAGACAATAATCATACATGATCCCTTGCTTTAACATGAATGGCTCACAACAGGTATAAATCCTAAAATAAAGCTTAGCTTGATACTTGCAACATCATAGATGCTTTTTTATGAAATCAATACAAACTTCATCATGAAGTAACTTGGCTTGTAAATCATGTAATAGATCATCAATAACTAGAGGATCCTTTTCATGTCATTTCATTAAACACATGTTGGGTTCATGATACTTGTTCAAAACCATGCAATTCAAGAGTGAAGTAATATAAGTAACTCAATGCAAATTAACCCACCAACATGTAGTAAAACCCTCATATAGGGTACCTTTAAGTCTATCACCAAAAGCTCTTAATAGTACAGAGTTTTATAGCTCAAAACATGCGTAGTCTCAATAGGCAAAAGCAATTCATTTAACAAGCTTGAAATAGACATTCATGCACAATCAATCATTACTTGTCAAAATCCCAACTTGATTGATGCTAATATTTCATAATAAGAGATATACATAGGTAATACAACTTGGAAACATGCAATTTTCATTAAAAAAAAGGTTGGGCTTCGTGGATGAAAGGACTCATAGATGAAGACTCACATGCCTTAAACCTTGAATTTCTTGAGGTGAACTTGAAGTAGACTTAGATCTAGAAATGAGTCCTTGAGTCCCAAAATTGATCTTGAAATCCTTAGATTTTAATTAGAGAATTGATAGTTTTAGAGAGTTTTAAAGAGTATTTTTTGAGCTATAGAGTTGAAAAATGGCTAAGTATGGGTAATTTCAGGTTTAAGTGGGCACAGGGCTATTATCCCAATGCCCTTGGCCGAAATAGGAAAACCAAGGAAAAATAATACACAGGTCCGCACCCCTGGTGAAACATGTTCTAGACATAGAGCAATATTTACACTAGTCTACACCCCAAGTGCATTGCAGCCTGGGCGCGAACAGATACTAGATTACAAAATTTAGTGAAAACTATTTTCTCTATGGGTCTTCTAAAATCCGAGTAATACCCATTTCCCACTCAATTTTTCCCCCTAATCGAGAATTTGAAGTCAGATTTTTGAATTCACACATGGATTTTGAGATATATACAAATATGTGATATTTCGAAGCACATGAGGGGTGTTTCAGTCTTCAACATTAAGAGTATTCTCAACCGACAAAAAGTGAGCCAATTTAGTCTTCCGTTTAACAATAACCCAAATGAAGTCAAATTGCCTTCAAGTCTAAGGCAAACCATCCACAGAATCCATGTTTACATTTTCCCACCTTCGAGTAGGAACCAACATCTTGAGTCAAACCATCAGGCCTTTGGCGTTCTACCTTCACTTGTTAACAATTAGGGAACTCAAGTACAAACTTCGCTATATCCTTCTTCATACCATGCAACTGATACACTTCTCTCAAACCCTAGTACCTCTTAGTAGATCTCGGGTGAATAGATTAATAAGAGTTATGGCTTTACTAAAGATCATCTCCTTAAGACCATCAATGTCCAAAACATAAAATCAATCTTGGTACTGGATTACTCCATCTCCCCCTTGGGAGAAAATCTCTATCATATTTTTGGCAACCAACCTCTTCAACATCACCAATGATAGGTCTAAGTCTTGCTTAGCCTTAACATCAACAACCACAAAAGATCCAGCCCCATTTTGAAAATGGATACTATCTTCATTAGAGTCGGCCAACCTAATACTCAATTTATCCAAACAGTAGACATCCTTTGCCAATTCTTTATTCCATTCATCAACATGAGCCATACTTCCCATAGATAGCCTACTAAGAGTATCGACCACCAAATTGGCTTTGTCAGGATGATATTGTATGCTCATGCACTTTCAATTGCCATGATGCATAAGCGATCACCTTACCATGTTGCATAATTACACAACCCAACCTAATCCGAGAACTATCACAATACACCACTAACCTATCTAGGCCATCCAGTAAAGTTAAAAACAAGAGCTAATGCAAGACGATCCTTCAAAGGAAGAAAACCCTTCTCATACTCATCCGACTATACAAACTTGGCCTTCTGTTAAATCAACATGCTCAATAGTTATGCCATAGATGAGAACCCTTCAACAAACCCCCTATATTAGCCATCCAACCCAAGAAAACATTGAATACATAAATGAGCAAGCTTGTCAAACAACGCATATCCTTCAGCAAATCCCTTTTGACCTTATCTATAGGATCAATTACAATACCTTTCTTGGCTCGATTGCATTTCAATCCCATAGTAACTCTCCCTATTTGATAGGGAGGGATGGAAAGAGGAAACCTTAAGACATGTTCTATGGCACGATAAGAATCATGAAAAAGCAAAGCATTTCCTAAAACGACTTATAGCCACCTATACATAGATGTGGCACATTTCATACTCATGAATAGTACTCTACATGGCGTGGCATGTTGGACTCCGAGGACCATTTATAAACCTAGTGGTCTGATACATCTTGTCATGATCTAGACCTAGGGCCTAGGAGTGACATGGCGAATGGGAACCTTAGAGTCCCCAAACAAGCCTCAAAGTATCCATATTCACATCATCGATTTGGAAGGGTACACAAATAGTAAACACAAAGTTCTAAGCGATGGGAAAGTAGGACTTACGCTATAGGGATATATTAGAAAAAGGGATAAACATGGATTCACATAGCATAGAGCATATATGAACTAAGGGGCGGGCAAGTATGACTCACACTATGGGGGAAATTCGTGACTTAGGATCTTCCACATTTCCACATCAAATCATACATACTTATCATAATTTTCATAATCAATACATCATAGCCATATCAAATAGATCACCATAACTATAAGCTCCAAATACAACACATAGCATATATCAATACAAGAGTCTACAAGATGTCCAACAAAGCCTCTAGATATAAGATGGAATGAGGGCTCACACATGTCCCAAGCTCACCCTCAAAGTTAAAAAAATGAAAATGAGAACAACACAAGGTAGATAGATGGTGGTATGTCCTTGGAAGATAGGACTCACTACAGAAAATATCTTAAATCTGATATAGCCATCGAACGGTGGATGAAAGTAATCTCTGGTCCCTACATGGTGAGATCATATAGGTAAAAGTATGTGTTAGTACGTTTGAATGTATTAAGTATGCGGGATGCAATACATGTAACTTACCAATACCTGCACACAATGTTAGATGACAAGGGCAAGTAATAAAGAAAGATATAATTTGCATGACCTAAACTAGGGCCTAAATGAGATACGGTGCATGGGGAACCCAAAAGAACCCCAAGCAAGCCTCTTAACATATCATTACGCATCCTTGGTCGCAGAAGTAATTAAACAACAATAAAAGAGTAGAAATGAGGGCGTAGGAATTAAGGGGAAACCTTTGTTTCATAAAACATCAAGAGTTTCAAGATTATAGCATCATTACATACTTGTCCAACAACACCTCTAAACATAGAACTTAGCAGGGGAAAAGATAAACAACCAAGCTCACCCTCATAATAATGACAATAGATAATCCAAATATATAAGATATAGTCTAAACATATGCATGAGAGAAGGTAGATATTTTCCTCGGACATGAGGACTCACCAAAAGTTAACTTGAACAATTCTTCTAGCCACGTGGAGGAGAATCAATAGGAGCTTTGATTCCTACATGGTGATATTATGTAGGCATAGAGTATGCGTTACTATATTTGAATATACTAAGTATGTAGGATGTAATGTAACAAGAGATAGGAATCATAGGAAAAATGTATAGTCATAAGCAATGAATAGCATACTAATAATATGACATGTATGAAAGATACTTGAAGTAAAACATTCTTATATAGAACATATTACGTGTGTAGAAAAGACCATCATTTGGCTAATGGGTTTATCACCTCCCATCCTAGGTGTTTGAGGTAAAAACCCCTCAACTTGGTTATCGAATGTACCACCCTCATCTAGGTAATTGAAGTACTAATTCCTCAGTTGATTAATGAGGTACCAACCCCTCAATTTGGTTAATGAGGTATTAACCCCTCAATTCGGTTAATGACGTACCAACCCCTCAATTTGGTTAATGAGATACCAACCTGTCAACTTGGTTATCAAATGTACCACCCCCATCTAGGTAATTGAAGTACCAAACCTTCAATTTGGTTAATGAGGTGCCAACCCCTCAATTCGGTTAATGAAGTACCACCCTTCAATTTAGTTAATGAGGTACTAACCCTCAATTTTGTTAATGAGGTACCAACCCCTTAGTTCAGTTAATGAGGTACAAACACCTCAATTCTATTAATTTCCATCACTATAGACATTTCGATGAAATCAACACATGAATACAAGACATTCATCATCACAAAGTCATTCGACTCATAAGACATGCATTAGACCTTCAATTCCCCAAGAAATCATAATTGGACATTTTATCAAACACTTGACGGGTGTGTAGAGATAGTGTAGAACCATGAAATTAAAGAGTGAAATCATGCAAGGAATCTTGAAGTAAAATAGCACACCAATATGTGATAATACCATCTTGAAAAATACATTAAATCGCCTCATCAAATCTTAAGAGAGATCATCGTTCTAAAGCTTAACACATGCATAATCATAATAGGTAAATAATCTCACAGTGAGATTATAGACTTAAAAATAAGTAATCATGTATTCTCAATCAAACTTTCATAAAATTCCAATATAGTGTATGATCATAATCTCTAATGAATAATACCCATAAGCAACACAACTTGGAAACATGTAATTTTCATAGAAATGAAAGATTAGGCTTCATGGGTGAAAGGTACCCATGAATGAAACCCACATACCATAGACCTTGAATTTCTTGAAATTGAGTTTTGAAAGACTTGAAGTTTGGAAGTGGGTCTTGGAATCCAAAGCTTGCTCTTGAGTTCCGTTGAATTTATATTGGGGTTTTGGTGGAGGCTCTTGAGAGTATTTGAGACTGTATTCCAATTAGGAGGAGCGAATTTGATCTTTAGGAATAGGGTTTAGGTCCTTAGAAAATGTTAAGAGAGCATTGGAATCCCCAAAAGACCAATAGAAATTACTAAATTTAGGGAATGCCATTAATGAAATGGAACTTGGCAAAAACCCGTATATAACCCTGCACATACGAGTTATACGAAAATGAGCATAACTTCTTCATCCGACTCTAAATTAGGTGAAATTGAGTTCATTAGAAAGATAATTGAATCATCGCTAATTTACTAGTCATAGGTCACCGAGTTCTTTGTGTGCTAAGAGATATGCCCCTTTAAAGTTGACCACCTACCGCTACTTGTGCAAAACTTAGCCAACGGATATCCCTTCGAACTTGAATTGAGGTAGGGACCCATGATGATCTTAAATGACATAAATAAGCTTGACTTAGATTTGAATGAGAGCGTGAAGCTTGAATGAGTTCCTTGAGATCTGGAAGTGAGTTTTTGGACACTTGAATTGGGTGAAATATTTGTCTAAGTGTTAGAGAGGGTTTTGGGGAAAGTATTACATGATATGAAAGTGAAATATAGATAAGTATAGGTATTTTAATATAGAGGAAGACTTAGGCTCAAGACACAAAAACCTTGGACCGGAACAAGAAAACTAACCAAAAAAATAGGTTCGTCGCGCCCCGTGGACAATGGAAATCGCTCACTTTAAAAATTGAAATTTTGATACGGCTGCTCCAAAATCGGGGTTAGACCCTTTTTTCACTCAATTTTGCCCCTTGAACAAGAATATGAAGTATAACTTTGATATCATGCATGAATTTTGAGATATATGAAAAATACGATTTCTAGCATTTTTTGGGGTCGTCTCAGATATATAGCAAGGAATATAATATAACTAGATGCTATGAAACTCATGATGCATGAAGTGAAAATGATGCTCATATGTAGTGAATGTGACATCAACTGATATGAGTAAGATTAAGCGAGCTATTACTTAGATTGCCAATGAAATCCCCTCATTGGTAAAGAGGTGGTCTACTTGCCAAAAATAAACCATACTTCACCTTTTGGGAACACATCCCATTTCATATGAAGTAACCTTCCTTATGGGAACATATCCTATTTTGGATAATATTTTCACATATAACATATCATATCACATTATACTTCACCTTATTGGAACCCATCCCATTCGTATGAAGCAACCTTCATTCCGGGAACACAACCTATTTCGGATAGGATTTCACAAAACCTATGTTAGGCACATAGTTCAAGGAAAGAGAGCACCCCCTCAATTCATCAATGCTAAGTCCTCATCCTACAAGAATACTTATAATAAACATATATACATGCTTTCAAAGAGGAGTAAGTCTTATCAAAACATTTCAATGCATTCTTAGGACCTAAGACCAAACCTCATTAATAATAGTTCATATTTAGGCTCAAATGCCAAATCATAGTTCATACCATAATACTCATGCATGAATAGCTCATTCATAGATTTGTAATGGTGCAAGAATCCATAATGCTCCAAGAGCCATAACAGATATATATATATATATATATATATATATATGTGATCACACTCTTTTCATAACCAATGTCTTATCAAAATTATGTCATATAACATAATTAGGCTTAACCCACTCACAATTTCCATAAAAATCCAAGGTCATGAATGCAAATACCATGAATGATGTCCGGATAGCATGGGTAATTAAGATTCAATCTAAAATCAACAATATAATATGAAATTCAAGTGAAAACATAATTAATCCACATTTAAAATCATAAAATGATCACCCATGCATAAACAAGTCTTGAAAAGGGACATGCACATTCATGACTTCACAACTTCAATGTAAATCATCATAATAGGGCTTAAAGTAACTTAAAATCATCAATACCGTACATACATTAATTTAATTTAATAAATCCAAATAGTGAAAACCCATGTTCAAAGAGGGCTTAAATTTATGAAATTTGATTGAAAAGATTTGGGTCTCCTTGGTTGGAATGAATCAAAGATCAAACCCACATACCTAGACCCAATGAAGAAACCCCAAGAGAAATTTGATGAAGAATTTTGTTATGCTTGAACCCTAAGCTTGAATTTCCATAAGTGTTCTTGATAGGAGTTTAAGAGTGACTTGAGAGAATTAGTCTTGAATGAGGGTTTAGAATTAGTGTCAGAGATGTTTAGGAATGTAAGGAGGGAGGGGGTCTAAAGTTCTTAAAAAGCCTTAGGGATGGGTCAAAATATCAAAAATACCCAAATAAAATGCCCCTTTAAATTTTACCTAGGCCTCTTCACCCCCAACTTCACAGATCTTGAAGCCCTTCAGGGATCGTGAAGGCCCCCGTCAAGCTTAATTTTACGAAAAAGGCTATAACTTCTTGCTCTGAGCTCGAAATAAGATGAAATCGAATGCATTAGAAACATAATTCAAAGAGCTTTACTTTGATACGTCGTAGATCACTAGTTTATTTTGTACTAAGAGATATGCCCATTTAAAGTTGACTCTTCTATTGGCACTTGTGAAAAACTTAGCCAACGGAATTCCTTTGAACTTGGCTCGATGTAGGAGACTTATAATGGCCTTAAACAACACAAATAAGCTTGAACTGAAGGCTTGAAAGTGAACTTAGCTTGATATTGAATATCCCATGCTTAGAATAATATTTACTCCGAAAGCTATATGGTCACCCTCACGGCCCGTGAGGCATCATACAAGCCGTATGAGGGGCTGTGTGACCTCACTTAGTCCAAAAATGGTGGAACTTCAAGCCAAGGCCACCACAAGTCCTACCACATGGCCTGTGAACTGTCCCACAGACCGTGAGAGGACCAAGTGTGATGTGCCTTAGTTTTTAGTCACCATATTTTGGAGCAAAATAACTGTTCAGGGCCAAGGGCCACTTCACGAGACCCTACAAGGTCCGTGTGACCTCACACGGGCTGTGAGGTCCTCTTTAAAGTGCAACATGGTCCAAATACCTCCTGAAATCAAAATTTCAAGCTCCAACACAGTCGTACAAATGCCCAGGTCATTACATAGATCTCGCATTCTCTTAATGTGCTCATGCACACCTCTCACACTAGTGAGCCTCATTGATGAGAATTTCATAATTAAGGTGCTGGCAAGTGCCTTATCTGAAGTCTCAAATTGTTCATTAATAGCCTTCATAATGCCTCAACATTATTATGTTGGTCAACAGAACAATGAATACCAGCGAGATTTTGGTCTTAATGAACATAACACTCAAATGGTTAGAGCATTCTAATTGTTCGTGAAGAGCAATCTCATCTAGAGTACTGATTTTATTAATAGGGGGCTCGTCTTTCCTCATAGCATAATCAATGTCTATGCACCCTAAGTGAAGAAGAATTCTTGCCTTCCAAATCTTATAGTTCTCACCATTAAGTTCAGGAATATCACATATATCAAAGAAATTTGCAGGTTGCATTACTACAAAACATATATATTCAAGCTTAATAAATTTGAGGCAAGTAAAATTGAATTGTTAGACCCCGTATTTCTTTAAATTAAGGATAATTATACAATTGGGAAATTTTGTTGTGAATGTTGGGTAATTTGAACTTAAGTGTATTTCCGGTGCATGATTTGAGTATCAAATGAATTTGGCGTGCATAATTAAGTTTGAGTCGGAAGTCCTCGATTGTATCAAAATAGAAAATTTTAGGGACCTAATTGATTAATAGGCTAAGATGGACTCCTTATGATGCAATTTTAGAAACATAAAATCTATAAATAAACCCTCTTATTTCCCAAAGGAAGAACATTTCATTTCTTCTTACACTTAGCTTCAAATTAGAAGAGAAAGAAGGGAAA
>JAOTQR010000007.1:14391017-14401788 GCA_025774065.1 Solanum ossicruentum
GTAGATTTCCTAGCGGTTATGTTTGGTCTTTGGAGTTAATGTTTGTCTGGGTGCCCAATCGGCACTAGTCACGGCCCTTGGGTTGGGTCATGACACAACATTAGCTTTGCCAGGGTGATAATGCACACTCATATTATAATCTTTAAGGAGCTCTAACCATCTTCTTTGTCTCAAGTTAAGATCTTTTTGGGTGACCACATATTGGAGACTCTTATGGGGTTTAACATGTAATAATCAAAAATCCAACAGGTCTATATTTGAAATTTATTGTGTCTTTTTTGAATGAACATATCCAATGAAGATGCACTGCTTAGTTTTAGCATTCAATTTGGATCTCTCATATTTTGGAACATGCACACAAGCTTTACACCAAAGACTTTCAAGTGATCGTAGGAAATATTCTTTACATACCAAACTCTATTTAGAACATCACCATCTAAAGAAACAGTAGGAGAAAAATTGATACATAAGCAACAGTGTTAACTGCCTCAACCAAAAAGGAATTTGGAAGTTTAGCCTTTGAAAGCAGGCATCAAACTCTCTCACCTAGAGTTTGATTCATCCTATCTGCCAAACCATTCAATTGAGACATCTTGGGAGGAGTGTTCTGATGATTTCTTGCAATCTATAGTAGTTATCAAAGGGACCAATGTATTCACCTCTATTATCAGTGCGAATGCATTTTAATTTCTTCCCAGTTTGTCTCTTAGATAAGGATTGAAACTCTTTACACACATCAAACACTTGATCTTTGGATTTTAAAGGATATAACAATAATTGAGAGAATAATCATCAATGAAATTTATAAAGTAAAGTGCACCACCTTTTGAATTCACTTTAAAAGGACCACACAAGTTAAAGTGTACTGGCTCCAATAATTCGGACTTTCTTGAAGGAGGATTATTGTGAAAAAAACTCTTTTATGTTTTCCAGCTAAGCAGTGAATACATCTTTTCACTTGTGCTTGTTTCAAACCAGCAAGCAAATTCTTCTTAGCTAAATAGGTGATCCCCCTCTCGCTCATATGACTAAGCCTCTTTTGCCATAATTCTGATAAAGTCTCACTTTCTACCAAATTTACAGAGTCTCCAAGTATTGATCATTGTGTCATGTATAAATTTGAACACTTTCCTCCTCGAGCTACAAATAGTAAGCCTTTGGTGAGCTTCCATTGGCCATTAAACAGGTCATTTTGATAGCCATCATCATCTAGTTGTCCTATAGAGATCAAATTCAAAGGAATATCTGGAGCATGCTTGACATTCTGAAGGACTAATGTTGTACCAGTATTGGTTTTCAAACAAACTGTGCCAACACCAAATACCTTGACCACTCCAGTATTACCCATCTTTAACACGCCAGAATTAATAGGAGTATAAGATGAAAAGAAGTATCTCCTTAGTGTGACATGCGAAGTATCTCCAGAATCTACTATCCAACTTACATCTTGAGATACAAAATTGTTGACGCCTTTATCACAAGCAAAGAGAAGGTCATCTCGGATAACAACAACAATATTTTCTCCATTATTTTCTTCCTTTTTCCCTTTTTCAAGGTCTTTCTTTAACTTATTGCAAAACCTTTTAATGTGTCCTTTCTTTCCACAATGATAACACATGATTTTGATACTTGGATCTTGATTTTGTGAAAAGAACATCTGACTGTAAGGATGTGCCTTAAGATCTTCTTCTGACTTTTTAATTCAACACACCACTTTTTGCATATTCCATAGTTACCTTACCACCGGGAGCAGAATTTGTTAAAGAAAATCAAAGCGTTTCTCAAGAATGTGGTAGAGTATTAAGAGGTCAAAGTCCTTGTATTTCATCATCAAAATTAACACTCAATCCTGACAGTTGGTCAAGAACACCTTAAAAATCATTTATTTGATCAAGAATAGGATTGCTCTTCTTGTATTCAAAGGTCATCAATTGCTTTAGCAAAAACAACTTGTTATTGCCTGTTTTTGAAACGTAAAGCGTCTCCAACTTTTCCCACAACATTCTAGAATGTTTCTCATTCACAATGTGATTGCGAACATTCTCTTCAACCCATTGTCTTACATATCCACATACTTGTTAGTGCTCAAAATTTCAATTCTCATCATTCACATCCTCAGATTTATGAGCATCAAAAACGAAGATGCATCTTCTTCACGAACAGTAGATCTTTCATCTTACTTTTTGGTAGTTGTAGTTACTTCCATTTAAACACACCTTCTTGCTCATATTTCTCTCTATCATAGAATTCTTGATTAGAAAACTAAGCTTTGATACCACTTATTACGACGAAAGGATGCAAAACTTGAAAGTAGAAAAAATAAACACCAAATTTAACGTGAAAAAACCCTTCAAATCGAAGGTAACAACCACGGGATCTCCGAGATCCAAATTGATCCACTATAACAATAAGAGGGTTACAAATATTCTACTAAATGGCTATAGAACAATTGTCAAGTAAGGAAAAACAATAGCTATACCAATAAAAAAAGACAAAAGAAGAACACCCAAATCAGAGCTACTGTTTGGGACACAATATCAGATGTTACTAACCTCCGAATCCGATCTCCACCATTCAAATCAAAGACCAAGATGTTAGGAACACTCAGTCAAAATTTTAGTCGATCCAACGGTTGACGAATCGGGAAACAAAATTTTAAGACTGCAGCTCGGAGAGAAAAAATGGCTGCGGAAAACACCTTTTTCTTCTCTTATCTCTCTTGTTGAAAGCTCTCTCAAAGACCTCTCTTATGTGCTAATATCTCTCAAAGATGAATAATAATGAGCAATTCATAATTCTCTCAAAAGTTGTCCTATTAACAGATGACGAGTTGTTCTTTTTTCTAAAACCAAAACCAACTTCAACTAGGACTATTCCAGCCTTTTCCAAATAGGACTCGAATTTTAATCCTTCCCCAATTAGGATTGGAAACCAAAAGAGAATAGGATTAAGCCATGGGCCTTTGGCTGGAACATGGGTTATTGCCCAATAGGTAGTATGCATGAGAAACACCTAACATATATCAATATGAAATGACTGTAAACCCACCAATAAATTGTAAATGGACTAAAAACTGAGATGTTGATACCAGCATCTTAACTGATGCTGCTATATAGTAGAAATATATGAGATAGCTAACCTCCCAACCGTGGATAGATTCAAATTCTTTTTCAAAAATAGCTTTTTGAATGGGTTGTAAAAGAAACATTTCGAACTTATGATAAAAAGCAACAATGATCGTGGTCTGATTAAGACATGCAAAAATTATTACTTGAGTGATACATTTAGTGTACGAGGTTTTATCCCTCTCAAAAAGGATTTCCTTCATTATTATTTCGTCCATTACTTTTTTATAATGTAGTAGATCTAGGCAACCTATGTAAATGAATATTAGAGTCTAGGATCATTATTTTTGTTTTTCTTCAAAAAGTTACACTAAATAATATTAAACCCAAAGTACTTAATTGTATTATTAGTCCAATTTTATTTATATTTTAGTTAAGATTTTAAAATTATTCTAAAAAGTAAACATAGCAAATAATTCGGGAATTTTTGGATTCTTGAAATTGTTTCACATAAACTACAAAAATTGAGTCCACTTTTATGAAGGAAAAAAAGAAACATATAAAATGTTGAAGCAAATTAACTTTAAAGGTTATTACAAAAATGATCCAAGTCTTTGTGGTTAACAATAATTTATTTTAGATTTTCATAATGTATTTTGTTTGATAGTAAATAAATAAAAATCTTTATGAAAGCAATACAGAAAATGATCCTAACCTTTAATTTTTGTTTTGTATACGTAATTTACATCTATTGCACCATTGAAAAACAATCATGTTGAGAAAAAAAGTTCTACATTGGTGGTTAATGGGATGGGTGGACTCTCTATAATGTTTGGTCAATCCTCTTTCCTTTGAGCTAGCATTTGGGGTGTGAGTTAGGTGCAAGACCTAATTTTACATGGTATTAGAGCATGATCCATCTCACCTAATGTTGGGCCTCCGAAAAATTATAATTGTTCGCGCACCAGATGTTAAGCACTGGGCGTGAGGTGGGAGGTGGAATGTTGAGAAAAAAAGTCTCACATGGATAGTTAATGAGATGAGTGAACTCTTTATAAGGCTTGGACAATCCTCCTTCCTTTGAGCTAGCATTTGAAGTGTGAGTTAGGACGAATACCTAATTTTACAAATAGAGTAAATAATAGAAGGAATCCTTCCTGTGAACTCCTACTCTATGTCTTGTAATTTCGATATAGGTGGCGTTATGACTTTTACCACCATATTAGAAAAAATAGAATATGAAATGGTTAATACATAGAAATTAATTAAGAGAATTAACGTATGAAGTTAATTAGATAGGATGAATTAATTATAGCTTAATTACTCGTTTTATTTTGTGTTTGTCAAATATAAGTTACTAGTCTATTCTTGGAAGTTATTCAACTTGTTTATGAATTAAATTTAGGACTTGCCTCTCATGTCCATTTTAACAAAACTTTTAACAAAAAGAAAAAAAATTAATTCCTCTCCGTTGAGATGGTAATTATATATATTCCAATGCTTTATATTCTTCTTTTTTAATTTTATAGAAATATTTGTGCAATTCTTATTGATCTTGCTTCTTTCGTTGATGTTAATTCCGCTTAATCAATTTTCAGGATCTTTTGCTTGTGACGGTAATTTCTTGCACATATGGAGTAATTCTATGTTGCCTCCTACTTTTTCCCAGTGTGCTTCCCTTCTTTCTTTGTTTTCCTTTTAACAATTTTGGCATTGCTATAAAAAAATCAATAATGAAAAATAATTTATCCAGCTCCTTTCTAAATTTTCATAATGATATTGAATTATTTGTTACTGATAAAGTTGTGTTTCTTACAAATTTTATTTTTGTTTCCTTTAGGACACGGAGTTGAAGGAGTGGCTTATAATTATAGTGCTAGTATTGAAGTAACAACCTATATTTACTTGTATATTTGTAACAAAATTTGTTCTTTTTATTTTTAAATGTGATATAAAGATTATAATTTTATTAAATACGTTATTCTTTCATGATATAATCAAGTGTCTGGCAAAACCTCAACGTGTTCAATATAAAGGAGGAAAGTTGATAAATCCAAAATTTGACCTAGGATTGCATGGATGGGAAGGTATTGGAGGTGCCAAAATTGAAATAAGACAATCTTTCTCAAGAAACAATTTCATGGTTGCCTATAATAGGAAGGAGTATAATGCAACTTTCTCCCAAAAAGTTTTCATGGATAAAGGGTATTATTATACATTTTCAGGTATTTGTTGAAGAATGTACAATAGGTTATTTATTTAATCGATTCTTGTGAAATATATTTTTTTATTTTTTGTTCCAAAGCATGGGTTCGAGTTAGTGAAGGAAATGAAACAACGGTTTCTGCGGCAATAATAACTAAAGAAAACTCAAAAAGAGTTATCGCCTCCGGAAACGTATATCCTGGTTGTTGGACCATGCTTAAAGGAGGCTTTCAATCAGAATTTCCTCTTTCAACAGAGTTGTATTTTGTAGTAAGCGCTCAATGTTTATTTAGATATTTCATTAAATTATCCATCTGATAGCTTGATTAATTTCACTTTTTCTTTTTAAAGTGTTAACTTTTATACATTATGCTAAGAATAAGGAAAAAGTTTATACTATCAAGTAACTAAATATAAGTATCTCTATGTAAAACATGAATGGTTTCTTTGAGTTTTAGCCTAGTTCCTAAACTATACTTGTGCTTAACTAACAAAAGTAGGTCACTTTTGATCCCCACCTCAACAACAAAACTTGGTACTTAAGATCAATTTTTGTAAGTAGTATATGTGATGATAATGAATGTTTCACAATTATTTTTGACATGTAATATTTAATTATTACTCAGTGTTACAATAAGACGGTTGAGTTATGGGTGGATAATGTTTCCTTAAAAGAGTTCAACAAAACAGAATGGCTTCAACACCAACAGAGAAGCATAACACGGGTAAGCTAATATCATTTGATAGTTATCAATTTACGTCCAACTAATAATTTTGGATTGGATTTTCAGGTAAGAAAGAGGAAAATAGTATTAGATATAAGGGACAAATTAGGAAAACCAATTGGTGGAGTGAAAGTAAACGTTAAGTTCACGAAACCATATTTTCATATTGGGTGTGGTGTTACGGATACCCTAGTAGAACACAAAAAATATCGAGAGTGGTTTCTTAAAAAGGGCTTTACTGCAACTGTATTCACCAATCAAATGAAGTGGTACTGGACAGAAAGTCGGCGAGGTATCGAAAATTACACAATTCCAGATGCGATGTTCCAATTCTTCAAGAAACATGGGATAGCAATGAGAGGACACACTGTTCTGTGGGACAAACCCAAAATGAATCAGTATTGGTTGCACGATATGACACCCAAAGAGCTTTTGGCTACAGCAGTGAGGCGTCTCGCCTCTGTCATGGCACGTTACTTAAATGATATTTTTGAGTGGGATGTTGTGAATGAGAACTTGCATTTCAAGTTTTTTGAAGATAAAATTGGACCGCAGGCTTCTGGCATGTTTTATCATATAGCACATGTCATAGATCCTAATGCAACATTATCTCTCAATGAGTTTAACACCCTTGAAATTCCAGGAGATGTGTATGCAGGTCCACACAAGTATATAAATAAGTGGAGAGACATCAGATCGTATCCGGGCAATGAACACTTGACCATAGGATTTGGACTACAAGCTCATTTTGGTTTGGGACAACCACTCATGCCCTACATACGGGCTGTCTTTGATTTTCTTAGTGAAACCAAAATGCCCATATGGCTAACTGAAATGGATATTGTTAACAGCCCAAATCAGGTATGTGTGTATGTATTCATTTTTCTAGCTTTATTCTATGCATTCAATTAATTAATTTAAATTATATATAACAGGCAATTTACTTGGAAGAAATTATGAGAGAGGCGTTTTCACATCCAGGGGTGGAAGGAATGATAGTGTGGGCACCATGGAAGCCAGGAATAAATTGCACTAACTTGTGCTTAGTGGATGACAATTTCAACAACACGTTAGCAGGAGACGTTGTAGACAAGCTCATGGCAGAATGGAGAACTCCTGAATTAAATGGGAAAACAAATTTCGGAGGACTTTATAAATATTTTGGTTTTCTTGGAGACTACACTGTTACACTTTTTGATCCTCACTCCCTCAACAAAATTACTAGGCAAATTAGAATTACAAATAATGATCCAAACCCAATGCTCATCCCTATTTCCATATGACTAACATGTATCTCACACTTACATACCAAAAGTGAATAATGAAATATTTATTTTTTATCAATTATTTGGACATTCTAATCTTAAATTAGCATTCAAAGTAATTTAATCAGCATGAAAACAAAGTTTGACATTATTGAAAATAAGTATTAGTTGGATTCATCCATAATGGATGTCCTAACCCTTAGGGGTCGTTTGATGTGACAAATAAGGAAAGTTAATTCGAGGATAATTTTTAAGCGGTCCTCAATTCATTGTTTGATTATAAAGATTGGGATAACTTATTGCAAGATTAACAATTAAGGGTTGAGAAGCACCAAACATAGGATTGACCCAAAATTTAGAAAACTTGGAGGAAACCCTACTAGTAATGAGGGAAACTCGGATAGAAATAGTGATCCTAAGAGAAATCAAGGCTTTACTCTTCAAAGAACAATTCGTAAAAAAATGCATATTAATTTGCCCTCCAAGTCTAAGAAAAACCTCACTGGACATACATGACCCAGTGAACCAAGAGATAGGAAACTTCATAGTCATCCTCAACCCTACCATAGTGGAGGGGAATCAGAGGATGGAAAATCTGAACCAGGAAACCCCCAAAATAACTCTATGAATTAATAATATGGAACTGTAGGGAGAGAAACTGGGCAAACTTTAGTAGGAACTTTCGATCAATTCTAGATTGCCATAAATCACCCATAGCGGCTCCTCTAGAAACAAAAATGCAGGGCCACCAGCCCCTATTGGATGAGTTCAATTTCAATAATATGATCCAAGCACCAACAAGGAGTAACTCGGGAGGCATTGTTCTTCTATGGGACGACACCTAGTTGTAAGTGGACAAAATCACAATAACTAACCAGGAAATACACGAAATGATAAAGGTATGCACCACAAACTTTTCATGGATGATGAGTTGTGTATATGTTATTACATGTAAATGAATGAATGAAGCTATGGGATAATTTTAAAAAAAAAAATTAAAGATAACTACCAAAACAAATGGCTCATAGGGGGGACTTCAACGAGCTCCTAAATAGTCACGAAAAGCATGGGGGTCGACAATTTGCAAATAAAAAACTAGTGAGTTCTGGAAAGTAATCAACCAATGTGAATTAATAGATCTATGTTTCCAAGGAAATAACTATACATGGCTAAACAAAAGATTTAAAAACAAAACAAGTCTCATCAGTGAAAGACTCGATCGAATCTTGGCCACAGAAGACTAGATATAAGCTTTCCCCGATACTCATGTGACTCACCTTCTACGTACTCATTCGGATCATTGTCCAATATTGTAACTCTTGGTAAAAAAAAATAACCATAGCTCGCCAAAAATATTTAGATCATGCATTTGAAAGCATGTGGATCTCACACCAAGAACTGGAAGGGATTATTAAAGATAGTTGGGAAAATCAAAATGATATCCTCCAAGCTATTACAATATTTACTAACAATGTCACTGAATGGAATGCAAAAATCTTTGGAAACATTTTCTAGAAAAAAAAAAAAAGAACACTTCTAAAGCGATTAGGAGGCCTCCAAAGTTTTCAACATTACCTAACCAACTCTTACTTGCAATAACTAGAAACCGAACCTATAGATGAGTACAATATAATACTCCAATAAGAAGAAGATTTTTGGAAGATAAAGTTGAGAATTAACTGGCGAAATGAAGGGGATGCAAACTACAGATTTTTTCATATCTCAACTCTGAATCGAAGAAGAAATAATAGAATATCCTTCCTTAAAAATGGGGAGGGAGAATACTTGCATGAGCATGTAGATATAATGACTCTCACAGTTGAACACTTTAAAAAGCTTTTCCACACTTCTCAAAAATAATCCCAAAAAACTCAAAAATCGATCCATCAAAAAAATCAATTCCTGGCTAGTCTAGGGGATATTCCTACAAAGGAGGAACTTAAGATAGCCATCTTTGCCTTTAAATCCTTCAAGGCCCTAGGCCCAGATGGTCTCCACCCTTTCTTTTATAAAAAATATTAGGATACGGTGGGACCCTCAGTTATCAACATATGCGAAATAATATTTGAAAATGGGAAAATTCTAGAAAAAATCAACGAGACTCACATTTGCCTTATTCCAAAAAAGAAGGGGCCAATGATTTAAAAAATTTTAGACCTATCAGCCTCTGCAATACTACTTATAAAATAATCACAAAAATAATTACTAATAGATTAAGACATTTAATCAACAATCTAATTGGCCATGTCAAACAACCTTCTTAAAAGATAGAAATGCAGGAGACAATGCCATAATAGTCCAAGAAACAGTTACTCACTTTAAAAAAATGAAGGGCAAAAAATCAAATATGATTATTACAATAGACCTCGAAAAAGCGTTTGACAAATTAGAATGGTCTTACATAAGAGATTCCCTTTTATCTTTTGGATTCCCCCACCAAGCTGTCAAAATAATAATGTCATGTATCACCACAAGCAAAACTGTCTTACTTCTAAATGGGGACCGCACTAATTTTTCCAAATCGACGAGGGAAATACAACAAAGAGACCCACTCTCACCCTATCTATTCATTCTACATATGGAACGCTTATCTAGGATGATAGAGGGAATAACATCCAGGAAGCAACGGGATCCAATAAAACTATCTCGTAACGGTCCCCATCTGACACACCTATTTTTTGCAGATGACCTAATTCTAATGGCAAAAGCAAATCCAAAAAGCAGTAATACTGTAAAAAAGGTTTTGGACAACTTTTGTAGAGAATCTGGTCAAAGTATAAATTTCTCAAAGTATAAAATTCTTTTTTCCAAAAACTGCAAGTCAAGGCAAAACAATGATGTCTCTAATATCCTCCAAATAAAGGGAGGAGTTTCTAAGTGTCACGACCCAATCCAAGGGTCTTGACTAGTGCCGATTGGGCACCCAAACAAACACTAATTCGGATTTCCCACTATAACAGCTAAGGAATCTACCAAAATTTCAGCAGAGTTTCCTCTGTTTTACTGACTAACCAAACCCTGCAAACAGCAATCCCAGCATGTCACAAACATTCATACACATATATATACATATGCGGGCCGACAAGGTCACCGCTGCGGTAGAACCACCCAACAAAAGTATCATATATACGTAATCATATCGCACGTAGTATCCCACACCCACATGTATTCACAGACCTCTAATCATATGAACTGAATCATAGGACGGGACTGGGCCCGTCATACCCTCGAATATACATAAATGCAAATTATGTAAAATCAGAATACGTGTATATACCAAACTCTGCTCCAGAGACAAAGGAGCACTGCAACGGTAGATACGGATCCTACGAAGCTAGCTCTCTAACCTGTGCGTCAGTACCTTCGGGCATGAAATGCAGCCCCCGAAGAAAAGGGGTCAGTACGAAATACGTACCGAATATGTAAAGCAGAAAGTACAAAATATAAATGAGAGTAATAATATAAAATAAAAATATATGAGTCAAACCTGTATGCAAACATCAAAATATTT
>JAOTQR010000007.1:14424750-14455775 GCA_025774065.1 Solanum ossicruentum
TTATGTGTTAGTTTTATCTTATTTACATACTGCGATGTGCTATTCATTATTAGTCGCTCTTTCTGTTCCCTTCCCTTCATTTCTGTTATATCTAGTTTCTTTCTGCTTACGGGTTTTAAGATGAGGGTTCGCAGGAAACAACCTCTCTACTTCCATGGTAGTGGTAAGGCCTGCATACATTTCTACCCTCCCTAAACCCCACTTGTGGGACTCTACTGGGTATGTTGTTGTTGTTGAATTGCCATCCTAATCTTTTGAAATAAAAACTGTATCAATCTTGGATGCTGCTTCCTGTTGATCATCTTTAAACCAAGTATATGCAGTATCTTCTAGTTGCAAATCCACCAATTTCATGTTGTTTATGAAATCGGAAAACTCCCTCATGCCCTTTGTTCTGCTGTTGCATTGTTTCTTGTCAGATATATACCTCGAGCCGTTGAAGTCTTCGCACATTGCCCAAGGCCCTTCCATCAATCCCCTTACTGCACCCAATTCTTCCCACATTAGTCTCCTCTCCTTGCAACATTTTGGAGCGCACACTCAGTTATGGGACAAGTTCAGTTCTGAGTTTGGGACTCAAACTTGCAAGCAATGGAGTAAATGCCTATTTCCAGAACCTCCCCCTTCCATGCCCTCTCATTCCACATTAATATGATTCCTTTTCGTGTTCGACTGGCTTCTAGACAAGCATGCCTGATCCATCTGCCTCCTCAAACCGGATTTGCCATTTCTGTGATATTTCCTTCAAGCTTCGTCTCCTGGAGACAAATGATGTCTGCCCTCCATCCGGAAACTAAGCTTTTGATTGTCTTCCTCTTCTCCCTATTATTCAGTCCCTTAACATTCCGTGATACAAGTTTAAACTTCATCTTTCCATTTGAGTTGTGTTCCTCCCTTAATTCTTATTCCCTGAACTTTTAAATTTTACACCAAATGCTACATGACTTTTCAACTCTTGTGCACCCTTGATTCTGTTCTTTTTAACTTCAGTGTCTTGTTCCATTCTCCTTGCTTATCTGCAATAGTCTATTTGAGCGAGTAATTCTGTGGCCTCCTCTTCATGTCCATGGAAATCAAAATTTCAAAGATTTTTTCCAGTTTAATCAAATTATGTTGTACCCAAGTGGAGTTTTGTTGTTGTTGCTGCAGAATTCGTTCAGCTTTCCTCGAACTCCCTGTTAACAATTTTTGTATTTGGCTATTAGAGTAGAAGGCTAACAGGCTTGTAGGGGTAGGTTGAGGTATGACCTTGTGAAAATAGTAGGTTAGTAGGAGTAGTCGTGCCTTTATCTTCAGTTTTGTCATCATTCGTTTTATATTTGTTACTTCTATCGTATTTACATACTATCATTTACTTTTCATTATTAGTCGTTGTCCTTTTTCCTTTTCTTCTCCTTTTTTCTATATCTAGTATCTTTTGCTTATGTGGCTTAATTTTTAGACGAGGGTTTCTCAGAAATAACCTCTTTATCTTTGGGGTAGTGGTAAGGTCTACGTACATTTTACCCTCTCCAGGCCCTACTTGTGTGATTCCATTAGGTGTGTTTTTGTTGGCTTTTGCAATACTAGCCCATTCTCCTCTGTTTTTGCACTTTGGTCGGCATCACTCCTGTCACTATAATGGTGATCTTCCTTTCCTACAACCGTCACAACACCCTTGTTTTCTCCTCACATGATATTGTCAATACTTTCGCATACATATTCCTTCTGCTGCACTGTCACGACCCAAATCTAGGGCCTAGACGTGACACGGCGAATGGGAACCCGAAGGGACCCCAAACAAGCCTCTTAGCTTATCATTCACACATCCTTGGTCGCGGAAGTAAAATAAATAACACGAGATATAAATAAGGGAAGCGGGAGCAAGGGTAGTCTTGATATTTATAAAAGTATAAAAGAGTCGAGCTCATAACGTAAGTGTCACGACCCAAGCCTAGGGCCTGGATGTGACACGACTAATAGGGAACCTGAAGGGACGCCAGACAAGCCTCTTAACATATCATTACACATCATTGGTCGCGGAAGCAATTAAACAACATAGTTGAATTAGAAATAGGGGCAAAGGGACTAAAGGAAAGCTTTCATAACATAAACGTCAAACAAGAGAGTCAAGGCTCAGTACATAACATGTCCAACAACACCTCTACTACATAGATAAGAGCGAGGGCCAAGACAAGCAACTGGGCTCACCCTTATAGTCAATATATACATAAAAGAAAGAGTCTTAGCTCATAGCATGAAATCATAGATAGTGTCCTAGGAATAGAGGACTCACCAACTAGCTTGAGAGAATTCGTTCTAGCTACGTGGAGGGAGATGCTCAAGTGGGGTTCCGGTTTCTACATGGTGACATCATGTAGGCATAGAGTATGCGTTAGTACATTTTGAATGTACTAAATATGTGGGTTGCAATGCAATGAGAGATAAGCAACATAATCGAAATGCATAAGCATAGTAATGATTAGCATATAACCATATGGCATGCATGTAAGATGCTTAAAGTAAATCATACTTACATAAAACATAATACATGTGTAAGAAGAGACCATCATTATGAGTTCATAGTTTATCAAGGTACAAACCCCTTGATTGGTTGGTGGATACTTGTACCCTACCACCCTTGGTGATTGAGGTACAAACCCCTCAACCCAGTTATCAAGGTACAAACCCCTTGATTGGTTGGTGGATACTCGCACCCTGCCACCCTTGGTGATTGAGAAACAAACCCGTCAATCCGATTATCAAGGTACAAACCCCTTGATTGGTTATCAAGGTACAAACCCCTCGACATGGTTACTCGGGCTCTTAACCCCTTGAGTAGGGCATGGTCAATTTCCAACACTATATAGGAGAATATCATATACATACATTCCTTTCGTCATCATAAAGTCATTCAACTCATAAGACATGCATTGGACCTTCAATTCCTCAAGAAACCATAACCGGACATTTTATCAAACACTTGGCGGGTGTGTAGTGCTAGTGTAAAACCATGCAAATCAAGAGTGGAATCATGCTAGAAAATTCAGTGTAGAACCATCAATAGATGCTTGGTAACATCCTCAAGCAATATACATCAAAATCCTTCATCAAATCTCGTAATAGATCTTAGATCCATAGCTCAAAACATGCTAAAACAATCACAATTTCATGAAACCCCACCATAGTTCATAGTCAAATTCATAGTAAGTAAGACCCAGAAGTAAATCAACTTAAAATCATGCAATTTAAGTAAAAAGGAAGCTTAGGCTCCATAGGTGATAGGAACCCATTAATGAAACCCACATACCTTAGCTTTGCAGAATTCCTTGAAGAAGATTTGAATGGAGACTTGAATTTTGAGATGAAATATTGTTCAAGTGTTTGAGAGAGTATTTGGGAATGTCTTGAATGATATGAGAGTAAAATATAGCTAAATATAGGTATTTTCACGCATAGGAAGGCTTAGGCCCAAGATCCAAAAGCCTTGGACCGAGATAAAAATCACTGGTAACAAAATACACAGGTTTGAGTCTGGTCCGCGACGCGGACCAGACGCGGAGGCAAGATTTACACAGGTTCGCGACAGCTGCGCATCGCGGCACCATTGCGGATAGATTTTGGAAATCGAAATTTTGGGAAAATGACTTTGCGATTCGTTTGCTCTAAAATCGGGGTTAGACCCATTTCCCACTCAATTTGACCCCCTGAACAAGAATATGAAGTCGGATTCTCGATATCACGCACAGATTGAGATATATGGAAATTACGATTTTGGGCTCTTCCGAGGCACATTTTCGGGCACTTTTTGGGGTCGTTTGAATTAGTGCATCAAATATCCAACACCTCTAACATGGAATGAAACAGGGGCTAAGACACTTTCCGGGCTCACCCTCATAGTATCAAGTGTTCAACATAAAGAAATATCAAGTAGTAAGAGTAGCATAGATAGTTTCCTCGGCTTGAGGACTCACCAAAGCTTATCTTCCAAAGTACCAAGCTAGCCATGTAGAGGATGATCGAGAGGTGATCCAGTCCCTACATGGTAGTATCATGTAGGCATAGAGTATGCGTTAGTACGTTTGAATGTGCTAAGTATATAGTATGCGATGCAACAAGACATAAGTGAATATAGTCAAAATGCATAATCATAAGCAATGGATAAGTATAATATCAATATGACATGCATGATCAATGTTTGAAGTAAAACATGCTTGTAAGTCATACAACTTGCATAATACATATTACATGTGTAGGAAGAGACCATAACCGACATAGATCAAACAAGCTACTACTTGGAATCCAAGGCATGATCCCCTTGTAATGTGATTGAGGCATATCACCCCCTCAACAAGGTGATCGAGGTATGTCACCCCCCCTCCCTATCAAGGAGATTGGGGCATGTCACCCCCCCTCCCCAACAAGGTGATTGGGGCATGTCACCCCCCAACAAGGTAATTGGGCATGTCACCCCCTAACGAGGTGATTGAGGTATGTTACCCCCCAACAAGGTGATTGAGGCATGTCATCCCCTCAACAAGGTGATTGGGCATGTCACTCCCCAGCAAGGTGTGATCTACATGCAACATCATAGATAATTTTCATGAATTCAATACATACATACAAGCCTTAATCATCATAAAGTCACTTGACTTATAAACCATGTAATAGGTCAATCAATAACATGAGAATTCTTGTCATAACATTTTATCAAACACTTGGTGGCTTCATAATGCTTGTTCAAAATCATATAATTCAAGAGTGGAATAATATGAGAAAACTCAATGCAAATCAATCCACCAACATATAGTAAAACCCTCATGTAGTATACCTTGAAATCCATCAACAAACTCATAATAGATCATAGTTTCATAGCTCAAAACATGCATAGTCTCAATAGACAAAACCAATTCGTAGTATAAGCTTGAAATAGACAGACATGCACAATCAATCAGCATTTCATAAAACCCCAACATAATTTATAATCATAATCCATAATAAGAGATACCCATAGATGATACAACTTGAAAATATTCAATTTTCATAAAAAGGAAGATTAGGCTCCATGGGTGAAAGGACCCACTAGATGAAACCCACATATCTCAAACTTGGGTCTTTTTGAGATGAGCTTGAAGAGAACTTAGAGCTTGAAGAAAATCCTTGAGTTCCAAAGTTAAGCTTGAGATCCTTGAAATTTGAATTAAATATTTGGTCAAGTCTTGGAGAGGTTTTTGTGAGAGTTTTGAGTGATATAGAGTTTGAAAAATGGTTAAGTATGGGTGTTTTCACACATAAGTGGGCATGAGGCTATGACCCCAATGCCCTTGGGCGCATAAGGAAAACTAAGAAAAATCTGTATTGGTCCGCGTCTGGTCCCCTACGCGGACCCTCACGAAGGGAAAAATAACATTGACGCGCCCCAGGCGCGGACAGACGCTGTTTTGCGAAAATTATTTTTCGCTACGAGTCTTCTAAAATCCGAGTTATACCTATTTCCCACTCAATTTGCCCCGTGACCGAGAATATGACGTCAGCTTTTCGATATCACTGCACGGATTTTGAGATATGTGAAAATTAAGATTATGGGCATTTCCGAAGCACAATTTGGGGCGTTTCATGCACTTGATGTAATTGCACGCAAGGCTGCGATGTCGCTGGATAGAACCTGCTATACCTGGGCCTCTGATTGATCAAGCTTTTCTCCTTGTAAGTCATTAAAGATGACTTGAGCTGCATAGTCTGGACTGGTTACTATCTGATGTTTATTGGGCTTTTGTAAAAGGCCGAGGTCAGTTCTCTCATTCAGAAAATTCATGTGCCTCTCACGTGTAATTCTTCTAATTGATGTTCCAGGCATTGCCACAGAGCCAACGCGTTAAGTTGTACAAAAATCCCTAAATTGGAGTTTCATACATTGCTGCAGTTGTTCGTGGCTTCTGTCTGCTGGGTAAAGCCACTAACTGGATAGAAAGCTTCTTCATCTTCTCTGGCGACTGCCACTCCACTTTCCGGCAGCAATTTGAACCTTGGTTTGAACTCCACCCAAATTGTGAAGTATATTTGATCCCGTTGCATGAAATAGACACCTCCCTCGGCAGACTTCTTCCATCGTTCTTCACCAAAATTTTTGCGAACTTCATGTGGTTTTGAAGTTCTGATTCTTCTTCTGTCGCACTTAATCCTCCGCACAATTCTCGCTATTTCTTTATAAATCTTCTTGAATCACTGTTCCCACTACTCTAATCCATATTTCTTTCACACATACAGATCTGGAGATGCATCCAGCTGTTGGACTCCGCCAATCGAGTTGGAATCTGTTGGTCTTCAACCTCCATTGACCTTGGATGGTTGTTCTGCCATAAACTTGTTGGGTAATTCAAACAGGAATATCTTGTTATTCAACTCGTAGATGTTAACTCCAAATACTTTTTTGCAGTTTGCTGAAACCCACTTTCTAGTGGTTGGGTTTTCCTTCATCTCTTCACTACCATATCCTATGAGGCATCTCTTGAGGATATCTTCCTTCTGCATTTGAACTGGCTTGGTTATCTGTATATCTCCTTTTCTGCTATTAATCTCCACCCTTTTTAAATTCCTATTCCCCCATCTACTCGCTTGCGCAGCCTCTACATAAGGGTAATCTGCCTCCGTGACTCTAGAGAAGGATGTTTCCGCCTCCCTTCTCTGATGGCCATCTTTGTGTTAGCAAAGTTTCCAGTTCCCCATATAGTATGTTTATTTTCTGTTTTCTCTTTCTTTTTGAAAGGGTTCAGACAAAAACTGCTGATTTTACAAGCGTCTTTTTCAGAAAAAGCTTGGAGATCAATAAAGCTGATATCATGGGAGCCCTTGATAATTTCCACTTGACATCCTATGTGGTTAGATCTTGCAATGCTTTATTCATAGCATTGATCAAGGAAAGGTGCCATTAAACTGAGACTTCAGACCAATTAGTCTCATTGGTAGTGAATATAAGGTTTATGCCTAACATTTAGCTGAGAAATTCAAGAAAGTAGCTGGGAAGCTGGTTTCCAGTAATTAAAATGCTTCATCAGAATAGGCAAAACCAACAAGGTGAGGTTCTTGATTAGGAACTGAAAAGTGGGGGGTGGTTTTTATTTGCAAGTTGGCCGTTGAAAAAACTTATGATTAAGGTAACTGATCCCATTTTATTCACATGCCAAGGAAATAAAAGTTGGTGAAGGGTGGATGTAGTGGATAAAGTTCACTATTTCCACTGATAGATACTCCATTCTGATCAACAACTATCTCGTGTGCAAGTGGGGTTTTCTTACCCCACAAAAGGTCTCTGCAAGGTGATCCCTTCTCTCTTTTATTCATTATTCTGACTATAGTTGGCCTTAGCAAAATACTTGATTAAGCTAAAAAATGTGTTGGATAAGTGGCGTTGATGAGGCTGCATCTCTGGGAACACAATACCTTGCCTTTCACATTTTTGAAACTCTGTCAAGATTACACATCTATTTGCTCAAGAGTGTCATCTACCTAGTTAATGATGTCCTTAATTTGAATGAGTTGGCCAGAATATTATGTTGCAGCGTTGGTTCTTCCTTATCTGGGCTCCCTCTTGGTGCTAAATACAAGTCATCTAGAATCTGGAATGGCATAATTAAGGAGTTTGAAAGAGTCTTGCTACTTGGCAAATACAGTATCTCGCCATGGGATGTAGGCTTACACTTATTAATGGTGTCCTGGACAACATTCCTACCTACTTTTTTTTTCACTCTTCTCCATCCCAATAACGTGCAGAAACAATTAGACAAGATCAATGAGCCTTTTTGTGGGAAGGTAACAAAGGGTTTAACTTGGTCAAATGGCCCAAAATCGGACAACCAAAATCTCTATACGCACTAAAGATCTGGCAACTCTAGTAAATTTTTGTTCGTGAAGTCAGTGGCGGGGTGACATAGTATTTAGGGGGTTCATCCCGAACTCCCTTCGGTGAAAAATTATACTATTTATATGTGGTAAAAATATTTTTTTATGTATATATAATAAATGTTGGCTCTTGTGGCCGACAAGATGAGGGAAGCGAGACTGCGTTGGTTTGGACATGTGCAGAGAGAAGTATCTATGCTCCTGTTAGGAGGTGCGAAAGGTTGGAATTAGGTGTTACTTGAAGGGGTAGAGGCAGACCGAAGAAGTATTGAGGGGAGGTGATCAGACAAGATATGACAAAACTTCATCTCACCGAGGACATGACCTTAGACAAAAAATTGGAGGTTACGTATTAGGGTAGCAGGCTAATGGGTTAGCGAGGGTAGAATGATATCCAGCCTAGTGATATAGTACGTTAGTAGGAGTAGTCGGTTTTATCGTATGTTGCCATTATCTTTCTCATATTTGTTACTTTTTTTGTTAATTTTTTTAGTGTTACTTTTTCGTATTTACATACTATCGTTTTCCTTCATTATTAGTCGTTTGCGCTTTTTCTATTTTTTTTTTCCATATCTAGTGTTTTCCGCTTATGGGGCTTGATTCTTGAGACGAGAGTTTCCCGAAAACAACCTCTCTATCTCTATGAGGTAGTGGTAAGACCTGCGTACGTTTCACCCTTCCCAGACTCCACTTGTGGGATCACATTGGGTATGTTGTTGTTGTTATATATAATAGATGTCGAACCTCCTTCGGCTAGTTCGTATGTCTACATCTTAAATTCTGAACCCCTTTAATGAAAATTTTGGCTCCACCACTGAGTGAAGTGGTTAGGTAAATATGGTAAGGAGCAGTATATAGGGAGATACTAAGGGCAAAAATGAAGCTCAAAGTCACTGGTGCAGTTTATTTTTCAACATTAAATGTGAATAAATTATTTATTTTTTATACATTATAAATATACAATTCAAATAAAAAATAGTTAAATGGTAAAAAAAATTTAAATTTGATATATTAAAATCATTATTTGATTAAAAATATTTATCTTCACTAGTCAATGTAGAGATGGTTTGTCGTGGTGCTGGTTGTGATAGTTGGTGCTAGTGGCTAGTAAAAGTGGTGGTGATAGTTGTGATGATGGAGGTGGTGATATTTGGTGCTTGTGGCTAGTAATGTTGGTGGTGATAGTTGTGATGGTGGCGGTGGTTGGTATTTTAGTTATTGGTGCAATAGTGGTGGTTGGTAGTATTTCCACAACCGGATGGAGCCAAAGATTTACTATTTTTTGGCTTTGAGGTATGATGGAATAAAGCAAAATGGCTCTTTAAACTGTCTGCGCTTTTTTTAATTGTGAAGTAGCAGTTAGTCAATACAACTTTTGACGCTAATCATGGGTCATCCGGAAACATTCGATCTATGTTTTAAACATAGGGGTCAGGCTGCGTACATCCGACCTCCCCTTACCCCGCAATGGGCGGTAGCCTTTGAGGCAATGGGGTAATGTTGTTGTTTGTTTAGTGGTGGTTGGTAGTGGTTGTGGCGGCAGCAAAAGCATGTGGAGTGGTTGACGATGGTTTTGGTTGGTGGTGTTGTCAAAGAATGTGGAATATGATTCCCCTTGTATTTTTTGGTGTTTAAACTGAAAGTAATCACAGATGCTTTAATGTAATATCAATCCAAATCACTCTCTCAAGACTAGGTGTCTCTGGTGTCATTTTAGTTGGATTAACCAATCCTCTGTAAATTCCCCAGACAATTTTTTAGACTTGTTAGCTCTGTGATCTGAACATAGCCTGTTACGTATTGGAGCTGCTGACATAGCTATTTTACTTTTTGCATATTCTTGCCATCAGTGAAATCTCTTACTTCATAAAAGAACAACATGGCCTTTGTCAATCTAGACTCGTCAGGGGATTGTGACGAGTTTCATTGTAGAAAATAGGGATGGGGGGCTTTCTTTGTGCATGATTCAAAATTGCTTGTCTGTCCTCACTTAGAGCATTTTTACATTTCTTCAAGCTGTAGACAATTTTTGAAACTGTCGTGGACAAATTTCGTCCAGTTGGAAATCAACAACTATATCGTATACCTTCTAGCCTGGAAGCAACCTCTCTACCTCTATGAGGTAGTGATAAGGTCCGCGTACATTTTACCCTCCCCTGACCCCACTTGTGGGATTCCACGGGGTATGTTGTTGTATCATATACCTTCTAAATGACTTTTTTTTTTTTTTTAATTAATAAAAAAGCTAATGGAGATTATAGTTTTTGAAACAAACATAAGTTAATGATCCTGTTCTTTTGCATTTCCCTTCCATTTCTCGTCTTCTTTTTTTTTTTTTTTTTTTTAAATACATAAAGGTCATATGATCTCAGTAACTTGCTGCAGGAGGATCGGATGTCTGAGACTGGACCTGAAGCAGAGTATAGGGAATCTACACTGTCCACTCATGCTAGTTTTCTTGTTAAAAATTTGTCTCAAAGGGATGAGCATATACGAGATATCTCAGTTAACTTGTTGAATCAATTAAGAGATCGCTTTCCTCAGGTGGCGTCTCGCTGCTTGTACCAAGTGTAAAGTTTGTCGACTTTGCTTCTTGCCATTACTTGATGTTGACATTTGAATGATTTATTGGTTTGCAGATTTTGTGGAATTCTTCTTGTCTAGATTCACTGTTGCTTTCGGTGCAGAATGATCCACCTTCTTCTGTAGTCAATGATCCTGCTTGTATTGCTTCTATCCGCTCTTTGTACCAAAAGTCTGTTCGCGAATGGATAATTGTTTCACTTTCACAGGCTCCTTGTACTAGTCAGGGGCTTCTTCAGGTTTGTTATTCATCAGTTTCAGTTCCATGAAAATGCTGTGCAACTCTTCTTCCTCCTCATTAGATGTGACACATATTTTAATTTGTCTATTATCATTCCCTTGTGTATGTTTGCTTGCTAAGGGATTGATGTACTATGCTTAGAGTGCAAAATGAACATTTGGCTCTTTTCTCCTCTATGGTACAGGTAGAGGAATATATTTTGTTGGAAAAACATTACTAGTCCTTAAAATTGTCAAAGATGTGTCTTCTTTGCATAGGAGTATGTATTTAGCTGGAGATGGTACTAGAGCTTATGTGGTAACTAGAGTTCCAAATTTAGGTACCTTTTTGCCTAAAGATCTGAATCTTTCTGATGTTTTCCTTGCTTATCCCCTTCTTTCTTATCCTATTATATTTTCTATTGCATATACTATTAGCTAATCCCACTTTCCGTACTTTAGGAAAAGCTTTGTAAAGCAAACACTTGGCAAAAATCACAGCCTACAGCAGAAGTTGTTTCTCTCTTATCTGAGATAAAAATTGGTACTGGTAAAAATGATTGTTGGACAGGAACAAAATCAGCAAATATTCCTGCTGTTATGGCTGCAGCAGCTGCAGCATCTGGAGCAAAATTAAAATTGACAGAGGCATTTAATCTGGAGGTGCTCAGCACTGGTATGATCAGTGCAACTGCAAAATGCAATCATGCTGGAGAAATTGCTGGAATGAGAAGGTTATATGAGAGTATTGGCAGCCTTGATCTGCCAGCATTGGGTCCCGGTGATATGACGGAGAATATGCAGCCAAAAACTGAGTCCTTTTCTGAGGTTTTACTTACAAAGTTTGTCCGACTGCTTCAGAAGTTTGTTAACGTTGCAGAAAAAGGGGGAGAAGTGGATAAGTCTTCATTCCATGAAACTTGTTCTCAAGCAACTGCTTTGCTTCTGTCTGATCTGGTATAAATCTGATTTTTACCATTCTTTGCTTTGTTAGCTGGGATAAAATCCCTTATCTCCACTTCAATTTTGTTTTTCGTATTCACGTTACTGAATATACTATTTTCCACAGGGTTCAGATTCTAAATCAAATGTAGAGAGCTTTTCACAACTTTTACGTCTTCTTTGCTGGTGCCCAGCTTATATATTGACATCTGATGCCATGGAGACTGGTGTATTTATTTGGACATGGTTGGTTTCAGCGGCTCCTCAATTGTGCTCTCTGGTACTTGCTGAGCTTGTTGATGCATGGTTGTGGACAGTTGACACAAAGCGAGGGCTTTTTGCATCTGAAGTTAGGTGTTCTGGACCTGCTGCTAAGTTAAGGCCTCACCTGGTTTCCGGGGAGCCAGAAGCACCGCCTGATAAGGATCCCGTTGAACAAATATTGGCCCACAGACTATGGCTTGGATTCTTCATTGATCGGTTTGAGGTGATTATCAGGGGTTAATGCTTTCACTCCCTTAGATGTTCCCTATAAACAAAATGTGATCATCAAACATATACTGGTGTATTGTTCACCCGAAATGGTTAGATTTGAGAGATGTTATTGACCGATCAATTTTTTGCAAATTAATAGATGAATGTGTCAATATGTTGTTTTTTCTTCTATTCTGATACTTCAGCAGTAGGCGTACGAGTTAAAATCTTTCTTATTTCATTTTACTTTAATCTGTATAACCCTTACCAAGTGTCCTCTTGACCTTGCAAAAGAAGCCCCTCGTTCGTTAACTTCCACACCATTTTCTTGAAATAAGTGTTTCTGTGTGGTAAGCTAGGCGAGTGTTTGGTTTGTTGAATGCCTGCAGTGTCTCGATTAGTTGGAATATGGTGATACTATGGTAGATCTACCGTAATCTTTGCTATTACCTTGATCACGGTTGAGATGCTGTTGTTCTCTATTCCTTTAGGGCTTTCCTTTTCTGCTCTTGCCTTGTCGCCACTCCTTTTCCATGGTGTCAATTGTTGTCTACGGGACATGGTTTAAACCACATTTACAGATAAACTAACATGAAAGTGTTTGTGAAACATGCAGCCTTCATGTTCTCTTGAAAATATTATTAGAAGCTTTCAATTTGACATGTGCCCTTATTATTGTTTCAGCCTTTTGTTTACTTACTGTATTTTAAGAGAATGAAGGTAGCTTTCTTTTGTCTCAAAAAACTTGGTCTTTGCAGGTTGTTCGACATGATAGTGTTCCACAGCTTTTGCTTTTAGGGAGGTTGTTGCAAGGAACCACCAAACTACCTTGGAATTTTTCTTCCCACCCAGTTGCTACTGGCACATTTTTCACCCTCATGCTACTTGGGCTGAAGTTCTGCTCATGCAAGTCACAGGGTAATTTGCAAAACCTTAGGGCTGGGCTTCAGCTTCTGGAAGACAGAATATATCGGTAAAGTCTACTTATTGAGTCGTATTTAATTGGACTAGTACGTTTCCTTACATTGTGAATACCGGCATGGAAACAATTTATGGAAGGTTCTTGCTCATCATCTTGGACCTATAGCTTGCTAGTAGATATTGAGTTGCACACAAGACATATTTCTATTTGTTTTGACATTGCTGATGCATTTGAACAGTTAGTGTATCTTCCATTGCAGGACATCATTGGGGTGGTTTAGTCACCAACCTGAGTGGTATGACATGAATAAGAACTTTTCCCTGAGTGAGGCACAGTCTGTTTCTATGTTTGTCCATCATCTTTTGAACGAGCAATTAGATACTCCCCAACTTGATTCCAGAGGACGGGCACTTGAAAATGGAAGTTCTTTGAATGATGTGGTGAGATAATCATAAATGAGGCACTGGAACTTGTGTTCTTACATCATTTGAGAAACTTTTTGCGCCTAAAATATATTTTTGGCATGGGGTAGTTTTTCTTTTTCTATTGCGAATTAATTGTTTTCTGGTCCTTATGCTCTCTTTTGAATGTAATGATGGTCACAGAGAGACCAATACCATCCTGTTTGGGGCCAAATGGAGAGCTATGCTGTTGGGAGGGAGAAGCGGAAACAGTTGCTTCTGATGTTATGCCAGCATGAAGCTGACAGACTTGATGTTTGGGCTCAACCCACTGTCAAGTAATGCATGATGATTGCTTATTGTGTTCTCCCCATTTTAATTTCTTTTACTGTGGTTGTCATTAATGTTATTAATAATTCTTCTAACATCAGGGAAACCACTTCACGTCTTAAAATCAGTTCTGAGAAATGGGTCGATTTTGCACGAACTGCCTTTTCTGTGGATCCTCGAATAGCTTTGTGTCTGGCTGCAAGGTTTCCTACAAATAATCATCTGAAGGCTGAAGTAACTCAGTTGGTTCAAGTATGTTTTTCCTTCCCATTAATTTCCTTCATATTTTTTAATTGAACCTTGAATGGATGTGCCTGAAATGAAACATAATTTAGGAGAGAATACGGAATACTTGAAACAGAAATGACAAATGAAGTTGACTTTAGGATGATGAAGATTGCACACATTATTTGTCTATTTTCTGAAATTCATATGCAAAAGCATCTAAAAAAATAAGGGCATGTGTTTTGACTTCTGGGTCAAGCCCGTTGCACCGAGCTTGCCCAGTGCGGGTTACCTTTCCTGTGTGGTTTGCGAGTGCATATGTGAATACAAACTTTCTCGAGTAACTTATGCTTTATAACTAGTTACAGTTGTATGATGGCTGTTATTTGTAACAAAGTCTCTGACCAAGAAATAGAAAAATTTCCTTGTGAATTATCCTAATTATTATCTTTTCCTTTGAGTGAAGATTGAAATTTTCTGCACCCTAAAGAAAGGTGACGGTTTTTTAAATGGACTAATTTGTTTTTTTAACTATGGGAACACTACCTAATCAGATGTATAATCCAATTTTTTTTGGGTCAAAAAGATGGAGGAAAGTTGCTTCCTATAGAATGTGCTTGCAACTCATTGTTGCTAGTTATGCCTTGATATCATGTTTCTCCTGGTAAGTAAAGCTTTATTCGTATAAGCACGGAGAAGATGCCAAATTGTAAAACATTTATGTAACTTTGCTCCTTTTTTAAAAAAGCAAGGAGTTGATGAATTCCGTTTTGATAAGACTAGAGTTGAAGTTGAGCCAAAGTACTGATAGATCTTGAAATACTATTTTTGCATCTCCCTAACCAAATCCACGAACATTAAGATTACTCGTTAATGGTCAATCAAATTTGATAGATTCGTCTTTGGAAACAAGGAATTTGCTGTAATTGTGAATACCTATGAAGAAGTCAAACATGACAATGGAGTGGTAATACGATATGATGACAATGCTGCAGTTATTGATTCAACTGCGCTTCGATAAATAAAAATGTCTGACCTCAAAATCTCCTCTGCTTCAAGTTCTATTTCCTCTCATCTTCCTTGCTTGGAACAAACCTTTCCTCAGTAAAACAATATTTGGTTGTTAACTAGTAAAAAAAAGAGGGAGCGATAGTCACACAAAACAGCTGAAATGTCCATGATTGGGTACCCATGATCTGGGTGAGTAGAAGCTTAATTAGTTTTGGAGAGGGATTCTTTACGAGAAAGGGGTTATACTGTCATGCCCCAAACTTTGGTGGGCTAGACCTACACCCTGTGCCTTAACTTGACCGAGAAGACCATCTCTATATGGATCATGGGACATGACATAACGTAAAACATAGGAAAGCAGTAATACTTTGGACACATCTTTCACAGAAAACATCTTTCTTACATGAAGAAGCTTTAAATAAAAAAACATGGTGTTTATCATATACTCTCCAATGAGGACTCTAATCTTGGAAAGAGAGAGGAAATGAATATGGTGGTGGGGTTGAAACATGACAAAAGGGGATAATGGGTCAAAATTTGGTCTCAGAGAACAAATAACCAAGCCAAGTGATACGTCTCGCCTACATTCTGCTCTAAAACAGCACAGGAACGTGTTCGGTCGTTCTCTGGATGGCTCCGGAACTCTCTAGAATTGTGCAGAGGATTGAAGAGAAGACTAGAGAGACCTCGAAGGTTCCGGAGACATGTAGAATTATGTAGATAAGTCTTGCACTTGTAAATATCTTAGATATTATGTAGGAAGACTCTAGAGGATCAATCCTAGCCGTAGGATCAAATTAATCTTAGCCGTCCATTAAGGTGGTGGAGTAGTATAAATACCCCTCCTGGGCATTCATTTAGCATCAACCAAAGTTGTAAGCGCTCAAGCCTTGTAATGCATTCTCCAAGCAATCAAAGTCTTATTTCTTCAAAAGCTCTTTCTTGTCATTCAATATCTAGCGTTCCCTTGGTGATCGTAAGCAACAGACTTACTAGTGTTTGCAAGATTGTGCAAGATTCGTGAGCAAACTGACTAGTGCCGCACTGAAGTTCTAGGTCCGTGACAACGTAGTATCAGAGTCAGGCTACTAAGGGAAATAATGGCAAGTGACGGAGAGGTTTATGCTGCCAGCACTGCCGGAGTCATGACGGATGTTACAAAAAAGCGCAAGGGTAAGAAGAACGCTAAGAAGGTGGAGAAAGTGCCAACTGATGCTACCCCAAGCGATGTTGTCTCCCTTCCAACTGCCGAAGTAAGTGATGATGAGCAAGAGAAGTTGCCAACAGATGTCACTCCCGGGGTGGAATGGATCGCTAGAGTAGAGACTACCCACCAGGTCGTAGAGTTGCTGGGCCATCGCTTGAATTAGATCGATGGCAAATTCAAGGCCTTGGAGGAATTCGCCCTTGAGGAAAATGATAACATCCGTAAGGACCTTGACGACCAGTGGGCAGCGGAGGAAGAAGCTCATGGGCATGCTAAAAGCCATGAGCGCCAAGGTAAAGGAGCTCGAGGAAGCCATCCAGCAAGGGAGACATGCCACCCCGGCCATAGAACGGGAGGCCAGGATCGAGGCACCCTAGCCACCCATCTTTAAAGGCGCCCGTGACGCCCAAGAGGTGGAAAACTTCTTGTGGCACTTGGAGAACTACTTCAAGTGCAACAAGGTGAGCGGCGATGATACAAAGATCAACACGGTCGTGATGTACTTGGCCGAGATGGCGATCCTATGGTGGAAACGGAAGGATGCCGAGATAGGAAAGGGACTCTGCACGATCAGCACGTGGGAACAATTCAAGGTGGAGTTCATGAAGACCTTTTACCCCAACAACGTCGTCTATGAAGCCAAAAGGAGGCTTAGTGAATTGAAGCAGACAGGCAGCATGAAGGCATATAAAAGGACTTCGCAACTCTCACGCTTCAAATCCCCAACCTCACGGAAGAAGATATGCTGTTCAACTTCATGGACGGATTGCTGAGTTGGGCCCGGACGGAACTAGAGCGACGACAAGTTTCCACCTTTGACGAAGCCATCACCCTGGCAGAAGCCCTGATGGACTTCAAGCAGGACAGAGGCAAGGCTAAGGAGACAAGAAGTAGCCATGCCAAAGGTGGGGGAGATCGCGGCAAGGGCAAGGAAGCCCTCTCACCTAGGAAGCCGGTACGTCAGGCCTATGCCGAGAAGAAGGACCAGCCACCTAAGGAGAGAGGCTGTACATATGCGGAGGTCCACACAGATACGCGAGGTGTCCCTAGATGAAAAACCTTGGAGCAATCATACGGGATTACGGGAAGAAGGAGGCTCAAGACCAAGGTCCAAGTTTGGGCACCATGCAAGTGGGCATGATCGGGGTCTGTGCCACTACTACCAAGACAGTTGGTAAGCAGGAGGCTTACCCCATACAGTATGTGGATATGACCCTAAATGGAAAGCAGGTGCGTGCTATGGTGGACACCGCCAACATCATGACCAAATCAACAGCGGCAAGATTGGGGCTAAGTTACAGTCCGAGCAGCACGCGTCTTAAGACGGTTAATGCCCCACCAACGCCGGTATGTGGAGTTGCACATGGCATAGACGTCACCTTAGGCAGATGGCAAGGTAAGACTAGCTTTGCTGTCGCCCTCTTGGATGTCTTCGATATTATACTTGGGCAAGAGTTCTTCGCCAATGCCACGCCATGATAGACCCCTACCTTCAAAGGATGCTCGTGCTGGAGAAGGAAGGGTCCTGCATGGTGCCTTTAGTCGAGATGCCCAAGGCGGAAGGAGTCACCCAACTATCGACCATTCAATGTATGAAGGGTCTCAAGAAGGGGGAGCCCACTTACCTAGCCACCGTCGCAAGTTTGAGTGAAAGCGATAGTGTCCTAGAACCCCTGCCACCTTGCATTGAAAAGGTGCTTTATGAGAATAAAGACGTCATGCTCGAAGAGTTGCCTAGACACTTGCCGCCTAGACGAGAGGTCGATCACAATATCGAGTTGGAGCCAGGCACCCGACCACCCGCCTACCCACCATATCGCATGGCACCACCAGAATTTGAGGAGCTCCGGAAGCAGTTGAAGGAGCTCCTTGAAGCTGGCCATATCCGACCATCCAAAGCACCATATGGAGCCACAGTACTGTTTCAGAAAAACAAGGATGGGTCGCTGCGCCTTTGCATAGACTATCGAGCGCTAAATAAGGTGATTGTCAAAAACAAGTATCCGATCCCGCTGATAGCCGATTTATTCGACAGGGCAAGCAAAGTACTTCTCCAAAATGGATCTCAAGAAAGGATATTACCAAGTACGCATAGCTGAGGCGGATGAGCCAAAGACAACATGCTTCACCAGGTATGGATCGTAAGAGTGGTTGGTAATGCCCTTCAGTTTAACCAACACACCCACTACCTTTTGTACCCTCATGAATAAGATCTTCCACCCCTATCTGGATGACTTTGTGGTAGTATACTTGTATGACATTGTGATATATAGCCACACCTTGGAGGAGCACAGTGCATCTATGGAAAGTCTTCCAAGTCTTACGGGAGAACTAGTTGTACGTCAAGCGGGAGAAGTGCGAGTTCGCCCAGCACAAAGTGCCCTTCCTCGGTCACGTCATTAGCTAGGGCCAGCTTCGCATGGATGAGTCCAAAGTGCGAGCCATCGTAGAGTGGGAGACTCCCACCATGGTGATGGAGCTAAGATCATTTCTTTGGCTCAAAAACTACTACTGGAGATTCATAGGTGGTTACTCCGCCATAGTCGCTCCACTCACCGAGTTGCTAAAGGAGAACAAGCCGTGGGTTTGGAGCAAGAAATGCCAGGCGGCCTTTGAGAGCCTCAAAGCTACCATATTAGAGACGCTGGTTCTTGCATTACCCGTCTTCTCCAGGACGTTCGAAGTACAGACAGATGCCACTTCGCTGTTGGGGGCATGCTGATGCAAGATAGGCACCCCATAGCTTTCGAAAGCCGTAAGCTGAATGAGACCGAACGAAGGTATACTGTGCAAGAGAAGGAGATGACCGCCATTGTACATTGCCTTAGAATCTAGAGGCATTACTTGTTGGGCTCAAAGTTCGTGGTCCAGACCGTTAACATTGCCACAAGCTATTTCCAGTCACAAAAGAAGCTTACTCCCAATCAGGCTAGGTGGCAAGACTTTCTAGCCGAGTTCGACTACGAACTGGTGTACAAACCAGGCAAGGGCAATGTAGTGGCCGATGCTTTGAGCAGGAAAGCAGAGCCAACTGCCATCACAAAAGCCCACTGCGACATCCGAGAATCCATCAAAGAGGGCTTGTCACATGACCCGGAAGCAAAAAGGCTTATAGAGTTGGCGTTGCAAGGACAGACCCGACACTTCTGGATTGAAGATGGTATCCTGCTCACCGCCGGAAGGAGGGTCTACGTTCCGAAGTATGGCAACATAAGGTGACAGATCATGAAAGAAAGCCATGATACGTTATGGGTTGGGCATCCACGACAGCACCGTACGCGAGCTCTCATCGATGCAATCTATTGTTGGCCAAGAATGCGGGACGATATCGAATATTGGGCAAACATGTCTTGTTTTTCAACAAGATAAGATAGAACAACGCCATCCCGAAGGTCTTATGGAGCCACTCCCCATAGCCGAGCGACCGTAGGAGAGCATTACCATGAACTTTATCACTGGCTTACGAAAGTCCGAGGGACACGACACTATTATGGTTGTGGTGGACAGGTTCTCTTAGTATGCCACATTTATGCCTGCCACACCAGGATGCACAGCTAAGGAAGCAGCCCAGTTATTCTTTAAGAATGTGGTGAAGTATTGGGGGCTGCTGAGGCACATCATAAGTGATCGTGACCCGCGCTTTATTGGGAACTTTTGGAGGGAACTATTCCAAATACTTGGCACGGAGCTACATTTCTCCACAAGTTTCCATCTACAAACCGGCGGCCAAACCGAGCGAGTTAATGCCTTGTTGGAGTGCTACCTTAGGCGCTTCGTAAGCTCGCACCAAAGGGACTGGGCCAAGTTGCTTGATGTGGCCCAATTTTCATACAACTTACAGCGGAGTGAAGCCACAGGGAGGACACCGTTCGAGCTTGCTACAGGCTAACAGCCGCAAACTCCACACTCGTTACCGGCAACATTCGAAGGAAAGAGTTTGGGCGCTTGTCATTTGGCCAAAGGATTCGAGGAGCAAATGGACACTGCCAAATCTCACCTAGCCAAGGCGGCCAAGCAGATGAAGACCGGACGCGACGTCCTACCAACTACAAAGTCGGAGACCTGATGTTGGTGAAGTTCAATCTAAGGTAGTTCAAAGCACTAAGGGGCGTAAATGCAAACTTAGTACGCAAATACGGAGGGCTGTTCGGGATCCTTGCCTAGGTTGGCAAGATCTCATATCGACTAGAGCTACCACTGTCTCTAAAGGTTCATCCTGTCTTCCATGCTAGCGTCCTCAAGCCATACCATGAGGATAAGGATGATCCAAGTCGAGGACAGTCGAGTAGGGCACCCATTATCATCACTGCCTCGCATGATCGGGACATAAAGGCTATCATCGATTACCAAGCGAAGCAGAAGAAGGGACAACCGGCTACCACATTGTTCCTTGTCCATTGGAAGGGTCAATTACCGGAAGAGGCCACTTGAGAGAAATACGAAGACTTGTGGCAGTTTCGGGACAAGGTGCATGAATTCTTACAGCAGGAGCAATGCACCTCGGTCGTCGCATCATTAGGTGGGGGAGAATGACACGTCCCGCCTAAATTCTGCTCCAAAACAGCGCAGGAATGTTTCCGTCGTGCTCTGGAGGGCTTCGGAACTTTCTAGAATTGTGCAGAGGATTGAAGAGAAGACCAAAGAGACCTAGAAGGTTCCAGAGACATGTAGAATTATGTAGACAAGTCTTGCACTGGTAAATATCTTAGATATTATGTAGGAAGACTCTAGAGGATCAATCCTAGCCATAGGATCAAATTAATCTTAGCCGTCCGTTAAGGAGGTGGAGTAGTATAAATACCCCTCCTTGGCATTCATTTAGCATCAAGCAAAGTTGTAAGCTCTCAAGCCTTGTAAAGCATTCTCCAAGCAATCAAAGTCTTCTTTCTTCAAAAGCTCTCTCTTGTCTTTCAATATCTAGCGTTCCCTTAGCGATCGTAGGCAACAGGCTTACTAGTGTTTGCGAGATCGTGCAAGATTCATGAGCAAACTGACTAGTGCCGCACAGAAGTTCTACAATGAGTTCTAGGTCCGTGACACAAGGGTCTATTGGAAACAACCTCCCTACCCGAAAAGGTAGGATAAGGTATGCATACACTCTACCCTCATTAGACCCCACTTGTGGGATTGCATTGGGTATGTTGTTGTTGTAGAACTGATAACTAAGAGTGTATGGCAGGTTCTTGATGAAACTGTTTAACCCATCAGATAAACAAATTGTAATGAGGTCCCAACAGGTAATATTGACCATGGTGACAGCTACAGGATTTATGAAGTTCTTAAGCATATCATAGGATCTTGGATGATGAAAAGCTAAGAATTTTTTCTCCTCCTTTTGAGAAAAAGGTTAGATTGTTCTTGATACAAGCTGAAGGAATTAGCAAAGACATCGCGAACCAACACAAGGAATCCCACCAGATAGGAAAGAGGGGAAGCAGTAAATAAGAGTTCGACTTGTGATGGTTGGAAAGCGAGTTCTAAATCATGAGGAAGGAGTTGATGGAAAGTAAACATTAGGAAAGAGGAGCAGATGAAGGCTTTGAGAGTTACTAATCCTATTTGAAGCAATTTCTGGCCTCCACATCAATTGGAGGAAAAGTCGGATTTCCCCAGTAAATGAGGTGACAGGGGTAGAACAACTGGCTGATATTTTAAGTGAAGATATATAGTGCTTTCGAACTGTGTATCTAGGAATGCCTCTGGTAGCTAAAAGCCAATCTAAACTCTTTTGGAATGGTGTTTTGAAAATATGTGAAAATAGACTGGCTAGGTGGAACTCTCAGTACTTATCTTTGGAAGGAAAGTTGGTTATGATTAATTCTGTATTGGATTCTCTACCTACTTATTTGATGTCTTTGTTCCCTCTTCCCAGGTGTGTGGATGAAAGACTGGATAAGTCTCAGAAGGAACTTTTTATGGTAAGGAAAAAATGAGAGGAAATGTGTGCATCTGGTTAAATGGGGAACTTTAATCCTGTCCAAAAGACAAGGTGGTCTTCGAAGCAGAAATTATAGGAATCAAAACAAACATCTCCAGAAGAAATGGCTGGAGATTACGGAAGGAGGAGCATACTTTATGGGCTACTGTACTGATGGCAAATACGAGGAAGGATTTTGGTTGACCAAGGGCTAACCAGTTACTATGAAACTAGTTTGTGGAGATCAATTAGGAATTTTTGGCCTGGAGATGGACAAAAGATCAGTTTCAATGTTGAGGATGGTAGGAGGATAATGTTTTGGAATGAAACTGGTTGGGAAATGGCATCTTGAAGCAGTTATATCCCAACATTTTAACTGATCCTAGGTGGTAGACTGATCCCAACCAATTCCGTCCTAGATGCTTTACCCGCTAATGTGATCTCCCTATTCCAAATTCCATCAAAATTTGTGAGAAACTTGATAAGCTTAGAAGAGATTTTCTTTGGCATGGAAAATAAAGAAGGAAGTGTTACTGCCTAAACTGGAAAACAGTAATATGCTAAATAAAGAGAGGGATTGGGGGACAGAAATCTCAGATTGCAGAATCAGAGTTTACTGATGAAGTGGCTATGGAGATACACTAAAGAGGAAAGGGCTCTATGGAGAAAAGTAATTGTGAGAAAGTCTGGTGAATTTAATCTATTGTGTTCCAACATTGTATTTGATCCTTATGGTATAGGAGTTTGGAGAACAATCAGAAACTTATGGCCATTGATGGAAGCCACTCTTAGCCTTAAGATAGGCAATGGAAATAAGATAAAATTCTGCCACGATGATGGATCAATCAATCACCACTCAAGGAGCAATTTCCAGATCTGTAGAAACACTGAGGCTAAGGTAAGTGAGTGCTGGTCAGTAAAGGGATGGGATATCTCGTTCAGAAGAATGCTAAATGATTAGGAAAGTGACAGAGTTGCCTCTAGGAGGAAGAAATATTGTCACAGTAGAGGCAGATAGGGTGCTGTAGAAACCAACAAAGATGGGAACTTCTCAGTAGGACGTGTGTACAAGAGAGGCTTACAGTTGGTGGGGGAGGGGGGGAAAGGTACTCTACCATTGGAACTATTTCTGGAAAAGTATCATTCCCACAAAGGTAAAATGCTTTACTTGGCTATTGATTAAGTGGGCATGTCTGTCTCAAGAAATTTTGCAGAAGAAGGGGAGACAGCTATTTGCGAGGTGCTTTCTGTGTAACACTACAGGGGAGACAAACAAGCATCTTTTACTACATTGCAGCTTCACCACTCAGTTGTAGAGTCTCTTTCTCAACATAACATGTTACAACTGGACAATGCTAGAGCACACATCTGATCTACCGAGTTGCTGGATATGAGGGGATGTAGTAAGAGTCAGAAGAAATGGTGGAGATTAGTTCCATCATGCATATGGTGGTCGGCTATGTTGCTCGGACTTTTCAGAAGTATTAGCGGGTACGTTTCGGATTCTCCAAAACTAGTGTATCTTCGGAGAATCAGACACACGGGTGTGACATTGAAAGTGGAGTGGGCGCAACTCAAGTGGTCAGTATGGTCCGAAAGAAATGATAGATGTTTTAGAGATCGGTTCAATTACATTCATAAAGTGAAAAGGAATTGCATTGTATCCTTGCTTTTTCGTTGTAAACAATTGTGTAGAATTGATGTAGATCAGATATTGACTTATTATGAGACTTGTATAACAATAAAATACCCAGTGAAATCCCGCAAAGTAGGGTCTGAGAAAGGTATAGTGTATGCAAACCTTACCATTACCTCATGGAGATAGAGAGGTTGTTTTCGAAAGACCCTTGGCTCAAATGTATCCGCCTCAAGTAAAAGAAGAAAACAATAGACTTCTTAGGAGACTTGTAATTGATAATATTCCTTTTTGAAGATGGCCAGCATGCCTTTAATTATGAAGACTACAACCTTACCAGTTTTTTTAATCAACAGCGGAGTGCCACCTTGAAAAAGTCTACACAGGTATGAAACTTGACTCCAAGGAAACAACCTCTTTACCTCTAATGTAGGGGTAAGGTCTTTGTACACTTTACCCTTCCTAGAGACCACTTTGTGGGACTACATTGGGTATGTTGTTGTTTGCTGTCTTTATTTCTCTGTATTGCATGTTCATTTTGCTAAACTGTAACATGATTTCTTTTGAATTGTTTGGAGATGGGCAGTTGTTCTCCACACTGCAATGGTTGTGTTAGGCCCTTAACTCTTCCTGGTACTGATGAACAAATCTAATCCTGGAAAAGTAATAAAGAAACAGGGATTTTACTATCCGAAATTTGTTGTTTTGAGATGCCTGTGGTCTTCCAATGCAGCTCAAGGTTGATTATTTTTTCAATTTTCCCTCACAGCTGCTGGCTTCTCGCTATTTCTCTGAGTTGGCCTGTTTTACAATCTTGCTAGTCATTTTCTTTTATCCAAAAACTTGATCTTTGTGACTGATAAAATGGTTGTCTTGTTTCTATTACAGTTGCATATATTGGAGATACGTCACATACCTGAAGCATTGCCATACTTCGTTACACCTAAAGCCATTGATGAAAATTCAACACTTCTACAACAATTGCCACACTGGGCTGCTTGTTCAATTACACAGGCACTGGAGTTTCTCACACCAGCATACAAGGGTCATCCACGTGTCATGGCTTATGTTCTAAGGGTGTTGGAGTCTTACCCTCCTCAAAGAGTAACCTTCTTCATGCCCCAACTGGTGCAGGCCTTGAGATATGATGACGAGGTGCGTTTTTATGGACATTTTGTTGTGAATTTTGTTCATTGCTGTTAATCATCTGGCTAACAAGTCAAAATATAGTATTGGAAGTTAATGCATCTTCAACAGTTTTACATAGTTCACTTTTTGTTGTGAATTTGTTCGATGCTCTTAATCATCTGACTGGCAAGTCAGAGATATGTTGTTGGAAGTTGATGCATCTTCACTAGTTTGACATAGTTCACCACCTTTGGATTTATCATTCCTGTCAGTCTTCAGATGTTATTATCCTTTCATGAACAACATATATATGGTTATGACAGAGAGTAAGTTAATGATTATTATGGTACCAAGTTCACAAAAGTGAACATAATCAAACAGCAGATGTCACAATGGCTTTTTAGCTCGAAGCAGTTTCATACTACCTTGTGTGTTTGAACTCCCCATCCATTCTGTGCATCAATGCAAAGGACTCTTAATTGTCCTTCATATAATCGGCATGATTGATCTTAATCATATCTATCTTACTCATGCAGAAATTGGTAGAAGGATACTTGCTCAGAGCTACTCAAAGGAGTGACATATTTGCTCATATTCTGATATGGAATCTGCAGGTGGGAAGCTTTTGGTTTTTTTTCCCCCTGTTTTAAGATGGCTGGATTTGTATGATAGAAATATCTGTTTCCTCTCGCTTTATCATGAATATATGTTTAGTTCTCTACGATAACCACTAACCTGAAAAACACTTGCAGGGTGAGACTTGTGAGCCGGAGTCGGGGAAAGATTCTTCTGCAAAGGTAGACAATTTTTTCAACTGATACCTCTTGTTTTTAAGCATCTAATGCACATTTTCCTCAACAGTCTTATCTGGCCCTCTTTCCATAAGCATGCTTTGGACAAACTCCATGTCGAAGAAGATTTGTTTGGAAGCTGCAAACTTTAAATGTTCAGACAATAGACGTACTTTTTTCCTTCAGTTTAGCTATTGACTAACACCACTGTAATACCTCTTTAACCAATTTGACTGGGAGAGAGAGAGATTCTCTCTCTCTCTCTCTCTCTCTCTCTGAAATCCTCACATGTAGGCATGTGATTCACTCACTCGCCTTTTATTTTGATACATTATCACATTTATTGAAGGCAACAAATTTTGTGTTTCATGTCATAAATTCTTACATGACATTATACAGTGGTAAAAAGATTTTTTTCTTAATCTCTATTTTTCCTTTATACTACTAATATTTTTATATTTTGTCTCCAGCATGCTGCATTTTTGGCCCTACTTCCTCTTGTGAGGCAACGAATAATTGATGGGTTCAATGAAAAGGCTCGTGATGTGTTTCAGAGAGAGTTTGATTTCTTTGACAAGGTCACATCTATATCTGGTGCACTCTATCCACTTCCCAAGGACGAGCGAAGAGCTGGTATTCGGAGGTGAAATAAATTCTGCACCAAGATTTGATATTGTATATATATTTGTTAGTAAATATGTTTTAAGCCTTGATCCTTTGGACACTTTCTACCTCGAAACAAACCTCTCATTTGATTTCCTAGGGAGCTGGAGAAAATTGAGATGCAAGGAGATGATCTCTATCTACCTACTGCTCCTAATAAAATCGTGAAAGGGATTCAAGTTGATAGTGGGATTCCCTTGCAATCAGCTGCCAAGGTTCCTATTATGATCACATTTAACGTGGCAGATCGAGACGGCGATCAAAATGACATAAAACCTCAAGCCTGTATATTCAAGGTAAGATTGTGGGATACAGGTGGATTTTCCTTCGATCATCCTGTAGATTTTTAGATATTTTCATTTCAAACGAAAGCAAATATGTGTGTTGTCTTGGATTCCATCCACCAGTTCTCCCACCATCTTTATGTTTAGCAGCTAGTATATATTAAAATTAAACGGCATTTCTTCCTCTTTTGAAGTCTTCTTTCAGTTAGTTCTCTTTTAATGATTAGTAGGTACTACTCTAATTTGTGTTGAATGTTCAGTATGACCTTTCATTTTATAGTATGGACTGGTCATTTCTTATTATATCACAAGTATATTCTCTTCATCTCTTTTGCAACAGCTGATGTAAGAATAGGAGCTAAGATCACCGATTGGGGTAAAAGGGTACATAGTTGTTAGGTCAAATCGGCATTATGATGGTGATGGCTTAGGCACGTTGGAGGCTTAGAAAGATGAAGCAAGTCTATTTTCAGCATGGAAACATAGGTATCTTAGAATGTAAAAAATAAAGTGGCATTACAACGACGACATACCTGTGTAATCTTACAAGTGGTGTCTGGGGATGGTAGAATGTATCCAAACCTTACAAAGATAGAGACTAGTTTTGATAGATCCTCGGCTCAGAAGAAATGTTTTTATAGTAGGATTACATGAACAATATGACAAAAAATAGCAAGGTAGGAAGCAAATCGAACAATGAAACAATTGATAGTAATACTCATTGAAAAACAAGAAATCATGACAGTAATAAATACTACTACTATAATGAGAAGACGTGAGGAAGAGGCTAGCCCCTACCTCTCATAAAGTTTTGTTCGCTTATAATCAATGAAAATATCTAGTCTGGATCGATGTCTTTTCAACCTTAATTGTGTGCTGTTTCTGAATGGAGAATTTGGAAATATCATTTGTTCAGAGAGGTTTCGGGTAAGGTTAAGAATGTGTGATTATCTTTAGAACAGGAAGCTGCAGAAGAAATAACCAGAATATGCAGTAGTGAATTTTGGAAGGAAGGTGGAAAATGCAGAGAAATGGATAGCCACTAGAACTTCCTAGATTCCCTATGCATCAAAGCATGAAATGCCACTAGTACTTCCTAGATTCCCTATGCATCAAAGCATGAAATAGGAACTTCATGTAGAGTAAAACTTGTGAAAAATAGAGACTTGAAAGAATATTATTGAATTGTGTTACTACACTTACCCGTATTTATAGACAATATATACCAATCCTTTTCCACCCCAGACCCCACTTGTGGGATTACACTGGGTATGTTGTTGTTGATATACCAATCCTTTTCCATGGTGGATACTTTATGCAAATCCTATTCCTATTCCTATTCTAACACTCTCCTCAAGTGCTTACAAGTTATATGTACCGTGCTTATTACAAATGTAATATATACGAGGACTAGTGAGGTACTTGGTGAAAATATCTACAAGTTGATCACTTGACTTGACTAGTTTTGTAACATCTCCAAAGACTATCTTTTCTCTTACAAAGGGACAATCAATCTCAATCTGCTTAGTGCTCTCATAAAATATTGGATTTGATGAGCTGTGAAGGACCCTTAGATATCACTCACAAGTTCATTCTCCTAGTAACGGGTTATTCCAAACTAGCTCACTCGTTGCTACAACCATTGCTTGATATTCTGCTTCTGCAGTAGATCGAGCAGCCACACTATTTCCTTACTTTTTCCAAGATATCAAATTACCTCCTACCAAAATATAAGGTCTGGATGTAGAATATCTATCAGATGGTGATCCTGCATCATCAACGTCTGTATATCTAATGATCTGCTCATGGCGTCACTCCTTGAAGAGTAGTCCTATGGCCTCGATCCTTCAAGAGTAGTTCTTTACCTATAGTTGACTTTATATATTAATGCGGGCAATTGCATACCAATAACTTCTTAAAGAGAATCCATAAACTGACTTGCAACACTAACAAGAGAAGAAATGTCAGGTCTAGTCATTGTGAGATAACCCAACTTAAAAAACCAATTGCTTATATCTTTCAATATCATTCCATGGCTTCCCCTCTCCTGATAAGAGTTAGCATTTGGAGCCATAGGAGTGTCAATGGGTCTACAACCCATCATTCTCGTCTCCTCAAAAATGTCGAAGGTATACTTGCATTGCAAAATAACAATTCCTGATCTAGATTGAGCAACATTAATACCAAGAAAGTAATTCGGGAGAAGCTAGAGGTGGCCCCGGTGGCCGCAAAGATGAGGGAAGCGAGACTACGATGGTTTGGACATGTGCAGAGAAGGAGTACCGATGCTCCTGTTAGGAGGTGCGAGAGGTTGGTTCTGGGAGATACTCAGAGTGATAGAGGTAGACCAAAGAAGTACTGGGGGGAGGTGATTAGGCATGATATGACGGAACTTGATCTCACTGAGGACATGACATTAGATAGAAAAAAGTGGAGGTCGCGAATTAGAGTAGCAGGCTAATGGTAGGGTTAGGTGTTTTTTATCTTGTGTTCGCATTACCTGTCATATTATGTGTTAGTTTTATCTTATTTACATACTGTTATTATTAGTCGTTCTTTCTGTTCCCTTTCCTTCCTTTTATCATATCTAGTTCTTTCTTGCTTATGGGTTTTGAGATGAGGGTTCACAGGAAACAACCTCTCTACTTCTATGGTAGTGGTAAGGTCTGCGTAAATTCTACCCTCCCCAGACCCCACTTGTGAGATTTTACTGGGTATGTTGTTTTTGTATTGAGCAACATTAATACCAAGAAAGTAATTCAGTCTATCGAGGTCTTTAGTTTAAAAATGTTGAAAGAGATTTGCTTTAAATTAGCGGTACTATCGTGATCATTGTCAAAATAATGATATGTCAACATAAACCACCAAATAGATACATATGTTTGGAGCAGAATGCCAATAGAACACAGGGTGATCGGCTTCACTGATTACTGTGCTGAACTTCCTAAACCAGGCTCGAGGAGACTCAAATTGGCCAAAAAGCTAACTTGAAAGTTTCCTAAAATCTGACTAACAGTGGCCAGAAAACTAACTGGTAGCGAAAAACGTATATCCAGTTGTCAAAAAATTCTGAAAATTAGATGGGTGGTGTCTGAACCGGTGGACTACCTCCAAGAATGCAACATCTGTCTCGAAACACATTGGAAAAGATATTGCCGGAAAAAACCAATCTGACAGCACTAGAACCCTAATCCAGCGATCCAAATCTGAAGAAACCTGGTTGGAACTGCTCGGAAGCCCTGGAAAACTTCAACTGAAAAAGAACAGCTCAAAAAAATTGACCGGAAAAGCTCTCGCCGGGTATCACATGAGCTTTCTGAAACTTGTTTTAGTGTTGGTTTACGCACAACACCTACAAAACAGAAGATGCCACAAATCAACTCTAACAATCGCTTGGAATTGATGCACGGTGACCTGTCTGATTAAGTTTTTCCCCTCGGAAGTTCTATCAATGCTTTGATACCACGTGAGAGATAAAGACTTAGGAAAATATTATTGAATTGTGTGTGTATCTACATTTTTACACTTAGCCCTATGTGTAGACACTACATATCAATCCTTTTCCATGTAGGATGCTGTATACAAATTCTGTTCCTATTCCTATTTTAACAACAACAACAACAACATTACCCCAATGCCTCAAAGGCTTCCGCCCATTGCGGGGTAAGGGGGGGTCGGATGTACGCAGCCTGACCCCTATGTTTAAAACATAGCGCGACTGTTTCCGGTATTCCTATTTTAACAAATGAAGCACAATCAAATAATTGGAGCATATTTGCTAATTTGAACTCCAGAAACTGGTCTTGTTCCACGGAGAATTTTACAACAAACTACCAATTCTTGCTGAGTCAGACAAACTATAAAATATCGTCTTCTTCCGGAATTTTTTTAAAGTTGCTCCCTACAGTACTGCCAATATAAACAGCTCTAGCAGAATCCTGGAAAATGAACTGCAAAAGTAATACAGGTGGAAGGAGCTAGACAGAAACGTGCTCAACAGTTGTGTCCTTAATTTGTGTGTTCCTTTGAGGTCTCATGGATCGCATCAATGTATGATCAGGCGACTGTACAAGGCTAAAGTCAACTGTCTGATATATTTAAAGCTATCTAAAGTTAAGTTTCTGATCATAAAAAAAGTTGGTCGCTCTGACTTTGCTGTTACGAGTTCAAGAGAGTGTTGTAGCTTCAGCAAGAACTCCGATTGAAAAAAGCAGACAAATTTAGAAGTAGGCCGATGTAGATTAGAAAAGTGTTATTTGTGCTTACAACTTCTTAGGTCCAGATGTTAGATAATACAATATTCTTCTTATGTTTATTCGCAAGTACTGTGGTTAATCAAATCTTTGTAAGGATTGCAAGGTTATTCCCAGTGAAAATGTCTCCACGCAACATAGGCTTTTAGTGATGGATGTGG
>JAOTQR010000007.1:14470247-14483651 GCA_025774065.1 Solanum ossicruentum
TAGATATAAGTTGGTTCTCCCGTGCCTTATCGGCAACGGGTGCCAGTCCGCCCTATTCAGACTTTAGGGCGTGACACACAATCCGTGTAGAGCCTCCATGGAGTGACCCTTGGCCTAATGAGGAGTGTTGGCCCTTAAATGTAGTGTTTTAAACTAAGGTACACCACACATGGACCCCTCACGGTCCGTGTGACACTTCACGAACAGCGTGGTGGTCTTAGCTTTAAATCTCACAATTTTGGGACCAAATATAGTGTCATGGCCAAGTATACAGTTGGTACAAAATGGTATGGCCCGTTGGCCTCCCTATGACTTCCGGAGTGAAATTTTTCTAAGTATGGAATCATCATCTCGTAACTTCATCATGGGAACTTTTTCTAATGGGAGAGGTAAGGCAAGCACATGGTCTGTGCGGCTTCGTACGACCCATGTGACCCTCCGTATGGATGATTTTGTCAAAATTTTCTAAGTATGGAATTACCATTTTGGACCTTCGTCAAGCAAAATTTTTCCAAATGTTGGTTCACAGACAACTATATGGTCTGTGTGGTTTGTCACAGGCCGTATAGTCCTCTTTGAAGTGACGATTTCAATTTTTTAACTTGTTTCATTAATGGTGTTTGTATAATTACAGATTATTCTAAGGGTCTTTTGTAACTTCCTAAGCTATCTAAAGACTTTCTAACGACCTAATCCTTGTTCCTCCCATTCAAATTCGTTTCTTACATTTAAAAATTCTCTCAAGTCTCTCTCTAAGAACTCTAGTGGTTTAAGCTTAGTGATCAAGGAAGGGGTCTTTCTTCACTAAATTTCTTCTTAAATCTTCTTCATTAGATAAAGTATGTGGGTTTGATTCTTAGTCCCTTTCCACCAAGAAGACCCAAACTCTTTTCAAGTGATTCTCATGAATTTTAGCTTACTTTAAATATGAATTTTCAATATTATTATTTATTAAACTCAATTGATGTATAAGCTATGTTTATTTATTGATTTTAATGTGAATTAAGCCCTAAGAAGATGAAATGCATTGAAGTTATGAAGTTATAAAAGTGCAAGTCCCATTTAAAGCTTGATTTGTGCATAAGTAATCTATGTTATGATTTAGATGTGAACTTTACTTATGTTTTTACTTGAATTCATAATGTATTGTTGATTTAAGTTTGAATCTCTATTATCCATGCTAATCTCATCTCATTCATGACATATGCATACATGACTATAGATTTTATGAAGTTTATGAAGTGGGTCAAGACCCAATGATGTTTATGTATATGATTTTGATAAGATTATGGTTATGACAAGAATGTGATAACATATATGTCTAAGATTATGGCTCTTTGAGCAATTATGGGTGTTTACACCAATATGTTTAGGGAGCACCGATTGAGGTTTGAGGCGGGGTGGGCCATCTCTGAGGGTCCATACTTATTTCTCAAGAAGGTGCTCCAAAGGAGCTACTCCTATGCATGAGAAGTATTCATGAAGAGTGTTTTGGCCGTTTTGCCTATTATGCATGATTATAAAGAATGTGATTTGTCCTTTAAGCCTAAGAATGCATGTAAACGATTTGAAAGTCTTATGCCTCTTTTACAAGAATGCATGTATATATGTGTGCATATATATATATGTATGTATGTATGTATGTATGTATATATTCTAGTGGAATGCTAACCTAGCACCGACAGGATTGGAGGCAGGTGGGCTATCCTTAAAGGTCCATATTCCTTTCCCTTGAATTGTATGCCTAACATAGGTATACATTTATGTTCCAAGGGGGAAAGAAGAGAAAAGAAGAATGTTAAGGATATACCTTTGGCAAGTAGGTCACCTCTTTATCCGTTGTGGGGGAGATAACCCAGTTCCAAGTTGTAGCTCACTTGGTCTCATGTCGGTTACGATCCCATCCTCAGTATATACATTTCATGGCATATTGAAATACTATTCTCTTGTTATATGATTCTTTCTATATACATTCCCTTGTCATCTAACAATAAAATGCAGGTTTAATGAGTTCATACGCATTGTATGCCCGCATACTTAATACATTCAAACATACTAACACATACTTTTGCCTACATGATCTAACTATGTAGGAACCGAGGAGTACATTCATCCACCGTACAATGTCTAACTTGGATCTTGAGATTTGCTTGTCATGGTGAGTCCTATCTTCCAAGGACAACCCACCATTCCTCTACCTATGGTGCTTAATTTATGTTAATTATTTTGAGGGTGAGCCTGAGACATGTTTTCGCTCCCGTCCTATCGTATGATTAGAGGAATAGTTAGACATCTTGTAGACTCTTGCACGTTCATATGCTAAGTATTGTAATTAGAGATTACATTTATGGATATGGTTATGGTCACTATGGATTGATTATGAGCTTATGTTATGGATTCATGTATGATGTGGAAGATCCTAAATCCCTCATTTGCCCTATAGAATGAGTCATACTTACCCGTCCCTTAGTTATTATATGTTATGTGCTATATGAATCCATGTTAATCCCTTACCCTACTATATCCCATTGCGTGAGTCTTACTTTTCTGTCCCTTAGAAGTATGTGTTTACTATATCATGTACGCTTTCGAACCGATGATGTGCGGATAGATGCTATGAGGCTTGTTTGGGACTTTCGGGTTTCCATTTGCCATGTCACTCCTAGACCCTAGGTCCGGGTCGTGACATAGGGTGAGCTAGGGCTTATCCAATACCCCCCATCTAGATTAGTATTATATGCATGTTAGACTATGATAGTGTAGCCTATTTATTTGGACCTATTTCTTTGAGTTTATGTTCAATTTAAGATTCTACCTTAAGACTTACCTTCTGCTTCATCATTATCTAATTGTACCTATTTACCTTATTTTATTGAAGTCTTTAGCATTCTACTCGTCGTGTCATGTCTAGGGCCTAGCTTAGATTCTGACAAGTGATCAATCGATGTGCACCCTAATACAGATATACATCACATTATTTGACATTGCATTTGTATCATTACTCTATTTGCTCATTGTTATTGTACTCTAATTCTGTGAGGTTATTTTGGGTGTGTTCGGTATGGAGGAAAATATTTTTCAGAATGTTTTTCAATTTTTTCATGTTTGATTGGCTTAAACATTTTGGAAAATGTTTTCCAAGTTAACTCATTTTTCTCAAATTTAAGAAAAATGACTTCCTTCCAAAAACTAAGGAGAACATTTTTCAAAACACTCCTCCAATCTCAAATTAATTTTTTTTAATCCATCCCTACCACTGCCCCCTCCCCCATCAAGAAAAATAATTTTTTAAAATAAAATAGAACTAAATTAAAGTTTATTTTTAGAAAAATATTTCAAATTTTGCAAATTTTATTTTTTACCCCATCCCTATGCTGACCCCCCTCTCCTCCCACCACCACCACAAAAAACTATTTTTTTTTTTAAATTTGAATTTTAAAAATTTTGATTTTTCCCTCCATCCCACCCCTCCCCTAGCACCTCCTCTTCCTCCCATCCCCCCCAGCCCCTAGCCCCTACCTAAAAAAATTTAAATATTTATTTTTAAAAATATTTACAATTATGAAGTATTTTCATGTCAGAAACAATTTTCCTAAAATATATTTCTACTCTCTAGAAAAAAAAAGATATTTTCTAAAAAAATATATCTTCATTCACTAATCAAACAATAGAAAATATTTTTCAAAAACTAACCAAACATGGGAAAAATGAGTTAGAAATCAACTTCATTTTCAAGAAAACATTTTCCTCCATACCAAACACAACCTTAACTGATGAGTTTAACTTGTAGTGCTCAAATGTGTTAGGAACTATTTGAACTACATGCTACTTGAACTTTGAATTGTTTAGGTTGGGCTAACTCACTTGCAAGTTATAGTTTGACAAGGTATGGTTGGTGTGTCAACGAAATATTTGTGTTTTTCATTTCTTTACTTCATGTTTAGTATTTACATCATGAGTATCATATTGTTTGATATTCATTCCTTGCTTCTACTTTGTGTAGGTTGAGACCCCATATCCTCTTGGCTTCTCTAGTTTTTACTTGAATTGAGCTTCTAGATTACTTGAAAGGTAAAGGCTTGTCTCTTCATCAGACCCTCAAGCTTCCTTTATTTTGTATTTTTGTTCTACTTGAGGATTACAACATTAAGACTTATATCATTATCCAATTTTGTATAAATTTTAGTGTCTTAGGCACATGACACCAAGTCTTTGGATTGGATTTAGAATAATGATTCATTAATCACTGTTCTACCTATTGGTAGTTCATTATCTTCAGCTTTAAATTTTGCTTGCTTTATTTTATATCTTTGCTTAGATTAGTTTGTCTTGGTGGGAAAAGTCAAATGTTATCACACTTGAGTTTAGGTCGTGACAGAACGTTGTGTCTTTTCTTATATTATTCTATATAGAAGCTCATGTAGGGCCTAGACTAGGTGGTGATAGTTGGATTCTTTTTCTAAAATTTTACAATAAATGTATTAGTTGTCACATCAATTTGTGTATTAAATATGTATCTGCTTATTATTTTTAAATCATTGAACTAATTTTCTTGATATACTTTGTTGGTTGTAAGGATCGTCTTATATCCAGTTAAGAGTATAGTAGTTTCCGCATAGTTCGTAATTTGGATTATAACACAAAATTTGATCGGAAATGTTGTACAAGTATTCTTCTAATCTACTCGCAAAGCCACTCAACTTTCACTTCACTTAGTAAAATATATTTTTGCTAAATGAAGTTGGCTGAAATCATCTCATTTCATTTTTTTTAAAAGGATTATTTCAAACTAAAAATGCTCAAATGACTCAAATAAATGACAAAGTCACAGTGATTTAGTCAATCTTAAACATGGTTTACATTATTAGGGATAAAGTTATATAACTTAGATGCAAAGAGGATTAGAAAAATATGATTAAGAGTTTATAGCTGCCATTTGCTGAACGTTGATGGGGTAGCAATCATTTGGGGGTCCATAGTATGCTCTCTGTGCCAAGATGGCATCGACGGCTTGCGTTGGATGAAATGCATCCCAGAATATATACTTACTCCTGTCTAGGCATGGAAATTGATAGGGCAGGCATGTTATTTGTCCCTGATTTCTCCCCACTCCACAACATGCTCTGTCCCATACGTTAAATCCTGTCAAATTCTACACATAAGTGTATACATTATCAATTTGGTATCAACAATTGCAAAGGAGTGTGTACATTACCATATCTGGCAGGGTTGTTTAAGATATCACCAATTGCAGCATATGTGTTTCCATAAACAAAAACAGCTCCAGGGTGACTGCCATTGTTCATTATGCGGACGAGTGACTTAAGCCCCTCATTGAAACTACCTAGTATCTGGTTTACATAATCAACACATCTTCCTGGAGGGGCTTGTCCTGTCGCTAACTGATTCGGAATGCATCCAAGTGGTCCTACTCCTGCTAACAAGAACTTCCTCAGCCCTACACTATACAATGCCTGCATACAAGATTTTTTACAGAGACTTTCACTTGTACATATTGACCATGTATGAAAACTGTTTTTTTACACATCACATAAAAGACAAATAAATTACCACAAGTTGTCTAGCATAATGATTGAGAAGGAGACTGGCAAATTGTTGTGGATTGTAGTTGATACTGGACGTATAAAGGGAAGGCATGAGATAGTTGTTTATGTAGTCATTGCTTCCAAACACCATCACTGCTATTGATCTTGACAGGTAGGTGTTCAAATTATCGGGACTCATCATTGTCCTTAATTGACTTAATGTGCTTTCAAAATTTATCACCTGTTGGCTCAGCGGGTACCTATCCATCTGTATATAAATATATGAACATAATTGAAATTGACATTTACAAGAAAATATGAAAGAGACAAGTGTGTGTGAGCATGTTACATAGTGTTTGCCACTTTCATCTAGGATACCAGCAGCAGCAGATGCATAGTTTACTCCCCCGAGGATTCGTCCCCCTCTTGTGCTCGGATCTGCAAATGGTGGAGGAGAAGACACTCCCAACAATTCTCCTGAAAATATTTGATTAATATACCATACATAGAAATATCGATCAGTGCAAAATGTTTCAAAGTAAATTACCAAGAATATCCACAAAAGTTTTGCCGTTGGAAAATCTGCCAGTTGGGCCTCTCTTGAAATCAATCCCATAAGGGAAGTAGTTTGATTTAGCAATAGAGTTGAGGAAATTGTTATTCCCGTTATCTACCAGCGAGTCACCGTATATCCAAAGAGCTGTAGGTGCACTGCTTACTAATGAGCAGTACACAAGAGGAACAAGAACAAACATGTACATCATCTTTTCACTTGTAACCAGCGTTTTCATGAATGAATTCATTTTCCTTCTATTTTTGATTAAATATACGTCATGGCCACATAACTTTATATATTATAAAACTACTTTTTGTGAAACTGTTTAGCAGAAAATCTTACTTTTGCTATTGGACTTTTCCTGATTTTGGTAACTTCTTTTCATTTTCTCACGTCTAGTTCGTTTAGCTTTTGATTGTTCAGTCATCTAACTGAGGATATATAAAAGCAACATACGCGTGACCATGTTTTCTCTTGGATGATGTTGGGATAAGGGGCCGACCTAGGGACTGGGGAGGGGGGTCTCAACAAAAAATTACACAAATTTTCTATATTTTCATATGTATTAAAACTTGAACCCTGTAAACAATAAACATAATCTAGCATAGTGATAGGTCTCCTTTTAATGAACTCTCATGCTCCGATGCAAATCTCACTTCAAACATTATATTTTAGCTTCTCTTAATTATTCTTTTTCATTTAATTACGATTTTGGAGAACCTAACCTAATATTTCACTTTATTTTTTTTAAAATAATAAAATAATATTAGAATATGTATTACTATTTATTTTGAAATATTTTTGTTGGTTTATTCACACATTTATGCTTCTATAATTTAAATCCCTGACTTAAAATCCTGGATCCACGGGGATGATGGGGATGATTTTTGTTGGGGTATCTATATTAGCACTAGTTTTTCCCCTAATTCATTTGTTTCTCTGTAGTTTATATTTTAATATTTTTCTATTTATGTACACATTTTTTTAAAAAAAATTTTCTGTTAAGTAAAGATGTATCCGAGGATGAACGGAAGCTAAGTGAAATAGAAATCAACATGGATTACTTCAGATGAACGGCTATTCAACCTAATTTTTCTTATTTTTCATATATATTCCTTTTTGGAAGGGGTATTTAGTAAATTATCATCTTTTACTTTTCTTTAAAAAACACTTATAATTTTTATTCTATGCATAAGTTATATTTAGTTTTTATCCGACAAATTACATTTTTGCATTCATAATTAAAATTATTATTATTATTATTATTATTATTATTATTATTATTATTTTATTTTATTTTTTAGTAATTAGAGAATTTTATTGCCAAATGAGAATTACAGTTCAGTTTCAACAGACCATAGGTCTGGACATGCCCAACACCTTACAATCTTATATCTTCTTCTCCATCCCTTACCCAAGGATACGTTCTAAACATCTGAATGAATTTCCTATGCTTAGTTTTCATGTGACATCTAAAACAGACCTCTTGAGCTATACGTATTAGAATATCATCAATACTCACTCTTCTTCTGAAAAATACGTTGGTTCCTCTCCTTCCATGTAAAGTACAAAGTTGCAGCTAGTGTTATCTTATAAACTTCAGCTCAACTACTTCTTCCTCTACCCCATTTTCAGCCCATTTCATTTCCTCATCCCACGTCATACATGATCTTTGAATGTTCATCCATTTAAGCAATTTTCCCCATATTTGTCCAGTGAATATGCAGTCGAAGAATAAATGCTGAATTTACTCAAGCTGGCTGTTTCAGAACTGGCACTTTGGATTGATTTCCATCCCCCATATGATTAGCCTATCATAGGTATACAATGTCCCTAAAGATACTAATCTTAGAATAAAGATCCATTTAGGTGCTCCTTGGTTGCCACAAACTATCCCCTTCCAGCTCACCTTTTCAAATTATCCTTGCAATCCCTGATACATGTACTTAGCAGTTATCTTGGTAATTCTATGTATTGATTCCAAAGACACGCCCATCTCTGTGAAGTACTTTTTTGTATTGAAAATCTTCTGAATCACCCATGATGCTTGTTTTGTCTCCATCTCCCAATACATTCCTATTCTTCACATAACAAGTATGCACCCATTTGATCCATAGTGCATCTTTTTTAGTACACAGGCTCTACAGGAGTTTACTAATTGCAATTTGTTCCATATTGACAGATTAATCAAATTCAAGCCACTAGCTGATTGTGGCTGACACAAGGTTTCCCATGCTACTAATGCTTTTTTTGTGATTTCTGCCATTCCTGTCCACAAGAATCTTTTGCATATTTGTTCGATCAGTTGCGTTACCTTCTTTGGAAGAATGAAAATTCGTGACCAATATGTTGCATCGAAACATCACACTCCTTATCAGTTGTGCTCTACCTGCATAGGATAGAAATTTCGCTGTCTATGAAACGATTCTCCCTAACATCTTCTCCAACATAGGTTCGCATTGGGCAATAGATAGCCTCTTTGTACTCAGAGGTACTCCAAGATATCTAAAAGGTGTTCTCTTCTGTCGAAACCTGTATAAGCCTTCATTTGGTCTTGAGTTGTGTCGTCCACTCCTCCGATAAATGGAGCTTTTGTTTGGGTTTGCTATTAAGCCTGACACTGTGGAGAACTCTTGGAAAGTAGTAAAGAGTATCTTGATAGATTCTATGTCTCCTCTGCAAAATAGTAGAAGGTCGTCAGTAAATCCCAACTGCACTATGTTCACCTTAGAGCACTTGGGATGGTGTTTGAACCCCTTTTTGTCCTTCAAGCTTGTCAGCAGTCTACTTAGATACTCCATGCTTAATAAAAACAAATAAGGTGACAAAGGATCTCCTTGCCTTAATCCTTTTTTTGCCTGGAAAGGTGGAGTAGGAACACCATTAATCAGAATAGTGTATGAGACAGTTGTTATGCATTCCATGATCCACTAAATAAATTTTGTTGGAAAGTTTAGTATTCTCAAGACTTGTTCCACAAAGGCCATTCAACTGAGACATATGCCTTTTGCATGTCGATCTTCATCATACATCTTGGAGAGATACCCTTCCTACCATATCCTTTCACTAAAACATGACTGAGTAGGATGTTATCAACAATAACCCTCCCTGGAACAAAAGCTGCTTGGCTTGCATCTATCAGTGTCTCAATCACATCTTGCATTCTTGTGGTGAGAATTTTACATATAATCTTGTACAATATTGTGCAACAGGATATTGGCCTATATTCTTTCACATATTGGGGATGCTTAACCTTTGAAATCAAAGTTACTTGAGAGTAGTTTATGGCCTTACATATCCTTCCAGTATCAAAATATTTAATCACTGCTTGTGTTATCTCCTTTCCCACTATAGGCCATGTTTTCTTGTAGAAAAAAGCATTAAAGCCATCGTTTCCTTATGCCGTGTTATCCTGGATAGTCATTAAAGCTTTTTAAACATCACTGTAGTAACCTTTACAATCAGCCTTAATTATTGTTCTCGATTAAACTTGGCTCCCATGTCCATGATTTGAGGCTGGGCTGAGGCTAATTGGCTTGTGTTTGTTCCCAACAACTCTTTGTAGAATCTCATTATCTCCTCTTTTATACTCTCTGTATCTTGTTTCATTTCTCCATTAGCATCTATTATATGTGTGATATGATTCTGTGCTTGCCGATTCCTCATACATGCATAGAAGTAGCTTGTATTCAAATCTCCTTCTTTTTACCACATCACCCTGGCTATCTGTTTGGTTACACTTTCCTCTATGTTCCTCCATTTTTCAAGCTTTGCTTTCTGGTCTTTCTCTATCTGATATTGCTCCATTGGTTTCTGATTCTGGGCCCATCTCATTTGTTCTTGCAATTCCTTCAATTGATTTCTATACTTTGGTCTGGATACCTTGTAAATCATGATTGCTTAATCTTCTCATTGGTTGTTTTAACCTATTAATTTTTCCCCACACCGCTGCCATAGGACTTGCCTGTCTTTGTGATGTCCAATTGCTTTCCACTATCTTCATGAAGTCTGGATGATCAGCCAAATAATTTAAAAATCTGAATGGCTTTGGTCCAGTATTTTCTTCTTCCACCACTGTAACACATAAGGGACTGTGGTCTGAAAAACTAGGATCAAGTATGTTGCATTCCATTTGTGTCTAGGTTCGCATCCATATGACATTCACCAGGGCTTTGCCAATCCTACTGTAAGTGTTTCCATTTGTCCAAGTATAGTTCCTTCCCCCAGTTTTCATCTCTGTTAATCCTATATCCAACAAACATTGCTTGAAGTCTTTCAGTTCTGTCTCCTGAACTTGTGATCCCACTAATCTGTCCTCAATGTGAAGTATTAAGTTAAAATCACCTATTACTAACCACGGTTGTGTGCAACTTCTCCCTATCTGGCTCAACTCATTCCACATATCCTTCCTTTCTATCAGCGTGTGCAATCCGTAGACCATACTAAGATCAAACATCATGCCACTACGCCTCACCTTTACAAAACCATGAATCATCTGTCTCTGTGTATGCAGTAGATGGTATTCCACTACTTTTGGGTTCCACATTATCCATATTCTTCCCCCGGATCATCAACATAGTTGTTATGCCATATCTAGTTCCTGGCTATCTTCTGAACAACTTGAGATGCATTATTTTCTTTAACTCTAGTCTCTATAATAGCCATTACTGCTACTCTATTTTCTTGCAAAAACACCTTCAGCTCCTTTTGCTTGTACAGTTTATTTATTTCCCCCACGTTCTATGCTACTACATTCATCATTGACTTGTTTCAGGATCAGGATAACCATCCCCTCTCCTATCCTCACTTCCCTGGCCAGTTTCAACCATGTTTAGGATTAATGTTTGGAAGTTGTTTGTTGTTCTAGTTTGTCCGTACTGATTATCATCATTTTGATGGTTTTGGTTGCTGACTTTCCTTTTACATTGCACCATCCCTCTTCATCTTGATCCTTCTGTCTAGTTACTTTGTCTTGGGTTTGATCACTTTGTATTTTCGTTTACTTTAGTCTCTTGTGGCTTCCCCTGCTTCTTGACAAAGATTTTACCATCATTTTCCCCATTATTTCCATATCATGCTTTATGTTTCTGATCCTTTTGTTATTGTTTATTGCAGTTGTGTCCTACCATACAACACTTAGTACAGTACTTTGGCTCCCAACCATACGTCACATTCTGCTTTATTACACCTCCGGTTGGATCTAGTATCTCTATCTGCCTTGGTAGTGGCTTGGTGATATCCATTTCAATCAACAATCTGGCATATGATACTCTTCCAAATGTTGCTGTACACTCATCAGCATACAATGGTTTTCCCAATACACTTCCAATTTTACTTAGTGCAGACAACCCCCAATAATCCAACAGAAGGTTTGGAAATTGCATCCAAAGAGGAATGGTTCTCAGAACCTCTTTATTGAAATCAAATTCAGCAGTCCAACTCTTCAAAATTATAGGTTGATTGTTAAGCATATATGGTCTAGCACATAGTATTGCATTCTTATCCTTAATGTTGTTTAATTTCACTATGAAAAAACCCTCATTATGTAAGTATATTTTTGGTTTCGACACAAAATTCCATTCAGTAACAATGTATCTGGGGATGGCTCCAATAGATGGTGTGTTACCTATCAAATACAAAATGATAGCATTTCCATATTTGGCTTCCAACATCAACGTCATCCGCTCTTAGTCGTACCACTGGTTTTCCTTCTTATAGTATTGGTGGTACGTAGTTCAGTTCTATTCCTTTTGCTTCCAGATTTGAAGTATGAAATAACCCTTTCCATCTCGTCTTCTTTGGTTCCACTCTCTCTGTCTGTTTTACTGCATTTTTGACTCCTTGTAGATTTGGATCTATTGCGCTTTCCCCAATTTTTGGAGCCTCCTCCTCGTTAGTATTTCTTGGTATTGGCTTTGAACTCAGTTCTACCATCGGTTCTAGATTTGAGCTCAATGGTGTTACTCTTTCATTGCATGTTCCAGTTCATTCGTTGCATATCCTCATTCCTTCGTAGATGGTGACTTTTGTTTTGCTTGATTTGCCTGCATCGCCACTTTTATGATGAGCTTGTTCCCTATCTGATCTTTGTTTTTTCTTGGTCTTCCCATGACCGGAAAGCGCTCGATAGCTAGCCGTGCTTATCGTGCGCCCAGAGCAAAGAGAAATTTTCTTCAGTCATTATTATTATTATTATTTGAACACTTTGCTTTTTTATTTTATTTTATTTTCATTAGTGTTTGAATGAATTTTTTATAAGTTATTATTATTTTATCGTAAATAATGTTGATTGCCTTTTACAGTAAAATAAAATTAGTAATTCAGTGATATATATTTACTTAGTAATTTGGTAGTCATATATTTTATATATTTTGATAAAATTTTATTTAACTTCAATTACATTCAAATTTCAAAATTTAAATTTTATCAAATCTTTTGTAATTTGGAAAAATCCTCCACAATTTTTTTTCTTTTTGTGAGAAATATTATTTTACCCAAAATCACCCCACTTAGTGTTCATTTATTTTGGCAATTTCTCCTTTTACCAGATTTTTTCCCCAAAAGATATCACTCCATTAAAGCATTTATTTTTCCTTTTCTCTCTCCTTCTCCAACGTTTTCTTTTCTTATGTCTACCATATACCTATAATTCAAAGAAGAGTAGAGTTAGGTCAAGGCGAGTTCGACGTGTTTTGCAAGGTCGAGTTTTGACAAACATTCAATCCAGTTTTGGTATTGACAGGTAAGCAACAATATGATGTATTTCATTTTTTTTTTACCTACACCTAATTTACTATTGTGCTATACACATATCTTGATCATTCTAAGAGAATAATTCTTAGCATTGTTTAAGCATCTCTTTGACAATTTTAAATTCATGATTTAGGTAACCCAAATTTTTGAGAAGGTTCGTTATTCTTTTTGCTTACTATTTTGGAGTTTTTTTTTTTTTTTCTTTTTTACTTATCTAGAATCTGTTGCTTTGTGGAGAAGAAGCTCTCAAATGTGACAAAATTCTTAAGTCAATAAAATATTAGTACAATGAGTCATTTGTTTTTTTTTCTTGGTATAGATCCTGTAGATGAATGAATTCTTATTAGCTAGAATTTTGCAGTTGTCTAAATTTATAACGTCCCAATAATTATTTTCAAGATTTTGTTATACCTCATTTTGTTGATAATAGGTTGTTTATTATGATTTACATGGTTCTCGATAATAAGCTATTATGTTGATCACAAATCCTTCCCACATATTTGACTCTAACTCTCAAGTAGCCTCCTCAATAGGACGGTGTCACCATTG
>JAOTQR010000007.1:14493815-14528882 GCA_025774065.1 Solanum ossicruentum
TAGATAGAAAGAAGTGGAGGTCGCGAATTAGAGTAGCAGGCTAATGGTAGGGTTAGGTGTTTTTTTATCATGTGTTCGCATTATCTGTCGTATTACGTGTTAGTTTTATCTTCTGTACATCCTGCCATGTGCTATTCATTAGTAGTCTCTCTTTCTGCTCCCTTCCACCCCTTTTGTCATATCTAGTTCTTTCTGCTTACGGGTTTTGAGAAGAGGGTTCACAGGAAATAGCCTCTCTACTTATATGGTAGTGGTAAGGTTTGCGTACATTTTACCCTCCCCAGACCCCACTTGTGGGATTTTACTGGGTATGTTGTTGTTGTTGTTGTTTTTGCTTAAGAGAATACACAGCCGTCCTAAATCACTAAACAGGTCCAGTTATTAACTGGTGAGAATCCACAGTAATGTTTATGTAATACCCCGGAAGTTGGAAAGTCGGAGTAAAGAGAAAGTGACGAAATTCCTGCTGGTGCAGCAACTACAAGCCATGCTCATGGCCCATAAACTGTTCAGCGGGTCGTGAATGTGTTCGTGGAACCTTCTGGAAATTTCAAAATTTTAGATAGAGAACTACGGGTCCTTTTACGAGTCATACTCGATTTTATGGTTCGTGAAACCTGTTTGCAAATGGAGATTCAAAGAAGTGGAATTTGGAACTTGAACAGGACAATTTGTATGAGCCGTAGAAACATCTACAGACCGTAGAAGAGTCCATAGAGCTGATTTTCAGGACTTCAGAATTTTTGGACAAGTGGGTTCTAGAATGAGGTTAATGGATCATACTGACTTCCACGAGCCACAAACCTCGATGGTGGAAAAACTTCAGAGACTCCGCTTTTTCCCTGATTTCCTCGAAGGCCTTGGACGACCCATGAAGTGTTCTACGAATCGTAGGTGTCTGTAGAACCTGTTCGACAGTTACTTTTCAGAGATATTCTGGACATTTCCCATCCTTTAAATATCAAAGTTACGTCGTTTCTAAGCTATTCCTAAGCCCTATAACTGATTTTGTACTCTAAAACTACATCATTCCCTCTCATTCTCTCAAAACACCAAAAGCTCTCAAGTCCTCTTCTCCAAGAATCCTCTCAAGTTGAATCAGGTTATTCAAGCTTCAAAGTTTTTGCAATTTCAAGCCTAGAATTCACACAAGGTATCTAAGTATTCATTCATGAACCTTTCCATCAAGGGAGCCCAAAGAATTTCAAATTCAAATTCTTCTCAATTTCATCTGTGCTTCTTTGTGGGTTCTTTTAATTATAATTCAATTGACATTGTTTCACTTGATTATGCATGAATTTATTGAAATACATGATCTAAAGTTGATTCTCTATTAAACCATGCACTATATCTTAATTTTCACTATGAATTATAATCATGATTTGACAAGGATCATGCATGCTTCATGAAAATGATGAAATATGTTTTAATGATGTTTCTCAAGAAAGAATGAATGATTGTGGAAGAATTTCTCACACATGAATAATGGTGAATGATTTTCACCCCTACTTATGAATTCATAATGATGAAAGGGCAATTCTCACATTACATGTGTCATGTTTTAATGAGCTACTCCATGATTATGACTTTATGAAACAAATTGATAGTTAACTATTGTCTTTCCACATGATATGCTTTAATAATTTACTTTATCTATTACATTAAGATTTGACTTAGCACCAAAAGGACTTTGAGATGGAGGCTTGGTAAGGAAGTCACTAGTAGAAATCTTTAATCCCATAACTATGTTGCCACCATAGGTTGTCTTAATTGACTTAGCTAGTGAATCCACATAGAGCACATGATATGATACCAAGTATACTTTGGCAAGTAGCTTCTCTTTTTTGATTTTCTCCTTTTCCGATTTAGGAGTTACACTAGATTTTATGTTATAGCTCACGTGGTCTTATAGTCGGTTAAGGTTTGATATTCACAAATGAGTGTTTTCTTATGACTTACGCTTCTTCAAGGTTTTCATTATGTTCATTCAACTACATTGACCATATTCATGACTTATTTCCATGCTTTTAATGAAACGTTTTATCATGCTCTAAATTGGTCAATTGCATATCATGATTTTATCGCATCTTGCATATCTCACATACTCAGTACATTCATAGTACTAACCACATACTTTTACCTATATTGTCTTATAATATAGGTGCATACGCTTCCCTCATCCATGTGGCTAGTAGCAGCTTCTATAATTTCAGAGATTGGTGAATCCTCATGTTCCGAAGATCCTCATGTTCCGAAGACATACTTGATGCCTATATTAAGATTGTCTTTTATTTTACTTTCAGATTTCAAGTTAACTAGGACCTATCGTGTAAACATCTATGTCGTAGAGGCTTTCGATATTATTTTAGACATTGAGTATATGTCCTCATTTTGAGATTCATCTTTCCTGTCTATGCTATCAGATTGTTTGGACTATTCTTGTACTAATTCCACATTATGATTTCCTTTAATTCAGTATGCTTATGAATGCCATGTGATTAGCTTGGAGTCCCTCATGATTCTGAGTACTGCGTTATGACTAGGGGGTAGGCTCAAGTCATGACAATTTACTTTTAGAGTGTGACTATAGCATCACCTTATCAAATAACTCTAGATCTCATTCAGCTGGCCAAACACAAGATTGAATGGATGACGCTATGCAACATATTCAAACATACACTCAATATGTAACAACAATTGGTGGAGCTCAGCTTTGGATTAAAGCACTAGTCAAGAGTAACAGCTATACAGGCATCAGATTAACATGCTGACCAGACAATACCTGAGATTCTGCAATGGTCAGAACCATGGGAAGAATCATGGATTGCATTACCACATTCCGGAGCTCTGCACAAAGTGGAGGAAGAACCTACATCATAATACAAATGTGACAATTCTCCGCTTATTCAGAATTGCAAAAGCAACTAATAACAGTATTTGAGCAACAGAAGACCTCTTTATTGTATATTGAGTTATCAAATCAAAGATAACTTATAAACAGGGATAACCTTCCAACCTTATAACGCAGTACACGGGAGTCAAAATCTTTCCACATGTCATGTAATGCCTTTAAAAACTCAGATTTCTGCATGTTATCTCTTTCCTACAAAATGAAAAGATTTCCTCAATACTCTACGCTGTAGACATTTTGCAACACTGTAATGTTGCCAAACATAAAGCATATATTCCAGCCAGAATGCCAAAGCTAAAATATGGAACCATACAAGCATGTGATCCAGGAAGCGAAGAGCACGCAACCTAGTGTCGTCACGGAAAAAAGATGAACCTGTAAGGAAAAGAAACAACTTCTCGATGAAATTTAAATTCTTGGCGCGTAAGCTTGTGATTTCTAATAAGTGGAAAAATATCTAAAAGAACAGGAATGTGTAAACTACACTTCCCAATCACATTTTTGAATAGGGTTATAGACTTAAATTTTCCTTTTCTTTGAAATCATATTTATGTATGTGAGAAATATTAGAGAAAAATATTATTGAATTGTTTTCCTACATTATTACATTGAGATCCTATTTATAGATACTATATTAGACTCCTTTTCCAACTAGGATACTATAATACAATCATTATCCGAGTAGGATTATATTTACTATTCTTATTCCTAATCCTACTCTAAGTAACATTTTAGATATTATTCTTATTCTTATTCCTATTCCTATTCTAAACACTCCCCCTAAAGCTAGTGCATACAAGTCATATATACCTAGCTTGTTACAAATGTAATTAATATGACGACCAATAAAAAGAGCTTGGTAAGATATCTACAAGTAGATTACCCAACTTCATAAAACTGACAGTCAATCTCAATGTGCTTAGTCTTCGCATGAAATACTGGATTTGATGTATAATACTAGTCAATCTCAATGTGCTTAGTCTTCTCATGAAATACTGAATTTGATGCATAATGTCGATAAAACATAGAGTGATAGAAGTGATGAATTCCTGAATTGCAGTGTTGAACTTTTCAAACCAAGCTTGAGAAAGACTATTTCAAACCATAGAGTAACTTACACAATCAACATGCAAGGTTGCCAAACTCCACTTGAGCAACAAAATCAGGTGGTTGCATTATATAGACTTCTTCTTCGACATCATCACGGAGAAAAATGCTCTTAATATCTAACTAATGAAAGAGCCAACGGAGAACGACAACCAAAGATTGGAAAAATGGACATGATCTGTCAGAAACAATGCAATGGTCACTGGAAAGTGCTCCAAATATGATATAAAATATATGGATCATCTCGAAATAAAGAGATAAGTAGATCTTAAACAAGAAAGTCATTGTAAAATTGGCCAAAACATGCTCGTACACTGGATTACTAGATTTGACGGTTGAAATTGGTCATAATCTAAGAAATAGAACTATATGGGTAGGGTCATAATGATGGCACAATCCTACAATGAAAGAATTATATAGGTAAGGTCTGAATGATGGCACGACCCTAGCAATTCGGATTAGAGAAAATAGTCAAAAAAAGATAGGACGATGCTAGATAAATTAAATATGAAAAAGTAATCACCTGAAGGATATCACAGCGCTACATAAATTGAATAGGAGAAAGTAATCACCGGAAAAATGCATGTCAGATTACTAGATTTTATGGTTGAAATTGGTGGTGATGGATGAGCTGACACGATCTATTCAGGATGAGGTTCCATGATGTATTTGCGAATGACATAGTATTGATTGATGAGACTCGCGCTAAAGTTAATGATAGATTGGAGGTTTGGAGACATGCTTTGGAATCCAAAGGGTTCAAACTGAGTGGACCAAGACATAATATTTGGAGCACAAATTCAGTGTTGCGAGGATGAAGTAGACATTGATGTGAGGCTTGTTAGTCTACCTATTTCCAAGAGAAAAACATTAAATATCTTTGGTCCATCATCCAGAATAGTGGGGATATCGACGATAATGTCACACATCGCACTAGGGCAGCATGGAAAAAATGTAGGCTTGCCTCTGGAGTACTGTGTGATAAGAAGATACCACCTAAACTTAAAGGTAAATTTAAAAAGACGGTGGTTAGAGCATCTTTGTTGTATGGGGTGGAGTGTTGGCCAATCAAAAACTAACATGTTTAGAAGATGCAGATCGCAGAGATGAGGATGTTGAGACGGATGTGTCGACATACCAAGAGAGATAAGATTAGGAATAAGACCATTTGAAAGAAGTTAGAGGTGGCCCCTGTGGCTGACAAGATGAGGGAAGAGAGACTGCAATGATTTGGACATGTGCAGAGATGAAGTACTGATGCTCCTGTTAGGAGGTGCGAGAGATTGGATTTAGGGGTTACATGGAGGAACAGAGGTAGCCCGAAGAAGTATTGGGGGGAGGTGATCAGACAAGACATGGCGAAACTTGATCTCATCGAGGACATGACCTTAGATAGAAAGGAGTGGAGGTCGCGAATTAGAGTAGCAGGCTAATATTCTGTGTTGTCATTACCCGTTCTCATATATGTTAATTTTATTGTATTTACATATTATCATGTGTTTTTAGTATAAGTCATTCTTCCTTTTTTTCCTTTTTCTTTTCCTTTTCCCTTTTCTCAATATCTAGTTTATTCTGCTTATGGGTTTTTGAGATGAGGGTTTCCCAGGAAACAGCCTCTCTACCTCTGCGAGGTAGTGGTAAGGTCTGCTTACATTTTACCCTCCCCAGACCCCACTTGTGGGATTCCACTAGGTATGTTGTTGTTTTTGATGGTTGAAGTTGGTCAAAATCTGAGAAATAGAACTATATAGGTAGGGTTGGAATGATGGCACAACCGTACAAAGAAAGAATTATATGGGTAAGATCGGAATGATGGCACGACCCTACGCAATTCATATTAGAGAATATAGTCACCGAAAAGATGGCACGATGCTAGATAAATTAAATAGACGAAAAAATGCAAGGTGCTATGCAAATTAAATATGTGAAAATAGTCAACAAAAAGATACACAGTAACCCAAATTTCCTTGACATAATCATTGGCAAGACGGGCAGCACATATGGGGGCCATAACCGCTCGCTGGCAGCGGAAAGTCTTTGATTTTCTACCAGGATCATAGAAGCTCCGATACCATGTGAAAATATTGGAGAAGAATATTATTGAATTATTTCCCTACATTATTACATTGAGATCCTATTTATAGATACTATATTAGACTCCTTTTTCAACTAGGATACTATAATACAATCCTTTTCCAACTATGATTCTATATACTATTCCTATTCCTAATCCTATTCTAATTAGGATTGTGGATATTATTCTTCTTCCTATTCCTATTCTAACAATGTACATTGTGTTGAAATTGACATAAGAGTATTATGTTAAATTTTTTGTTTGAATTTAGAACTTATGTTATTTTTTCAGTTTTACTTATTTTAATAGTATTGACTTAATATTTCACATTGAAAGCTATTAATTTTAATTTCGACTTGATAGGTTATCTTTTGTCAAATCTTTTTAAAATTTCATGACATTTTATTTATAATATTAATAGTTTTGTCAAACATACATTTCATGATGTTTATAATTAATTTGATTAAAATATACAACATTGAACAATATGAATTAATTTTTTTATAATATTATTAACATATGTTTATTAATTAATATATTTTCAAAAGACAATTTATATCTTAAATATTTAAATTAATATCATTTATAAAGGTCCTTTTATCTAATATAAATTTTCAATTTTAGATAATTAACCTTTATTTTTAAAATTTTATATAACCTTATGATTGGATTTGTTCAACCAAACCATACATGTAATTACATTGTGGCAAAAGAAACATATCTTTATAATAACTAGGTTGTGTAATTACTAGGATGGTAATTACTACTCTAGTAACTGCACCAATTTCAATCTATGTTGCTCGAACTCTTCAAAAATTTTATCGGATGTGTGTCAAATCCTTGAAAAGTCGTGCAATTTTGAGGACCCAACACAGTGCAAAATCATTTTTGAAGAATCTGAGCAACTTAGATTTTAATTACCAGGTGGCTTTCCAAGCATTTCCTAAAAGCTTAGAGATACACAACCCCCTTTAGATGATATAAGCTTGTTCACAACATTCTAATTTTTCAAGGTATAATCCATGTTGTGGGATTATACTGAATATGTTGTTGATAAGTAGTATGTAGATGTGAAATGGATGAAGACTAATCATAGTGATATTGTACTCCATGACACGCTTCCAAATATTGTCTACGGTCAAAACGGAACATTATAGAAAACAACACCAATATTACAAATAAAATTATTTTCTAAGTCATCAACGCGCTATCATGTGGGGTTCCAGAAATACCTTTTTCACTCTTTCTTCTTCTTCCTCAAAAATAAAATAAAACTACCAGAAAGATAAAGAAAATGGGTTGTGATATAAATGCATAAATCCCATGAAACATTAAAGCAATGACAACACTTACTTGTAAAACCAATAGCAGTTGGTCTCAAAGCCTCATTTGCAGAAAGCATTTTCTGCAAGTCCGGAACTAGTTCTTGTGGAATGGAAGAAAAAGCCTCGCCGGATAAGTAATTCAAATTATTCATGTACTGCAAGAAAGTACCACTATTATCAAAAGGAACCTCAAATAAGAGCAACAATAATCCAAAGTCGTTTCATCAAATATTCATCTGACGCAAGATTAAATCTCAAAGAGAACACATTAGATATGCAACAAGGTACTGTATTCAACTTTCATGACTGTCAAACATCTTCTATTTTAGTAGAAAAGATGTGTCCCTCAGGAAAATGTCTTGGTTAAGTTACAAGTTTACTACTTTTTTATTGAGAGGATTCCATTTGATCACAGAAACTTAGGTTCACAAGTAACTCAACACCAAATACCCCACTATATTTTCTCCCCTACAAGAAGAATATATAAGTTCATTTGCAGCTTAAGACAGTGTTCTCAAAGGCGCTCGCCTTTGATACTTTGGCGAATGGCAGGGCGAGGTGAGGCCTTGTCGCCTATTTACGCCGTGGCGAGGCGCATAGGCACATTTCTGAAAGGCAACGAAAGGCGTGTAAAGGCGAGAGGTGACGGGGTAAGGAGAGGGGCTATAGGCGACCCCTTTTGATTTTTATTTAAAAAATACCCTGATTTTAATAATAAAAAAGAACTCCGAGGGTTTATTTGGAAAAAGCTTTGCCGACTCAATTCAACATTGCTGCCAGCGAATTCTTTTACATTGCGCGACTCTTTCTTAGTTTATCCATTGGACAAAGTTTGGATGTTCCATATGGAGGACAAATGGACGGCATAAAATGGCAAAATGATCATTAATATTTTGGTGAATTCTCCAATCGGTAGTGTATTCCTCAACTCTGTTGATGCTAGCAATGAATCTACCGATTCTACCAAAATGTTCAACTTATTTGAGAGCATATTAAAGAATGTTGTACAAGTCGTCACCGATAATGCTAGAGAGAAAGTTAAGGCAAGAAGCATGATGATGGGTGTGTACCCACACATTTATTGGACTGCATGTGCCGCTCACTGCATTAACTTGATGTTTGGTGACATATTCAAGATCAACCCATATGCTTCAAGTAATATCACTCTCCTATCCTCTAACTTAATGTATAGTTAATATTTAATACTTATTAGCTACTAATTACCATAATATTTGCTTTAACAGTTTTTAAGATGGCCATCGAGATCCATTCCTACATTAGTCAAAGGCCATTGTTGTTGACCTTGATGAGAAAATTCACTAATGAAAGAAATTTGGTGAAAGCGGCCAAGACAAGATTCACAATGGCCTACTTGACTATGAGAGCTATGGACAATCAAAAGAAAAATTTTGAGAATGCTAATCCTCTCAACCGAATGGACTTCAAGTAGATTTGCAAAAGAAACTTTGGGAAAAGATATTGCCAACCTTCTTATTTCAGCCCACTCTTAGAATGATGCTGTTAGGGCACTTAAAGTTTGTGGTCCTTTAACAACAGTGCTTCGTTTGGTGAATGGGGAGAGAAAACCCTAATGGGCTATATTTATGAAGCAATGGATAGAGTTAAGGAAGCTATTGCACAAGCCTTTGGTGGAGTTAAGAAGCAATATGAGAAAGTGTTTGACATTATTGATGCAAGGTGGACCGACCAACTCCATCGGCCTTTGCATGTTGCAGGCTCTATTTTGAACCCAAGATTGTTTTATAAAGTTCGTAACGATAGTACCATACATCAAATATGTGGCCCGATTACCATGCATGTGTTGAGAAGATGAACTCTGATATAACAACACAAGATTTACTAGTTGTTGAGCTTCAACAAACAACAACATACCCAGTAAATCCCACAAATGGGCTCTGGGGAGGGTATAATGCACGCAGACCTTACCACTACCATAGAAGTAGAGAGGTTGTTTCCTGGGAACCCTCATCTCAAAACCCGTAGCAGAAAAAAACTATATATGATAAAAGGAAGGGAACACATGATGAAAAAGAAAGAAAAGTAAAAAAAGGGGAAAAAAAAACACTAACACATACAACAGATAAAGCAAACAAAAAAACACCTAACCCTACCATTAGTCTGCTACTCTAATTCGCGACCTCCAATTGTTTCTAGTTGTTGAGCTTCCTAGGTACAAAAATGTTGAGGGACTTTGGGTGTGATCAGGCTCAAAGAGTCAAAGACACAAGATTACCCGGTAAGTCAATTGATTTAGTACTTTATAATATAGTTTTACTTAAGCTATTTGACTTATTTATACTTATTATTAAGTATTAACCTTCAAAATTATTTTTCCATAGTTGAATGGTGGTCACTATTTGGTAGTCAAACTCCAAATTTGCAAAAGTTAGCCATGAAAGTGTTAAGTCTAACTTGTAGCTCATCCGGATGTTAACGAAATTGGAGTGTGTTTGAACACGTAAGAAGAATATTTTATATCTGAATATCCATATTATATTATTATTAGTACTTATTAGTTAATATCTACTACTTATGTGCAGATTCATTCTAAAAGGAGAAATTGGCTTGCACTATCGCGTCCCAATGATCTAGTGTACATTAAGTACAATGGAACATATTTTTTTTTTATTTGCACCGGGTGTCCGAGTCTCTTAGAGCCTCGACTAATCCCGGGGGTGCACAAGCCCTTGACAAGGAGATTCCCACAAGTGCACCACGGTTAATTCAAGTTTTACTCAGTCTGATGGCCCTCGAAAATTGTTTGCACCTAGTGGGTTTCGATCTTGAGACCTTGAAAGGGAATAAACACCAAGGCTCAAGTCTATTGCCACCAGGCCAACCCCTGAGGGTTAAGTACAATAGATCATTGAAATGTCGTAATGATGCTCGTGACACCATAGATGCAATTGCCTTGGATATATTGAAGAGTCAAATGAATGGGCTCGGTTAAGGTATAATTAATGAAACTCCGTTCGTTATACCCGCTTGAAACTAGTCTATGAGGAAGGTGATCTTACTTGGGGCACACTTGCTACGGCTATTGGAGCTGACGAGAGCATCTATGGTCTTAGGGGACTTCCTTCAAGATCAAGGGCACTTGACAAGGGCAAAGGAGTACAAACTACATCTTCAAGTTCAAGTAGGACACGGATACTAATTGATGAAGAATCTGATGAGGAAGAAAATGCGGAGCAATATAATCAAAATGAAATTGATGTTGATCTACACAATTTTGATAATCTTGAAAAAGAATAGACTTTTAGAGTTCTAGACTTCTAGTATTGTTTGTCAATCAAGACTTTTAGTATCTATTATTGGTTTCGTCTTTTTGGATCGAAATATTTGCAAATATATGTTATTGCTACTGAGATTTTGGATGCTTGTATATACAATTAAAAATTTTAAGATTTTGGTATAAATTGGAGTCTCAATTCAAAAAGCCGAGCGCTTCGCCGCGTGGCGAGGCAAAGCCTTGTCGCCTTTTGCCGTCCAAAACACTGCCTTAAGACATACATAAGAGAACACCCTACTCTCTTTGGCCTAGATCACTAAGTCAATTTATCCTCGACTATCACATATTTTGAGAAAGAATTTTGCTGGATAATTTTAGATATATACTTGGCAGCTACATATTAATGTTCAGAATGAGAAAGCAGTGATATTTGAACTTTAAAGTAGTTTCCATTTGGATGTAGGTGAAGGAATCCGCACTAGATTTGGTCAAACCTAACTTGGGTGCTTCGACTACACAGATCGCCATGAAATATAATTTAATTGTGTATGAGTGTATATGTATATGACTGTATGTATATGTATGTATACACATGACACACACATGTATGTATAACATGCATGTATGTATATATATATATATGACATAACTTATGAATATAGTATTTAAGTGCTCACAAAGATTTTACTTAAACTAGGTGATAACAAATCTGAGGTCTAGATCCACATTTCATGTAGGGTGTCCACTCCCAAATCCGAGCAACATAGCCTTAGGGCAGAAACATATAATGGATTAAATCAAGACCTTCAAAACTTGCACATGCAGATAGTTCAATTAAGACAGATATAATGAGTAGGTGCACATCAATAATGTTATTTACCTTATCAAAAAGATAGAAATGAGGTGTTTGGATACGCTTTTCAACTTTTAGCTTATTTCTATACTTTTTTGGCCATAAAGGAAGTGCTTAGAAGCACTTGTATCTTTCCCAAACACCACAAAAGCATTTTTTAAAAAATAAAAAGAGATTAAAAGCCAAAAACACTTAAAATAAGCCAATCCAAACACCCTCCAAATCTACTATGAAAAACCTAGCAATACTATCAAAATGCTACACACAATTGCTGGTCATTAAATTACAGAAAACTACATTTGCAAGTACCATTTTCACATTGTTGTGGCAGTCCAACAAAGGCTTCCGAGCAATCAAGTGGTAGGCAAGGCATCCAAAACTGAAAATATCTGAGGAGCAGCCAACAGAAGATGTCTTACTTCGAACCAGCTCTGGTGCAGTGTAGTCTAGTGATGGCTGAAGTGGTATAATAGAATCTTCAACATCATATTCCTGACAATCCATCAGATAATAAAGCTATTTTCAGTAACTATCAGCTCCAGACCAAAATATCTGATAGATAAACTTGTTCAATAGAGAAATTTTACCTGTAATGAATAATACAAGTCATTGTCGGCTGACAAGTATATTCTTTAATCACGTTAAAGTAAGACTTAAGTAGGGAAAGGAAAGACGTGTGAAGGGAATTCTGTGATACTAATAGCACCTAAAAAGTTGCCTTCATTTCATGGTGTGTGGCATCACACATTATTAACAGAAGATAATTTGAGACAGATAAGAAAGTTGGTGAGAGTCAGTGCTGCTTGTGGTAAGGGAGGTGGCAGAAGGTTGCTGACCATATTGTATTACACTGCAGATTCGCAACACAGTTGTAATAGCTTTGTTTTAAGGTGTAATATTTATACAAAAAGTAGCACTGCGTGTTAGGTAACTACGTATAGCAGAAGCCCAAAGAGCAAAACACATGTTTGTCCAATATGGTTTCTGTAAGGAATCTATGAAAATATTCTTCTAGGCTTTCACTTGCATCATCATTTACATATTCTTCTAGACTTCTACACAAAAGTGAGAACAAGAAGAAAAATTCATTTTGATCTTCAAGCGTAAAGTGCAAATAACGCATGGACTTTAATGGAGAAGGTCACAAAGGAAGAAAATAAAATAGAAATATATATGTTTGTCCAAAACTAGTAATCATAAACATGACAAATATATGACCAAAGAAATTGAATAAAAATTATGATAAAGTGAAATATAAATAATATAGTGTCACCTCTTCAGAGGAGGCTCATTGGCAAGGAAAAGTATGCCCTAGAACCTTGATGACAACACTGAAGCGCACATAAAGCAAGGTAAGGCGATCAACACGTTTTAGCCTCGCTTCAGGCTTAAGCTTAAGCGCACCTTTGACAACATTGCATAAAAGCCTCACAATTTGTGAAAATTATTAAAACTTACCAACTCTTATACAATCTTACCGAATGAGCAAGTCATAGTTCATAAACAAGGTATCATAATATCCTAAGGCTAGGTATTAATAAATCGCTCATCTCCATGTTCTTTTTATAAATAAATACATGCGATCACATGTTATTACAAATTTTCAAATACACATACTTTTACAAAGATCCACCAATCAACATAGTAGTTACTAGTTAGTCATTTATATAATCCTTCCACATGGTACAAACAATCTTCACATTGAACAAGAGTGTTTTTTTTTTGGCAAAATTTAAAATATTGTTTTTTTTGTTGCAGAATATAAATTTGTGGGGAAGTCTTCACATTTTCAAAAAATTGAAGTAACAATTTGAAAATTGAAATCCAACTTTTTGGAGAATTTGATTTGGAATCGAAGATGAATTTTTCTGCAAAATTTCATAAACAAACACTGATTTCAAATCAAAACTTGAAATTGGGTCCCAAATCCTATTGCCAAACGCCTACTGAGCTTTAAGTTACTAAATTTCAAACCATACTTGCTTCCTTTATAACAAGGTAAAAATAGAAATTTCCATATCAATTTGATCAGTGCACAACAAAATAGAGCCCATATGTACTATGGCGGGAGACATTATAACAAGCTGTGATGTGTTAACATCTTCTTGTAATATTTGAGGGCTAGGCTTTACATTACAATCTAACATAGAAAAGAACACGTCAGCACATGATGAACATAACACAACTGGAAAAAAAAGGGACCTACTAACCCACCCCACAGCCGATGTTCACACTTAACATCAAAAATTCCCAGCAATTTTGCTCTGAACACCACAAGCATCTTAGTCAATTCATAGAGAATTCCATAAACAACCTCTTAGGAGCAGCTAACAGTATAGATAGTGTCATTTCCGTGTTCACACATACATTGATGGCAAGTTTTGCAACAGAGGAATTTTAACAGGCAAACTAAGAAAAGCAGGTTCTCCAATACCACATGCATTAATGGCAAGTTTTGCAATACAGAGGAATTTAACAGGCGAACTAAGAAAAGCAGGTTCTCCAATACCATACTAAGTTCAATAACATATACCCAATGTAATCCCACCAAGTAGGATATGGGAATGGTAGAGTGTGTGCAGACCTTACTCCTACCTTGGAGGTAAAGAGGTTATTTCCTGTAGACCCTCAGCACAGGGGGGAAAAGTCCAAAGCAACAACAGAAAAGAAATAACGGAAAGGATGAAGCCATGGGAAAATACATGCCATGTCAAATAGCAAGGTTTATTGGACTTGAAGAAGCATAGTAAGTTCAAGTCAAATAAAGCATGAGTTCCCAGATTGTAGAATTATTTTTTTGAGAATGGCAACAATAAAAGCTCCTAGCATTATTTACTCACAGCATAATGGAAAACCTGCATGGTGGATAAATCAGCTGCTTGATCCACTGATATGGTAAAACCAAAACCACCAAGTTTCCAAGCTCCATTTGAATTGATGAGAATAGTCTGCAAAAGTAATAAGCCATGGAAAATCAATTTTCAATTTCACATCTCAACATCAAGTATAGATTTCAACTGGTTTTCCTAAAAAGAAACAAATTTTGTATAACAAAAGGAGTAATGACCTGTCAAGTTCCAGGTGTAGACAGACATAACCATGACATCTAAATCATACCAACCTAAAATTGGTGCCAAGAAAATCCTGCTCTTTTTGCTATAGGAAGATTACAAAGCATATTAAGGCCTCATCTACTTGCACTTATGGAAGATCCAAATTACATTAAGATTTAAGCACTTATTTGGTCTGAATATGCCTCAATAATTAAGATCTTGAACAAAGTCTTAATATCATTAAGAGATATTTTTGTGTGGATAATTTTCACCACCATCGTCTCAACCAATGTTTTGAGAAGCGAGAAGCGTGACGTGAAGCGCACGCTTTTTTCAAATAAAGCACTATTTAGTGTAAAATAAAAAATATTAAATATGCATCGAAAAACCATCAAGAACTCAATAAAAATAACATATTAAGCAAATATTCCAATTTCAACTTAGACTAAAAAGTAAATAGATAGTCAAAATGCCTATAGGAATTTTTGTTAAAAGTAAATACACACATTCTTTTTAAAAGAAGAAAACAGAGCAACAAAAAATAGAGCAGCAAAATTTTTAAAAAAAATAAAACAGAGAACCATAAAATATAAACAGAACTTTTGTGATAGAAGCACAGAACAACTGAAAAGAACTGATCACAGAAAACCCTAGAAGAACTACAAAAAAAAAAAAAAAGAAACTGAAAAAGAACTGAGAAGAAGAGAAAAAGAGGGGGAGAAGAGGAGGAGGAGGAGGAGAAGCAGAACTTACCTAGTGACTTGACTTAAGTCATCGAAGAAGAGATTTGGAGTCGCAGGCTCGCAGCAGTCATAGACTTACGGCTACGAAAGATTGCTAAATATTTGAGTAATTTTAACTCTAACTATTTTTAAAAAAAACCTAAACACCGCTTAAGTGACGCTTTTGTCGCTTCAACAGATAGCACGCTTCATGCTTCTACCTCTGAAGCGCACTCTTTTTCCACTGCTTTGCGCTTCAACAAAAATAAGCGATGGGCCCTCGCTTCGATTTAAAGCGCACTGAAGCGAGCAATTTAATAGCACTGGTCTTAACAATTATAAGCCGCCACCACTAACCACCTCTCCCATCACAAACACCACCACAATTGTTGATGCCAAACACTAACTACCTCTGTCATTAGAATCACCACCAGTGACGGTCACTACCACATCTATCTTTGATAACCTCCATTGTTATAATTATATCCACTATCGCCACCACTGTCTTCACCTTTTATCAGAAAAGCTGGTAATGTTGTATTTCTCAACATTAAAAATATATTGGAGACCTTCAAAAGAGGAACAACAATGGAGACATGAGGGAGAAACTACCTACAGAGTGTCTAACAGGTTTACAAGCTCTAATTCCTCTATATTTGTTTCTTTACACCAAATAAAGAAAGATACAATACAATCCATTTAACTTATGAATGGAATTGGACTTGTCTTTAAAACATTTGCTATTTCTCTCTCTCCCCACATAGTCCACCAGATGCAATGTGGAATAGCTCTCGCTTCCAGCTCTTCTAATCCAGCAGCTCTTTTAATCCAGCAGATCGGCAATGTGGTTAGGCATGGTCCATTTTGTGTCTGTGAGAATAATAAATAAATTCATAACTGAGCAGTGAATTTACAATGCAAGAAAAGATGATTATTTGTCTCATCTGTTTCCCCACAAAGTTGACATCGGGATACTAAAAGTCTCCTTTTTTTCTTTAAAACCTTTAACAAGCTTTTCTCACAACCAACCATGTGAAGCATTTTATTGGTGCAATGTTTTTCCAAACATTTTTCCATAACCCTTGTTGTTTTCTGTTTTGTTGTGTATTAATTATATCTTTTAACAAAGAAGTTCCATCCTTTTTGTGCTTCCCCCCATAGAGTCTGGAACTGAAGTAGTTCCTGTGAATCCCCTAGTTCATGGAGTAGGTTGGCCACTCTGTCCACTTCCCATTCATTCAAGAGTCTCCTAAAAGATAGATCACATCCTTGTTCAGTCCAACACTCTCTGATAGTTGCTTCAATGGTGAACATATCTGAGAAAATATCTTTCGGAGGGATCAAGTTGTTCCATGCATCTCTCCAGAACTTTGTTTTTCTCCCATCTCCCAATTTAATTACCATGTTACCTTTTTATCATGGGCCAGAGATCTCTGATTGTTTTCCATACGCGTCTTCACCTTCACGACCACCTCCACCATGATTATCAGCCACCACCATTACTTCGACTGATTCCTATTAAAACCACATCCACCATCAACACAACCAACTACTAACATTAAGCAACTTCACCATCACGGCACCACCACCACTACCAACTGTCAGCATCACTCCCATCACTACAACACCAACCACCATCGTCGCTGCAAATCATCTGCACCATTACTTGCAAACATAAATGTCCCATATTTTTAATCAAATAATCATTTTATTTTATTAGATTCATATTTTTTTAATATTTAACTATTTTATTTAATTGAATATTTATTATATTTACTATGACAAATATTGGAGAAGAATATTATTGAATTGTGTCTCTATATTATTACATCGAGACACTATTTAGGGATACGTATATTAAACTCCTTTTCCAACTAGGATACTTTAATACAATCCTTTTCCATTAGGATTCTATATACTATTCTTATTCCTAATACCATTCTAAATAAGATATATTATCCCTATTCCTATTTCTATTATAACGCTCCCCCTCAAGCTGATGCATACAAGTCATATATATCTAGCTGTTACAAATGTAATTAGTACAAGGACCGATGAGGAGTTTGGTGAGATATCAGCAAGTTGATCGCCCGACATCACAAAATTGATAGTCATTCTCAATGTGCTTAGTCTTCGCATGAAATATTAGATTTTTTGTATAATGCTAGTCACTCTCAATGTGCTTGGTCTTCTCATGAAATAGTGAATTTGATGCATAATGTTGGTAACACACAAGAGTAATAAATTCCTAAATTGCAATGTTGAACTTCCCAAACCAAGCTTAGAAGACTATGTACCATAGAGTGACTTACACACGGGATATAAAAGGTTACCAGACCCCCTCCCCTCTCCAGCAGCAAAATCAAGTGGTTGCTTCATATAGATTTCTTCCTCGAGATCACTGAGAAAAACATTCTTAATGTTCAACTTTTTAAAAGGTCAATAGAGAATGACAACCTGGATCATCTCGAAATTGCTCCAAGAAAGTCACTTTAAAACTAGTTGAAACTTGCTCATCCGTCGAATTATTAGATTTGATAGCTAAAAGTGATCACAAATTGAGAAATAAAATTATATGGGTAGGGTCGGAATGATGACACAATGCTACTAGGAAAGAGAATTATATGGGTAGGGTCGGAATGATAGCACGACCCTACTGGAAAATAGAAATTATATAGGTAGAGTTGTGTTAATGACACAACCCTACTGAAAAAGAGAATTGTATGGATAGGGTAGAAATGATGGCACGACCCAACACAAATAAGAAAGTAGTCATCGAAAAGATGGCACAGTGCTACACAAATTGAATATGAAAAAATAATCACCGGAAAGATGGCACGGTGCTACACAAATTGGATATGAGAAAGTATCACCAGAAAGATGCACGGTGCTACTCAAATTAGATATGAGAAAATAGTCACCACAACGATACTCGGTGACCCAACATTTGCTAACACAATCATTGGCCAGACGGTGAGCATATATGGGTCATAACCACCCCTCGATAGCAAAAGCTCTTTAATTTTCTACCAGGACCATAGAAGCTCCGATACCATGTAAGAAATATTGGAGAAGAATATTATTGAATTGTGTCTCGACATTATTACATCGTGACCCCATTTATAAATACTATATTAGACTCTTTCCAACTAGGATACTATAATACAAACTTTTTCCAAGTAGGATTCTATATACTATTCCTATTCCTATTCCTAATTATATTCTAAGTAGGATTGTATATATTATTCTTGTTCGTATTTCTATTCTAACATTTACAAATAAAAAATTATGCACATTCTGATGTTAAAAACAAATATTCTTAATCATTCAATGTTCATACTTAAAGACAACATCTTATCCATTCATATGTTCATTCGGATTCAGATGTCTTAATCTTAATAAAAACAAATGAGGCGTAAGGACAATTCCTATCAAAATGGGTGGATTCAAGGTTTTGAAATGGTTAGAAGTGGTAAGGGCAATATGAAAGTGACACATCTTAAGTATGTTTATGACACCCTAATTGTTTGTAATACAAAAGAAGGCCAATTGAGATACTTAAGGGTGATTCTAGTAGTGTTTGAAGGAGTATATAGTCTACACGTTAATAGGAAGAGAAGTCTTCTATTTTCTATTAACAAAGTCCTAAAGTTGCAACAGTTGAGTGCAATTTTAGGGGCAGAATTTGGTGCTTTACCAACTATTTACCTAGGATAGCCTTTGGGAGCTAAATCTACTTCCAAGGAATTTGCGACTATGATATTGACAAATGCAAGAAGAAATTGGCTAGATGGATGACATAGTACTTATCTCTGATCAGTAGATGGACTCTAATTAACTTAGTGGGTGTTTGGATTGGCTTTATTTTAGTGATTTCCGGCTTATTAAGTTATTTTTTAGTTTTGGAAGTGTTTTGGTAACTCAAAAGATGTTTTTAAGCAATTTTTTAAGGCTGAAAAGTACCAAAAAAGTCAAAAGTTTGGTGTCCCAAATGGATGACTAAAAGAGGTTACAACACCATATGGGGTTAGCTTATGGGGGTCTATTAGGGCATTTTGGAGTGAACTAAAGAGCAATAAAAAGATCAAAGTCCATAATGGTAACAAAACTAGCTTCTGGGAGGACAACTAGCATGAAATAGGAATCAGAAAATGCAATATCCAGACATTTTTAATCTGGTTTTTCACCAACAGAAGATTCTAATAGAAATGTGGAAACTTCAAGGATGGGATTTTACATTTAAAAGCTACTCAATGACTGGGAGATAGACAGGGACACAGGGTAACAAAATTTTACTGCATGCCTGAACAATTCAGTGGGTATCAGGCAAGGCATGATGTATTGAAGTGGCAAGGTCCCAACAATGGTCCTTTCAAGGTGAATGCAGATGAAAGAGTAATCAGCAGATTGATAATTGACCTTGGAAGCATATTTGCAGAACTAATATCCCAGAAGTAGCTTGTTTTGTGTGGCTTTCCGCAAAGGAAGTTGTCCTCACTCAGAACAATTTAATGAGAAGAAAGATCACAATGTGCTCCAGATGCTTTCTGTGTGGAGTTAAAACAGAGACAGTCACCACCTATTCCTACAATGCGAGGTGACAGAACTATGGAGAATTCTCACTAACCTTAAAGGCATAATCTTCATTATGTCTGGGAAAATCACAGAAGCTCTACAGAGTTTGGAAAAACAGGATCACGGGCAAAGAACAAAGTTAGATGGGGAATGGTCCCTGCTTGCATCCGGCAGACAATTTGAAAGTTAGGAAAGAAATTCAAAATGCTTTGATGATACAGAGAATTGTATGCAAATAATCAAATTTAATTGTCTTATGCTCGTGTTTTTGCTGTAAACAGATATACTCAAATGATACTTATTCTATTATTGATGCCCTAGATTCAATAAAAAGGTAGATACGTTTAGTGTCTTGAGTACACACGTAAAATGGTTTCAATACAACCAATGTCATGTTTTGCTATATATTTTTTCTATTATACAATAGTTACCAGTTTCACAAAGCAAGACTTCTCATAACAACAAGAAAAAAAGACCTTCCTTTTTTGTTTTTTTGAAACGGGTAATTTTGTATTCCTCAGCATCTCTATGCTGGCCACCTCCAAAAGTGTTCATTACATAGAAAAAAAAGAGAACAAAGAAAACAGGAAAACTTACAGAGCTCCTATGAAATCCACTAGTTGAATTTCTTCTTCTATATTCATTTCTTTACATCAAAAACCTAAAGTAGTAATTACTTTCCACTTAATCTTCTCGATAGTGCATTCTCTTCCCTACGAAGATCCTCTGATTTCTCTCCTTCCATATGATCACCAGATACAAGCTGGTGCTGTTCTCCACCACCTCTCCTGGCTCTTGCTACCTCCCACCTGACCCAGCAACTTAGTAGGTTTGTGGTATGTCTGGCATTATCCAATGGCTAGCTAAATTGGTGATCAGAGCCCATACTTGTGTTGTTACTTTGCAGTGGAGGAACAGGTGACTATTGGTTTCTAGAGCCTTCGCATATATAACATCTAGAGGCAATAATTTTTCCCCACTTTTGAAGTGCATCCTGTGTCAGGCAAGCTCTCCTAGTTACCAACCAAGTGAAGCACTTCACTTTAGTTGGGGCCACACTCTTCCAGCTACCACTCCATGGCCCTGATTTTTCTCCCTCCAGCTGTGACTAGATTTCTTGTGTACATTCTATTCACGGAGAACTGACCATCAGTATGATGCCTCCACAGCAATTTATCTGTTTCTAGATTTGTGCCAGAAAAGTCTCCAATCAAAGCTAGCATATCTGATACCCACTCTAGTTCCCAGTCGTTCAGAAATCTCCTAAAAAGCAAATTCCATCCTTGTGAAGACCAAACCTCTTGTATTTTGTTGTAAGGATTCAAAACAAATGGAAAATAGCCCAGGGAATAGATTTTTCAAAGACCCCTGACCAGCCCAATCTTCCTTCCAGAACAAAACCTTAAGCCCACTACCAACCTTTATCCTTACATTGTCTCTGAGAGCCAGCCATAGGTTTTCTTGTAGTTCTCCATACTCCCACACCATATGTATCTGTCACTTCCTCTAAACACCATTGACCTTCTTGACCATACTTCCGTTGAATAACTTCCTTCCATAGAGCTTGATCTTCCAAGCTGTATCTCCATAGCCATTTGGTATGCTGTTGTTGTGTAATTTTAGGTTTCTTCTCCCAAAACCCCATATTTTTTACCCTTCTGAACTACCATCCATTTAACTAAGTTGAAGCTCTTCTCAATCTTGTTGCCTTGCAAAAGGAAGTTTCTCCTCAATGTAACCATAGCTTTGACTACCTTGCGGGGAATGGGGAAAAGTGATATTACAAATGTTGGCAAAGAGTCTAAAACAGAGTTGATCAAAGTGACTCTCCCCCAAAAGATAGATATTGGGATTTCCAAAGTGCCAGTCTCTTCTCGATTTTTCTAGCATACCATCCCAAATGCTAACTGCTTTGTGTTTAGCACCCAGTGGCAAACCTAGATAAACTGTAGGCACCCTCTCAATCTCTTCAATATATTAGCCAAAGCTTGAATTTGTGGGACCTCTTTAATAGGAAAAATGCTACTTGTTCTCCAATTCACCTTTAGTCCAGAACATGCTTCAAAAATACTAGAATAATTCTAATATGACAATGTTGTTCCTGTTCTGCTTCACAAAGGATTATTGTGTCATCAGCATACAATAAATGAGTCATATCCATTACCTCATTCACCTTGTTTTTTATTCTGAAACCCCTAATCTGGTTCCAGCGCCGTCCATCAGTCTTATAGAAAGCATCCTTGTAGCTACCTTCTCCCCTCGTTGAAGGGTGTTTTATCTCCCTTACTGCTGGGGTACCATCTCGCATTAAAGATCTCGTACCATCTCGCATTAAAGATCTCCTATTAATGAAGCTTTCAATCCGACTAACGAGTCCCAACCACCCCTCATTGTCCTTGTTTTCTGGAATAATACTAACACATCTCGTTTGGCGATTAACCGTGATGATCGACAGAAAGCGACCAAACTTTTTGAACTTCAAGGAGCAAAATATCTTAGTAGAAGCATCTCTGCCTCTCCATGTCTTAAACATTTTACCCCTAACTTCTGATGCGTCTTGCAATCTTCTGCATAGCCAGACCAGGGCCCCTTTGCTCAAAGTCATCCTCCTGAAGTAGTACCTAGAGCTTTCCACCCATTCAAACCATGTATCAGAAAACATTAGTGTCTCTGTAATGTCAAGAGATTTCCCACCTAGTCTAAAGTAAAATACGATTTTCCATGATGAATAAAGGCTTTAAAGAAAAGGAAAGTAGGGAAGATCCTGGTGGTTGAAGACCACCGGAGAAGGGATCAAAGACTCTGAAAGGATCTTTTAAATGATTTTAAAAAAGACCTTCCATTTGAAAAACTTGCAGGTACATATGCAAGAACCCATTCACCCCACAAGAATGAATAAGAGAATTAGATTATTATACTGCTCTAGAAGAACACTCCCTTCATCTCAATCTATGTGGTGGTGTTTGACATCACATGGTGTTAAAGAAATAAGGACTTGTGGTCCAAAACAAGTCATACATACTTGTTTACCACAAATCGTCTCATAATGATAAAATGAAAAGTATAAAGTTCAAAATATTTTCTAAATATAAAAAGGTGTCACTCTTTTTGGAGCAGATTAAAAAAGAAAGTGCACCATAAAATGGAATTGGCGAAATAGAAGAATGGTACTAGCACAACATTTATGGTAATCCTCCACATAACTCTGCAAGAAATCCCAATACGACTCCATTAGCCTCCAAAACATAAATGGCTAACCTGGCAGTCATTAACACCATCATTTATTTCACAAGAAAAGCGAAACAAAGTCTAGCATGTTACTCTTATCCTAATGCTAGTAGACAATTTACTTCTCAAAACATAAATTTCCTTTTTTCAAATGCACAAGGAAACCTCTATATTTTTTTTTTGATTATAACAGTGGTATTTGGGCTAGTTGGTGCACCCCTCGACCATTCCATCAAGCATCTGCTACCTCCTACCAGCACAAATATCAGGTCACTGCCTATAAAGGCGATTTAGTCAAATGGAAAAAATTATCACACTGTCTCTACTATAATTTGAACCTTGTCTCCAAAATTTAAACCCAACTCATATCCCACTAAGGCCACACCTTGGGTGCAATAGAATCTCTGCCTGGCAATGTTTTATAAAGCAAGTAGGGGAAAAACGTGACAGGGGCTCCTACCGCTTTAAGAGAGAAATGAGAAGCTTAGCACTCACTTCATCGGAGTGAAGCTATTTTAAAAATACATCAACATAAGCCTTGCATAAATAAATAGAATAACTAAATAAACAAGAACTCAACACAAATGAATATATTAAGTAAATCTTTCAATTTAAAACTAAAAGAGTAAGTAGTCAAATATATGTTTGTCTATATATGTATATAAGCAAATCTTTCAAGTTATAAGCAGACTTTCTCATAATAAAACAAAACTAACAGAATTGGAAAAAAAAAACAGAGAGAACAAAACAGAAGTGTTTTTAGAACAACAAAAGAAGAGAACAAGAAACCCTAGCAGCTAGAATGAAATGAAATTGAACAGTGAGGAGGAGGAGACAGAAACGGAGCTGCCAGCAGAAAAAGAAGAAAGAAGAAGAAGAAGGAGAAAAAGATTACCTGGAGGGAATTTCCAACCCCTACCAGCAATAGAATGGAAGCAGATGAAATCTCCTTCCACAGCAAACTAATTACTCAAAAGAAAAAATTAGGTCCCCTACTTCCGATTTTCTCGTAAGAAAATACTCTTTTTAAAACACATAAGAAGCAATCAATTCATCTGCTTCTGACATCTGTCCAAGATGTGACCGCTTCATTGAAGTCATGTTGCCACACATCCTAGAGGCACTACCTGCTAAGCCTCGCCTTGCTTACTGCTTTTTCACAACACTGCTGCCGGGCAATCATAAGCTACATGACTTACTATAGTGTTTAACAAACATAACATAACTTTGCCCCTTTTTTTCCTAAACCAAGAGGGTACGATCAATCACTAGAAATATGATTGTGAATAATATCTTAACAATTAGGTATGACAACAAAATGTAAAGAGGAAAATGGACAAAGAGGAGAACATAATAATGAACCATTAAAATTTCACAGTAGGGGCAATACGAAATGAGTTGTAAATACAAGCTCTAGAAAAAGCTTCTTTCCTCCTCTTCTTAGTGCACCGAACAACAAAAGAAACAGTTTACTACCGATATAGGATATATTTGGCAACAGTGTCTCAAGACCTCAATCATCTCTATATTTGTACTTTTAAATAGACATTCATTCAGTTGAGAAATGGCAGGTTTCATATTAATAATATGCATGATAGTAATACCTAACCCACACAGAGGTAATAACATAAATAGTTAGAGAAATGGGAAAACAAAAAAAAAATACCTCAGGTGATATAGACCTATGAATTAAACGAGCATTGTTGTGGAGGAAATCCAAGGTTTCTGCGATTTGGAGCAAACCATGTTTAACCTCAAGCAAACCCATTTCCTGCATGAAGCAAGATGGCATCAGGAAAGTAACCAATACAACCAAGTGCTAACCTACTTCTAAATCAAAAGAGACACAAGGTAATAGTCTGCATACAAACATACCCAATTCAGTGTTCCTTGAAAATTTAAAATCTGCAAGTAAAACTCAAGTATGTGCGCTCAACAATTTCATAGATGAATATTCCTCACAGATGACGTGAATTTTGGAAAAAGATGAAATGATTAACACAGCCACCGATCAGAAGCTTAGGCTTCTAAATACAAGGGAGTTGCTGCAAGACACCATCTATTCAATCGGCAATTACTTGTTTCATCAGCCTTTCCAGATACTTTAGAAATATTTGGTTTTATATAGAGAGAAGTTATTGAGAGACACAAAATATTTTTGATGGAGTGAGAGCCTAAAAAATCCAGACTCCACTTTGTGGGATTACACTAGGTATGCTGTTGTGAGAGCATAAAACATGGATTATTATTTTGTATGATGCCTGTTAGAGAACTTCTATATTCTTTTTCATATCCTGGAGAGTTGACAAAAAAATCCCTTAACTATAATCTGTTTTTGTTTGATAAGTAAATGAAATCTCACTAACAAAAGGTGATCCCAGAATACCAAATATTGACAAGGAAAGTTCTACAAATCTATAATTCTCGAGAAAACCTATCCTATCGTCAATACAAGCAGGACATGTGTACTTCACAAATATGCAAAAAGGGATCAAAGTGTCTGCACTTCGGAATTCATGTGATGTAGTTTGACTGGAAACAAAGTTCAGCGAAATATGGGAAGACTTTGGAATGTTTCAAAACTACCCTTAAATGAATGTATTTTATATAGAAAAGTACAATGTTTTGGATTTTTCGTCAAATAAGTGGGACACGACATAGCTAAAATATTACAAGTCATTAAATATTTGCCAAATAAAGAAATGTGTCATTCTTTTTGGGACTGACTAAAAAGAAAAGTGTGTCATGTAAATTGGGATAGAGGAAGTACATTTTTTGCCAGTGTTGGACTTGTTTAGTGTATCAATCTAGCCAATCAAACAATCCAGCTTTTCTTAATCAATTACTAAGGAAATGAAACAGAGTTACCATCACATTCAGTCACTCAATTAACTACACATCAATCCCAAAGTAGTTGACAGATATTCTTTTTAATAATAGTGGAATTCTCTTGCTTGCACCTCGACTAATTCCCTATAGTACCAGCTACCTCCCACGAGCAACAAATATCAAGTAACTCTGTCCACTAAGACTAGAAAAAATGGGAAGAAATCGCCTGGTGTTTTGTCTCCGATGGGGTTTGAACCTAAGGCCTCATCGTTCTCAACCACTTCATAGATCAGTAGGTCACACCACCCTTGGGTAGAAAGATAGTTGTTATTATCACATTATTGCAATTTAAAAATCTTCTATACTAATATAACTCACTTACTCTTTTCAACTTTTTCTTTTCGTTTCGTCATAAAACCACAAGGTAACCCAAAAATCCATGTAAAGATCAAATAAAACTCGAAAAACATCAAACCTGCCAAGAAAGATCCGATAGCCAAAGCTAAAAATGTAGACCTTAAAAGAGCAAGGAAAACCTTTTGGTCTAATACAACGGGTCCCTAATAGCTTTGGCGAGTAAACCTTAAATCTAACTATTTAAGATAGTCTACTACAAACCATCCTTAGTAGGCAGTAGCTGTCGGAGTCAACCTTACTTCTATATAAGTTAGCAAATGGCAACCATAAACCCAAAGTAAACTATCTACATAAGTAAAAAGTGAACTACCAACTACGGAAATGACACAAAACATTAATTAGCTCACATTGTCCGAACACGATAATATACTAACTACTATCTAAATTCAGTTTTTTTTTCCTTTCTTTTCTTGTCTAACTAGCTCAAAAATAAAATCACTCACTTGGACCACCTCAAAGCATCATAATTTTCCAAGAAAAATTCAAAGAAATTAGCAGTCTAAAAACACGCAATTATCTAAAAGACACTCAAAATAACATAATTACCATTCCTTTAAGCTCCTTAGGAACTTTCTCAATATTCTCCAAATTCCCCAAAGCATTAGCAGCCGAAGCAAACAAGGGTTCTGTAACCATAGCCATACCATTTTTACTCTCATCAAGTGCCTGCACTACATGAACAACCCCAGGATGTCTCAACCTCACCAACCGGGCCGCGTCAGCCCGAATGACATCAAAAAACGAGTCTTCAGCAGTCTTCGATAACCCTGCTCGTTGTCGTGCCTCAGAAAGAGCCCGCTTATCAAGAAGCCAAAGACAAACATTTGGGTACACGGCGTGGCCATCTCGGGCCTTGGCCGAGTACAACTTCCAAGCTAGGCCCGGTCCAGCTGACCCGATCTGATCTAAGAGATCGTAGTCTTGTAAGGCTCTGGGTAAACCAGAAACTTCTTGTACGGTAGTTTGAACCGTTTTCTCGATCACCGCTGAGGCTTTGGCGAAGGCTTGGGTTAGAGTCTTCATGTTGATCGACATAATTGGTATATTTGGGAAAGTATACGGTGGAAATTTGAATCGTCAACGGCAGCGCGTGGCGGTGTCCGTGGTCGTGGTGGAGGAAGAAAAGGAAACTGGGGATGAAAGTTTAGGAAGATGGGATTCCAACAACAGCCTTTTGTTTTCCCCTTTTTTTAATGAATTTGGGTGATGACCGATTTTTATTTATTCAAAAATCCCATAGAAACTTTGGGCTCAAAGTGAGCTTATAAGAGGGAGTGGAAAAATTAACCCGATCCAAAAATATTTTATAAATAAGTAACCCTAGATTTTCTAATTTAGGTCTTTCGAAAATTCCGCCACAACAAATGTTTTTGCCATTTTCGTCCTTGAGCTTGAAGATGCTTTTGCTTTGGGTGATTAATAACCTCCACCTTCGTCTTCTTGTTCTTCTATATTCAGCAATCAAAGGTAAAACCTTGTAATCACCATGTTCCTTCTCTTTTCTGTCTTCGTTGGATTCTGACTCAATTTTTCCTTTGTCAAATGTCGTCTCCATAGGAATGGATTGGAATATGAAGGGTTTAAAGCCTATCGTCATTTCTGCAGAACTATCCATGTAAGTTTTCCTCTTCACTGTTGTAGCCTCCCTTTTTCCACTTCCTTCCTGAGTTCGTCTTTTTTTCATAGTCAAGAGGAGAAGAGAGTTGCTCATGAGGCTACAAGGATTTTGTCTGTTCTTTACATTCGTAGCGATGACTGGTTCTAAGCTCTTCCTTTTGCTGATGTTGGGTCACTTTTTGAGGGTTGAAGTAGTGTAGGCTAGTTAGCACAAAAATGTCTATTTTTATCCGTCTTATATATATGTTTGTGCAAACTAATTTCTGCTAGTCGTTGCCCTGTTTGCTTTTGTTGGTTTGACTCTGAAAGCTGGGGTGTTTTGTTTATCTATGTTGACTAGTTTCCTAGCTGAGCTTGGTAACTCTGTAAATCCCCAGAACTGTTGCTTTGTATCTGATTCAAATGCTAAATTTGCAATGTGACAACTAAGAAATTTGTCTCTCTATATGTGTTTATTACCTGTATGTTCTGATTGGCCATCATTCTCCATGTTTCCTCAATTATGTGTATTAACTCCCATGGTACTTTCCATTCTTTTATGATAATCTTGCACATACTTAGGGATCCAGTCTCAATTATGATGTGTAGATACCCTTGCATCACCCCATAAGTCACTGCCTTTCTGGTTGTTGTAGCTTCTACAACAACATTAGTAGCCATTCCCAGTTGACCAGCCTTAGCATATATCAAATCCCCTGTACTATTCCTATAGCAAAAACCATAAGAACTAGCTCCAGGATTCACTTTATAAGCTCCATCAGTATTACACTTAACCACTCCTGAGCTGGGTGCAAACCACCTGACCAGAGTGTAAGATACATTGCATCTATGACTTTGTAACAAGTCAGAACAACTTCTCCAATTGTCTGGCACCCTGTTATATTCAGGATATGTGATCTTCATCAACTGTTGAATTGTACTCAGAACCATATGATGAAGAGCACTGTACTCTATCTTCTTCCTATGTCTCACTGCATTCTTCATCTTCCAAAGCTCCCAGACAAGTATTGCTGGGATGGCATATAAGACTTGCCTCCCCTTCAGTTTTGAAGCAAAGTTCCACCATTTGAATATTATGCACCCTACTTGATAATCCTCCATGATAAAATTTGCACAATTAACAAAATCCTTCCACAGCTTTTGGGCTATGGAAGAGGTTAGAAAAAGATGGTGCACTATTTCCATCACTCCATTCTTGAAACACCAATACTTTGAGACTATGGAGATTCCCATATTTTTCAGATCGTCATCAGTAGGAACCTTTTTCTTTAGTAACCTCCACAAAAATAAGCTTATCTTATATGGAAGATGCTTAGCCCATAACTTTCTGTGCCAATCCACCTTGTGTCCTCTAATCTGACTATACTATAGGCTGAACTAATTGAGAATTGTCCAATTGAGGAACCAGTCCACCAAGGGATATCATTCAAACCCTCTTCCTCTGGACATATTTCTTCCACCACACTTGTAGTTGTGTCAGGATGAATGACATTTTGAAGTTGCTAGGTGTTCCATCTACCATCTTGCAGGAACTTCTTAACCTCTATTTCTTCTTCCATAGTAAATTCCTCAGTAAAATATAGAGGTCCAGCCCCTATCCAGTTATCAAACCAGAAGCTGGAATTCCCAGCCTTCATTTGCCACCATATGTATGGTTCAACTTCATTCCTAATCTTCAACATGCTTCTCCAGGTGTATGGGGCCCCTGTTCCCTGTACTAACAATGGATGGAATTTCTTACAGTATTTGTTTCACATGTAAGCACCCCATGAAGTCCTAATATTGGTTCTGAAATTCCACCACAATTTAGCCATTGTAGTTTTGTTCAGATCAAATAAAGATCTTAAACCTAAACCTCCTTCATCAATAGGGAAACACATGCTCTCCCAGCTGGCCCAGTGTTTCCTCTTTTTAGTGCCAATGTTTCCCCAAAAGAACTTAGTAAAAATCTGATGCATCCTCCTTATGACTGTCTTTGTGGGGGTCATGGCTGAGAGGAGGTACACTGGCATTGATTGTAGTACATGCCTCACTAAAATAAGCTTTCTACCAAAAGATAAGTACTTGTTCTGCCATGCAAGAGTCTTCCTTGTAATTTTTCTAACAAGATCGTCAAAGTACATGTTCCTCTTTCTCCCATAAAAGATTGGGCAACCTAATACACAAAAGGAAATTACTCTTGCCTGATCCCTGTTAATTTTCTCATTCTAATGCTATAAATCAAAGGGGTGTTTTCATGAAGATAAAAACAACTCTTTGATTTATTGATCAATTGACCAGAGACATCCTCATACCTTTTTAATTCCTTCATCATCTTAATCACTGAACACCTTTCACTTGAGCAGAAAATAATAGTGTCATCTACATAGGATAAGTGGTTTATTTGAGGGCTCCACTTAGGCATTCCATATCCAATAAACTCTTCATCACTGTTAAGCTGATTTAATCTCCTGGATAACACCTTTGTAGCCATTATAAAAAGAGTAGGAGATAAAGGGTCACCCTATTTTAGACCTCTTGAAGTTTGGAAGAAACCATAAGGCTGACCATTCATCAAAATAGTGTACCAGTTGTTAAATATCAATCTCCACACCATATCAATTATAACCTGAGAAAAGCCAAACTTTCTTAGCACCTTTGTTAGGAATATCCAAGATACCCTATCATAGGTCTTAGCCACGTTTAGCTGAACCACCATATCAACATGCTTGTTTCTTCTGTTGATATCTTTAATTATCTCCTAAGCCAATAGTAAATTTTCAATGATGCTTCTCCCCTTTACAAAACCAGATTGATTAGGGGATATAATTTTGGGCAGTACCTTTACTAATCTTTCATGAAGAACTCTTGAAATGATCTTGTTGATAAAACAACTTAAGCTGATAGGTCTTAAGTTTATGAATGATCTGGTTACTTCCTTTTGGGGGATTAATACCAGATTAGTATGAGTCACATACCTTGGAAGCTCCTGCCTACAGAAGAATGCTCTAACCACAGTGGTTACATCATTTCCAACTATTTCCTAACACTTCTGAAAGAACAGCCCTGAAAAACCATCTGGGCCAGCTACACCTTCCCCATTAAGTTGAAACCTAACATCTCTCACTTCCTTTTTGTCAGGAAGTTTTATCATTTCTTCATTCTCCTCCTCTGTTATCAACTTAGGGATTACATCCAGCATCTGAAAGTTCTGGTCCTGTTCTACTAACTGAAACTTACTGCTAAAATGAGATATTGCTGCTCTACCAATTTCAGTATTGCCTTTGATGATCTCTCCCTAGTCATCATAGATCTCATGAATATGTAACTTCCTCCCCTTCTCTTGGACATATAAGTGGAAAAATTTGTTGTTTTTATCACCTTGAGAAAACTATCTCATCCTAGCCTTCTGCTTCCAATATTCACCCTCTAGCTTCATGAGTCTCTTCAGTTCTGCCTCCACTCTCTTGAGTGCAACCCTATTTTTAGTTGAGGGGTCAATTTCCAAAGCAGCTTCTTTATATTTGATCATATCCTGTAGAGTTGCCTGTTGAACAAAAATATTCCCAAAGGTAGCCTTACTCCACCCCCTCAAAGCTTTTTTGACATTATTCAACTTGGAATGCAAAACCATAAAAGGGTTACCCAAAAAATCAGCATGCTAACTCTGCTATACTAGCTCTGTAAAAGAGTTATGTTTGCACCAAAAGTTAAGGAACCTACAGGGTTTGACAATTGGATCCCCACCTGTATGACACACTACCTGCAGAGGAGCATGGTCAGACCCCTGTCTAGGCAGATGTTGGACTTCAGTAAGAGGAAACAACTGTAGGAAGGCTGAGTTAGCCAGGATCCTATCTAATCTTTTAAAGATGCGGTCCTCAGTAACTCTCCCATTCCACCAAGTATATCTACTTCTAGAAAAATTAATGTTTTCCAATGCACAGGCATTTAAACACAAAGGGAAATCAACAGCTTCATGTTGTGTGAAAGGCAGACCCCCCAACTTCTCCTCTTCATTAAGAATAATATTAAAGTCTCCACCAACAAGCTAGGGACATTCCTGAACATCCACATTAGCCAGATCCTCCCATAATTCTAACCTTTCCAAAGCATCACATCTAGCATAGACTGAAGTAAGGAACAAAGTCTAACTTCCAATAGTAAATTTCATGGTAAGCTGCTGGATAGCATCCGAAATAACAAACCCTACCCAACCCTCTTTCCAAAAAATCCATATTTTACGTGAAGCATTAGTCATCGCATGGTCAAACCCTAAGTTCATTTTATACAGACCAATGACCCCTTGCATTTGAAATGGTTCCATGAGTGCTATAAAAGCATACTTATTCCTTATATTAAGATCAATTAACCTCTCAAAAGCATTTTGAGTGTTAACTGCTCTTATATTCCAGAATAAAGCTGTACTAATCATTGAGAGTTATCTGCTGACCTCCCCTTGCTCCTTGTTTGAACTTGTAATGGGATGAAAAGGGTTCCCTTCTTGTCCTTCAATGTGGAAGTTTGCCTTAGTGACACATCCTTGGATTTCAAAGCCTGTTTCACATCTATTCCATCCTCTTCCTCAGAGTTTGTTCCCAGATTGTCACGATATACTTCTTCCCCATGAACTGACCTTTTCAAATCACTACTATCAGTGGTAAGTTATTCAACCTGGTTAGCTTGATTTTGTATCCCTGAGTTGCTGCTCATATTCATTTTTACTACATCGGATGTTTGTAACTTCTTACTATCTTCAGCAACCACAACTACCTCTTTTCTTCCCCCTATGTTGGTGTTTTCAGCGGGGGCTTCTTTGTCAGCTTATGCCTTCTTATTCCCTTCTACAACCTTATGTTGTCCTGTCCCTTTAGTGTTTACTTTACTTAGAGAAATTATTGGCTGTACATTCTCGAAAACACCTTCAACCCATTTCTTTGTATTAACTACCTTATTCTCCTCAACTGTCTGGTTCTTTGGCTCTTTGCAATCTATATTCTCCCCCTATCACCAGCTAGTGTGTTAAATTTATTGCTTATTTACACTCTCTTTCGCCAAGCTATGTCTAGTTGTTCTGGCCTTCCCCCATTTTTCTTGTTCTGCTTCTTAAAGCCATTTCCCTTCTAGTTCCCCTCTTCTTTCTTGTCTCCTTCCTCAGCCTTACCTTCATTAGGCTTAGCTATGTCTGGTTGAGCCTTGTTCTTTCCTTCCTTTGTTTGGATTTCCTGCCCCTTCTCCTTCTTTTTTGTATGCTCTTATTGTTGTTTGTATAACTCAGGGTGTTTCACATAGCACTGTTCCTCAGCATGCCCTTGGATTATACAAGTTGTACAATATTTCAGGACATAATCATATTTGATCCGAATCCACTTGTCTAAAGCCTCCCCATCCCCTCTCTTTATCCCAATTTTAATCCTCTTTGTGAAGTCAGCGAGTAAGTCAACTTCAACCTTGACCCTAACACAGCTAGGCCTAGTTTGGTTCTTGGTAGCAGTATCCACTTGAAGAGGTTTACCCACAGCAGCAGCTAGTGAAAAAAGAGCTTCTTCTCCAAAGAAGTTTGGAGGAAGACTTGGAAAGGAGCAATATCAGTTGTGGCCTCCGAAGCAGGCTTGAAAATAGGATCCCACTTCAGAGTTCGCATGAGAAACGATTTACCTCTTTGATTGATATAAAATGCTAGCTTCGATAAGATAGACATATTTCTCTAATAGCGCCGCCCTAATCAGGATATGTCTATTACTAAGCAATCCAATTTTGTGATCCCCTTCCAGTTCACACTGAGTGGGGATTAGTCGCCTTAGCTTTGTGACTTCAGGCCATCCATAAGAGATTTTCCTAATAATAGCATAACACAAATTATCGTTAACAATCATCTGGTCAATTTTCTCTTGTTCCCACATCACTATGGGCTCCTCGTGTAAGTATGAGATTGGCTTTCTAGGCAGGGGCTTCTGGTCACTGGTAGGTGTCTTCAACAAACTAGCATAAGAAACAGTCTGGCTAACCCCAGGAGGAGGTTGACCGACCGCTAGAGAGGCCATCAGAGTAGTAAAAAACGACGCCGACAATATTTAGAGTTTAACGTAGAGAGCGTTCTATTGGTGTTAACTTGATGTCTTAAATGATGAATTAGTGTCTTTGTTTTCCCCTCTTGGAAGTCTTTTTTCTTTTTCTTTTTATAGGCAAGTCATTGAATACACACGTTTTCACTTAACATCTTAATTAATATTAATTTCTATTAAACACTTAAATTATTCAAAATGTATACCCATTAAGCACAAAATATTGATTTGACAAAAAATGTATAATGCACTTCCTTTGAGCGCATGTAGCAATTAAAAATAGTGCTTTTAAAAAAAATCTCTTCTTTTTTATTGACACTTGACACTATAAAAATATTTTAAAAAATTCTCTCTCATCACACTTTTAAAAAAAAAAGAAAAAAAAAACATCTCACTCCCTACGAATTGTCTTTTTCATCATTTAATTTTCAAGGTTCTCCATTTTAGCTCTCATGTCCTTTTTAAAAATAACTATTTCTTCAAAAATTGGATCAACTAGTTAAATATGTATGAAGAAAGAGGAAAAATGATAAAAGATTTTTTACACATCTAAAGGAAAAAAAGAGTCAATGTCAATATATCACCATTTTCGGTCACTCTAGACTAGATTACTACTCAAATTAAAATGTAAATCCACTAAATTTATCAAATGGATTGATGCATATAGATTTTTCATTAAGACCGTAGAATAAAATTTCATCAAAAATATAAAAATCAAATTGGATTAAAAAAAATCCATTGATATACCCTTTTTCCCAACAAGAATCTGAATTTTTTTATTAAAAAAAGTCTACTAATTCAAATCTAAAGAACCCAGTGCAATGACCTTATTGGTCATTTTTAGCTTTATTTATGAAAATTACTATTTTACCCTTTTATAAGTTGCTTTTGGACCTACTTAGAACTATTTGAGTGGTTAGAACTTGAAATCCTGAGTTTCACAAGCTGAAAATATGAGTTTTGACCTTTTTTTAAAGTTTAAGCTGAGGGTTTTAGGAAACAGCCTCTCTACTTCTATGAAGTAGCGGAAAGGTCTGCGTACAATTTGCCCTCCCCAGA